>CM054148.1:29626443-29631443 GCA_028751875.1 Rapana venosa | reverse complement strand
ATTTCTAACCTTAAGGGCTCATAAACACGTTTTGGAAAAACCTGAAGGTTAACTCTTCTTCTTCTTCTTCTTTTTCTTGTTCTTGTTCTTGTTCTTGTTCTTGTTCTTGTTCTTCTTCTTCTTTCTTCTTCTTCTTCTTCGCAATTCTTCTTCTTCGCAATTCTTCTTCTTCGCAATTCTTCTTCTCTTCTTCTTCCTCCTCCTCCTCCTCCTCCTCCTGCTCCTCCCCCTCCTCCACTTCTTGTTCTTGTTCTTGTTCTTGTTCTTCTTCTTCTTCTTCTTCTTCTCAATATTTCTGTATTGGTCTTTTATTTGTAACTCTACAGGGTATCTCCCCACTGACCTCAGCTGACATATTCTGACTACAGAGCAGTTTAATTTTTGCATACAAGATGCCTGATGAGTATTTTTGTGTTTCCAACAACAACAACAACAACCGTAAGATAGAAGTGGAGAGGGAGAGAGAGAAAGAAACTTGAAACTTGAAACTTGAAAATGGTTTAATGTGGTAGGCTCCTGTAAGCCCATTCACATGGGGACAGTGGGGAGGGAGCAGTGAAAAAAGGAAAACATTTCGACACATGACATATTCAAAACATTTGAAATAATCAGCATGGCATGGCATCCACATCATGGAACAAATTAATGTTTTATAATATATCAGTGCTTTCACTAATACTTTAAATACACAATGGACTGGGTGAGCAACAGAGCAGCTATGACACATCTTTAAAAGGAGTTCCACTCCAACAAGTTTTGGTAATGGCTACAATTTCTTTCAGCTCATGACTGACATGATCCATTTGTTTATTTATGTTGTCATTAAATCGCTCAAAGCATTTCAAGACAGTACTGTAAGTCAGTTCTGATTTTGCACCTGTGTTCTCGGACTCAGTATTGCTCCTTGAATGTTCAGAATCATTTTTACAAGCTACACCACAGTCTACATCAGAATGATTCCCTACAAGGTCTGACACACTCCCACCCCCCTGCTCCCCATCGTCGGAGCCCTCCCACTTGCACGACATTTCCTCATCAATGTCACAGACTGTTTCTATATTATCAGAACTGATTGTTACTATCTGTTTATCCGTATCACATGACGGTATATTTATTTGTGTTTTACCTTGCTGACTGTCACCTGACAGTGGTGCAGAAGAAGTGCAAGGCACAAAAGGGGAAAAGTCAGTCACAGCAGGGGAAGGTGTCTTCTGGTCAGTAACATAACAGAGACTAGGTGGTGTTGGTATGAAGAGTCCTGAAGGAGATGAACCACTTGCCTTCTTCTCACGGTCTGCTCTGTAAGCTTCAGCCCTCCGTCTGTCTCTGCTGACCTGTGACGGGCACTTTCGTCGATACGTAACACTGCTGTCTGCTGTCTCGGGGTGATGAAAGGAAGTGTTTGTAGTCAGTCGCAAAACAACGGTAGTTTGACTGCCTCTGCCGTCGATTTTGAAGGATGACACGGTATTGTCACGTAACACAGCATTCAACAGACATTCTAGAGTGGTTGGGAGCCCTTCAGCAGGCATACTGACTCTGATATATACAAAAACCAGTAATATTTACAACAGCTGGTGAGTAATGCATCATGCTGGCAACCAAGCAAGGGAAGCTACTCCGAGAGAGAGAGAGAGAGAGAGGAGAGAGAGAGAGAGAGAGAGAGAGAGAATAATAATAATATATGGAATTTATATAGCGCTAAATCTTGTAAAAAACAAACAAATCGGAGAGAGAGAGAAAAGAGAGAGAGAGAGAGAGAGAGAGAGAGATAGAAGTGGAGAGAGAGAGAGAGAAAGAGAGAGAAGAGAGAGAGAGAGAGAGAGAGAGAGAAGAGATTGACAGACAGAGACAGAGAGAGACAGACAGACAGACATTATAATTAGACAAGAAAACAAACTTGAAATCACTTTTCAATCACAGTCAAGAAACACTAAGCAGTTTTATCGAGATATTGCTTTAATAAAACTTTCATCTTGCCCTCAGAGGTTTATGAAGGAAAAACAACAGAGGCTGGGGGGGGGGGGGGGGGGGGGGGGGGGGGGGGGGGGGGGGGGGGGGGGGGGGGGGGAAAGTGGGGTGGGGTGGGGGGGGGGGGGGAAGAGGGCGGGAAGCAGTTAATGTCCAATTTGCTACTTCAAAGAAGAGAGAGAGAGAGGAGAGAGAGAGGGGAGAGAGAGAGACAGAGAGAGAGAGCGAGAGAGAGAGAGAGAGACAGACAGACAGACAGACAGACAGACAGACAGAGATGATGATTTTTTTCGATGATTTTTATTGCATAAAGCTTTCGCCCATTGCAATGGGAAGGCGTGGGGATTAGGGTACAATAAACAAAACTTCAAATTTACATCATCATAAACAAGCAAGCACGTGACCAAAAGCTGCCATGTCACTAAGTTCAGTCCTGCAGACCCAATGGATCCACAGAAACACGTGGAATATTCGGCATCGTGTCAAGCTCTCCTGGGCACATACACACACGCACGCACGCATGAACGTATGCACGCACGCACGCATGCAAGCACACACGCACGCACACCCTCTGAGAGAGAGAGAGAGAGAGAGAGAGAGAGAGAGAGAGAGGAGAGAGAGAGAGAGAGAGAGAGAGAGAGAGCGCCAACGTGTCGAAGCAGCCTTTGTGTAGCCAAGATCTGAGAGAGGCTGAAGGACAGGGTGGAGTCACTCGATCCCCGCTAGTTGCCCTTATGGGCGCGGAGGCGTCAGTGACGGTGATTGCAGCGTGGTAATTGTAACGACAAGACTTCAAAAGAGAGGAACTCGTTTTTCGATACTCCGCCCCTTCCCCTCCCCTCATTCGACCCCTCCCCCACCTCTCCCTTCACCTCCCCTCCCCTCCCCCTCCCCCTCTCCTGCCTTCCCCGTTGTAATCGGTGGTTCAGTGGTCTAGAGCTAACGCACCTGCTGCCTAAGCAAGCGAGAAGTTGTGGTGGTGGTTCGATTCCCATTTGCGCCCAAACTTTTCCACCTAAAGATTCCCATTTGCACCCAAACTTTCCCCATAAGATCCCCATTTTCGCTCAAACTCCCCCCCCCCCCCCCCCTCAACTCCAAAGATCCCCATTTACACCCAAACTTTTCCCACATCCACTATATACCATGATTAATGGTCTGAGACAGACAGACAGAGAGACAGAGACAAAGTTCGACTCACTTTTCAATTACAGTTATGAAACTAAGCAGTTTATCCAGACATTCTAAACCTTCCTCATGACTTTAGAAAGAAAATTAAAAATTAAACCCCATCCCCACTTCCATAAAATGAAGAAAATTAAAAAGGAAGGGGGGGGGGGGGGTGGCAATTATTTTCCAATTGTGTCTTTGGATGAGACGACAAACTAAGGTTCCATATACAACATGCCCTCCGTGTTCTTTAAAAAGAAGACATGGCTACGTGAGAGTTCTCCCTGGCAAAAACTGTGTAGAGGAAAAAAGCCATTGCTGTAGGGAAACAAATACACACCCAGACAGAACTAGAACGAAGGTGGCGCTGCTCTTGTGGCGATGCATCACCCTCCCCAGGGAAACCAAGAGCAGCCCGAATTTCATGCAGAGGAATCAGCCATGACTGAAAAGTAGTATACAAGATGATAATGCACAATATTAAAGATTTAATGGACAGTAGACAAGTCGCATTCATGGATACGAACTAGAGAAACGCATTAAAGATAAACGGAATGACAAAACCAGAATCGTATTTCAATCACGACTCTGACATTAAGCAGTTTGTCAAGATGATCATTGTTCGCAGCCTCCATCCTTGCCTTCAGGTTTATGACAGCAAGAGAGGTAATTAATTTCCGATTTCCCCCTACCTTGAAGAAAAACAAAAGATGATCATGAGGAACTGCTACTATCTGTCCTTTGTGCCTGCCTCTTAGATCTAAGGGAGCTGGAAGAGTCTGGTCACTTGATGCCGCTGTTTTGTCCGTTATACAAGAGCCGAGGGGTTTGATGATGGGGTAATTGTTGCCGAAAGATGAGGATTAGGGGGTGGGGGTGTGGTGAGGGTGGGGAGGGGGGGGGGGGGGGGAAGAGGTGGCTGAGGATGTGCTTTCTCGTAACCTCTCCCTCCCTCCCCACGCAATCCCCACCTTCATAAGAAAAGAAAAAATAATGACAGAAAGAAAAAAAAAACAAAAAAATCGGGAGAAGAAAAGAAGGAGAACGGAGGAAGAGAGAAAGGGAAACATCTAAAAGGTGAAGAAAGCAGAGAGAGAGAGAGGGGAGAAAGGAGAGAGAGAGAGAGGAGAGAGAGAGAGAGGAGAGAGAGAGAGGGGGGGGGTGGTGGGGGGGCGAAGAAAAGTAAATAAATGAATAAATGAAATGATAAATCAATAGATATATCAATAGATAAATATACCAATGATAAACACATAAATGAATAAGAAATGAATAGAACAATAAACGGAGACAGGCAGACAGACACAGACAGAAAAGAAAGAAAAGAAAGAAAATCAGAAAGAAAGACAGAAAGAAACCAGGAGAGAAAAGAAAAGAAAACAGAAAGGAAGGAAGAAAGTAAGAGAGAAAGAAAAGAAAAGAAAAAGAAAGCCTGAAAATCAAAGGGGCAAAAAATATAACAGGACAGAGGAACACTTTTTTGAACGGGAAGGGAAACAAGTCATCCCCAAGAATCCATCAAAGGCATCCTACGCTGAGGTTCCATCAATAATAATAATAATAATAATAATAATAATAATAATAATAATAATAATAATAATGTATGGAATTTATATAGCGCTGAATCTTGTAAAGCAACAAATCAAAGTGCTCAAATGACTTTTTAATTTTTTTTATTATTTTATACCAAGGATAATGAAATAAGCACTCAGGTGCTTTTTTTTACATCCAGTCCCGTGTGTACGCCACTCCACTCCCACACCACACCTCTCCACACCTCTCCACCACACCACACGACTTCACACCACTCCACTCCACACCACACCACACCACACTGCACTACACTGCACTACAATCTA
>CM054148.1:29596443-29621443 GCA_028751875.1 Rapana venosa | reverse complement strand
TGTATTTCTCTCTTTCGGCCTCTCTCTGTCTATATCTCTGTCTCTGTCTCTCTCTCTCTTAGTGTCTGTCTCTGTGTGTCTGTGTCTGTTTGTCCCTGTCTCTCTTTCTCTCTGATATAATCATCCACTTCCAATCTTTTCTTGTGCTTGTTCCATGTTGTATCCCTTCCCTATCATTCTATCATCATCATCATTTTTCTTTAGCAGACTACAGTGCGGACAGTATCCCCCCTCGTCATACCCCTGTCTGCCTTCTCGGCTCTTCTCTCAAATCAACACACACACAGTGAGCAGCACACTTCCTCCCTACCTCTGTCTCCTCTCCTCCCCTCTCCTCTCTTCTCCTCTCCTCTCCTCTCCTCTCTTCTCCTCCCTTCTCCTCCCCTCTCCTCTCTTCTCCTCTCCTCTCATCTCCTCTCCTCTCCTCGCCCTAAGGGAAGGACATAGTCATGCCAACTGCCTGTAGTGATTTCATGGCTAGGAAAATCTGGGATGGATTTGTAGACTGATTTCTCGCTGGTGTTTTTTCTTTCTCTCTCTCTCAAACTGTCCACACACCCCTCTCTCTCTCTAACTGTCCCTCCCTCCCTCCCTCCCTCTCTCTCTCTCTCTAGCTCTCTCTCTCTCTCTCTCTCTCTCCCTCCCTCTCTCTCTCTCTCTCTCTCTCTCTCTCTCTCTCTCTCCCTCTCTCTCTCTCTCTCTCTCTCTCTCTCTCTCTCTCTCTCAGGGCACGGCACAGTCATGTTAACTGTGTGTACTGATTTCCTGGCTTTGAAAATCTGGGATGGATTTTAAAACTTTTTCTTAGACTGATTTCTCGCTGGTGTTCTGTCTCTGTGTCTCTGTCTCTGTGTCTCTGTCTCTCAGTCTCTGTCTCTGTCTCTGAGTCTCTCCCTGTCTCTGTTTTTCTTGGTCTCTGTCTCTGTGTCTCTCTGTCTCTGACTCTCTCTGATATAAGTATGTAATTAGTCAAATTGTATTGATTGGTTGGTTTATTTATATAATTGAATGATAATGTGAGTAGCTGATTGCATTGTATAACTAAGTGATTAAGTTTATTGCTAGCTTTATTGGGTATGTGTTAAACATTTCTTCATGTTTGCTTTTGACTTATTTTTATGATGGCCTGGTGTAAAGAAGCCCTTGGCTTATCCATGTACCCTTATTCAAATATTCGAGTTCGAGTTTGAGTTCTGTCTATCTTCTTTCTCTCTCTCTCTCTCTCTCTCTCCTCTCTCTCTCTCTCTCTCTCTCTCTCTCTTCTCTCTCTCTCTCTCTCTCTCTCTGTCTGTCTCTCTTTCTCTCTCTCTAACTGTCTGCCTCTCTCTGTCTCTGTCTCTCACCCGCTGTCTTTTTCTACATCTTGTTTGAATTTTGTTTTCTAGTTATTTCAATGACAATGACAAATCCTTTTATTTCGAGGATAATGAATAAGTACCCATGTGCTTTTTTACATCCAGAGAGACAGGTGTGTGTGTGTGTGTGTGTGTGTGTGTGTGTGTGTGTGTGTGTGTGTGTGTGTGTGTGTGTGTGTGTGTGTGTGTGTGTGTGTGTGTGTGTGTGTGTGTTGGGGTGGAATTGAACCTAAGACTGTTCGAGTTTTTGTCCACCTGCTGGAGACAGACAGAGATCGAGACAGACAGACAGAGACATACAGACAGTCAGAGATGGAAACAGACAGAGACAAAGACAGACAGACAGAGATCGAGACAGGCAGAGACAGAGACAAAGAGAGACAGACAGACAGAGATCGAGACAGACAGAGACAAAGAGAGACAGACAGAGATCGAGACAGACAGAGACACAGAGAGACAGACAGAGACAGAGACAAAGAAGGGGCTCTCTGTCTCCTCGTCTTGCCCTAAGGACACAGCCATGCTAACTGTAGGTAGTGATTTCCTGGTTAGAAAATCCGGGCTGGATTTTAGGGTTGTTTGGCGGCTTTTCTTTCTTTGGTCTAAGACTAATTGCTTGCTGGTAGATTGGTGGTCCACCTGTCTGTTTATCTGTTTGTATGTATGTTTGTTGTCTGTATGTCTGTCTGTCTGTCTGGGTGGCGCTGTTCTTGTGGCGACGTGCTCTCCCTGAGGAGAGCAGCCCGAATTTCACACAGAAAAACCTGCCATGACTGGAAAGTGTGTATGTCCCTTCTTTGTCCCTGTCTCTCTGTCTCTGTCTGTCTGTCTGTCTGTCTGTCTGTCTCTGTCTGTCTCTGTCTGTCTGTCTCTGTCTATCTGTCTGTCTGTCTGTGTTTCTGCCTGTCTCGATCTTGACTGTCTCTCTTTGTCTCTGTCTATCTGATCTCTGACTGTCTTTCTTTGTCTCTGACTCTGTCTATCTCGATCTCTGTCTCTCTTTGTCTCTGTCTATCTCGATCTCTGACTGTCTCTCTTTGTCTCTGTCTCTGTCTGTCTCGATCTCTGTCTGTCTCTCTTTGTTTCTGTCTCGATCTCTGTCTGTCTCTCTTTGTCTCTGTCTCTGTCTGTCTCTCTTTGTCTCTGTCTCTGTCTGTCTCGATCTCTGTCTATCTCTCTTTGTCTCTGTCTCTGTCTGTCTTGACCTCTGTCTGTCTCTCTTTGTCTATGTCTGTATCGATCTCTGTCTGTCTCTCTTTGTCTCTGTCTGTCTTGATCTCTGTCTGTCTCTCTTTATCTCTGTCTCTGTCTCGATCTCTGTCTGTCTCTCTTTGTCTCGATCTCTGTCTGTCTCGATCTCTGTCTGTCTCTCTTTGTCTCTGTCTGTCTCTCTTTGTCTCTGTCTGTCTCTGTCTGTCTGTCTCTCTGTGCGTGTCTATGTGTCTGTCTGTCTCTCGCTCTCTCTTTCGGGGCGACGGGACAGCCTAGTGGTTAGAACATTGCGCTCGCAATCTGACGACCGGGGTTCGATTCCCGTTCAAGGGGGATATTTTCGCCTGGAGTTAACATCAGTGCAGACTCCACTCTCCCCAAAAGTCTTACGGATGAGACTATAAACCGAGGTCCCGTGTGCAAACGTATGCAGAACATCTTGCGCACACGTTAAATCCTGTTTCGCTTTTTGTAAGAGTAGGCCATTGTGTGCTGGTGGGAACAGATGACAGAATTTACGAAACCGCATACACACGGGGACTGGTGGTAAAAAAAACACAACATAAGTTCTTATTCCATTACCCTCGATATAAAAGGTTTTTTTTTTAAATCTCTCTCTGTCTCTCTCGCTCTCTCTCTCTCTCTCAGTCTCTCTCTCTCTCTCAATCTCTCAATATCTCTCTCTCTCAATCTCTCTCTCTCTCAATCTCTCTCTCTCTCAATCTCTCTCTGTCTCTCTCATTCAATCTCTCTCTTCCACATCACACACACACACACACACCACACACACACACACACACACACACACACACACCACACACACACACACATCGCCCCTTTTCTCTGTTGTTGTCATTCCAAGCTATTTTTAGTGACCATTAGTCTCTCCAGGGGTTGGGGACGGGTGGGTGGGGGGGGTCTCTACTTCTCAGACGATAGCAGACGTTTTAAAGCATCGTCTTGCAAGTAATCCAATGTCGCCTCCTCTTTCAGCACCTCCCTCCACCCCCCCCCCCCCCCCCCCCCCCCACCCACCCACACTTCCCACATATCATTCCCTCCACCTCCTCCGTTTCCCTTTCTCCTTCTCCTTCTCTTCCATGTCGACAGTCTTCTCACGTTTAGTCGGGAATCTCAGTATGAGACACCTGTCTCTCTTGTCTGTCTGTCTGTCTGTCTTGTCTCTCCTGTCTCTGTCTCTCTGTGTCTCTCTCTGCCTGTGTCTGTCTGTCTCAGTCTCTGTCTCTCTCTGTCTGTCTGTCTCTGTCTCCCTCCCCTCTCTCTATCTCTGTCTATCTCTATGTCTTTCTGTCTGTCTGTCTCTCTGTCTGTCTCTCTGTCTCTGTCTCTGTTTCTCTCTGTCTTTCTCCCCCCCCCTCTCTATCTCTGTCTGTCTCTATGTCTTTCTGTCTGTCTGTCTCTCTATCTGTCTCTCTGTATCTCTGTCTCTGTTTCTCTCTGTCTCCTCCCCTCTCTCTCTATCTCTGTCTGTCTCTATGTCTTTCTGTCTGTCTGTCTCTCCATATGTCTCTCTGTATCTCTGTCTCTGTGTCTCTGTCTCTCTCTCCCTCTCTCCCCCCTCTGTTTTGTCTCTGTCTGTCTGTCTCTGTCTGTGTTTGTCTCTCTGTGTCTCTGTCTCTCTCTTCCTCCTCTCTCTCTGATTATGTCTCTGTTTCTCTCTCTGTGTCTCTGTGTGTCTGTCTGTCTCTCTGTCTCTGTCCCCGTCTCTCTGTCTCTGTCACACAGACACACACACACAAAACACACACGCACACACACACACACACACACACACTCTCTCTCTCTCTCTCTCTCTCTCTCTCTCTCTCTCTCTCTCTCTCTCTCTCTCTCTCTGTGCACATAAGGGGCAGCCACTGAGGAATTATGATGTATTGATTTCCTTATACTGGTGTACATTGAGTGTACACAAGCTAGTCTCCGGGTACGTGTTTAATTAAAAGCGAGAGTGTCTGTGTGTGTGATTTGATGTCAACATCTGTACTGTATCTGTTAATCTGGAGTTCGGAAATTTTGCTCTCTCTCTCTCTCTCTCTCTCTCTCTCTCTCTCTCTCTCTCTCTCTCTCTCTCTCTTCTCTCTCTCTCTCTCTCTCTCTCTCTCTCTCTCTCTCTCTCTCTCTCTCTATCTCTCTTTCTCTCTCTCTGTCTGTCTCTCTCTGTCTCTGTCTCTCACCCGCTGTCTTTTTCTACATCTTGTTTGAATTTTGTTTTCTAGTTATCTCAATGACAATGACAAATCCTTTTATTTCGAGGATAATGAATAAGTACCCATGTGCTTTTTTACATCCAGAGAGACAGTGTGTGTGTGTGTGTGTGTGTGTGTGTGGTGTGTGTGTGTGTGTGTTTTGTGTGTGTGTGTGTGTGTGTGTGTGTGTGTGTGTGTGTGTGTGTGTGTGTGTGTTGGGGTGGAATTGAACCTAAGACTGTTCGAGTTTTTTGTCCACCTGCTGGAGACAGAGATCGAGACAGACAGACAGAGACATACAGACAGACAGAGATCGAGACAGACAGAGACAAAGAGAGACAGACAGAGATCGAGACAGGCAGAAACACAGAGAGACAGACAGACAGGCAGAGACAGAGACAAAGAAGGGGCTCTCTGTCTCCTTGTCTTGCCCTAAGGACACAATCATGCTAACTGTAGGTAGTGATTTCCTGGTTAGAAAATCCGGGCTGGATTTTAGGGTTGTTTGGGGGGCTTTTCTTTCTTTGGTCTAAGACTAATTGCTTGCTGGTAGATCGGTCCACCTGTCTGTTTATCTGTTTGTATGTATGTTTGTTGTCTGTATGTCTGTCTGTCTGTCTGGGTGGCGCTGTTCTTGTGGCGACGTGCTCTCCCTGAGGAGAGCAGCCCGAATTTCACACAGAAAAACCTGCCATGACTGGAAAGTGTGTATGTCCCTTCTTTGTCTGTCTGTCTCTCTGTGTTTCTGCCTGTCTCGATCTCTGTCTGTCTCTCTTTGTCTCTGTCTCTGTCTGTCTCGATCTATGTCTGTCTCTTTCTTTGTCTCTGTCTCTGTCTGTCTCGATCTCTGTCTGTCTCTCTTTGTCTCTGTCTGTCTCTGTCTGTCTCTCTCTCTGCGTGTCTATGTGTCTGTCTGTCTCTCGCTCTCTCTTTCGGGGCGACGGGATAGCCTAGTGGTTAGAACATTGCGCTCGCAATCTGACGACAGGGGTTCGATTCCCGTTCAAGGGGATATTCTCCTCTGGAGTTAACATCAGTGCCGACTCCACTCTCCCCAAAAGTCTTACGGATGAGACTATAAACCGAGGTCCCGTGTGCAAACGTATGCAGAACATCTTGCGCGCACGTTAAATTCTGTTTCGCTTTTTGTAAGAGTAGGCCATTGTGTGCTGGTGGGAACAGATGACAGAATTTACGAAACCGCATACACACGGGGACTGGTGGTAAAAAAACACAACATAAGTTCTTATTCCATTACCCTCGATATAAAAGATTTTTTTTTTAATCTCTCTCTGTCTCTCTCGCTCTCTCTCTCTCTCTCAGTCTCTCTCTCTCTCTCAATCTCTCAATCTCTCTCTCTCTCAATCTCTCTCTCTCTCAATCTCTCTCTCTCTCAATCTCTCTCTGTCTCTCTCTCATTCAATCTCTCTCTTCCACATCACACACACACCACACACACAAACACACACACACACACACACACACACACACACACACACACACATCGCCCTTTTCTCTGTTGTTGTCATTCCAAGCTATTTTTAGTGACCATTAGTCTCTCCAGGGGGTGGGGGTAGGGGTGGGGGGGTCTACTTCTCAGACGATAGCAGACGTTTTAAAGCATCGTCTTGCAAGTAATCCAATGTCGCCTCCTTCTTTCAGCACCTCCCTCCACCTCCCTCCACCTCCCCCCCCCCACCACTTCCCACATATCATTCCCTCCACCTCCTCCGTTTCCCTATTCCTTCTCCTTCTCCTTCCATGTCGACAGTCTTCTCACGTTTAGTCGGGAATCTCAGTATGAGACACCTGTCTCTCTTGTCTGTCTGTCTGTCTGTATCTGTCCTGTCTCTCTGTGTGTCTCTGTGTCTGTCTGTCTCTGTGTGTCTGTCTCTGTGTGTCTGTCTCTGTCTCCCTCCCCTCTCTCTATCTCTATCTCTATGTCTTTCTGTCTGTCTGTCTCTCTGTCTCTGTTTCTCTCTGTCTCCCCCCCTCTCTCTCTATCTCTGTCTGTCTCTATGTCTTTCTGTCTGTCTGTCTCTCTGTCTGTCTCTCTGTATCTCTGTCTCTGTTTCTCTCTGTCTCTCTCTCCCCTCTCTCCCCCCTCTGTCTGTCTCTGTCTGTCTGTCTCTGTCTCTGTCTGTGTTTGTCTCTCTGTGTCTCTGTCTCTCTCTTCCTCCTCTCTCTCTGATTATGTCTTGTTTCTCTCTCTGTGTCTCTGTGTGTCTGTCTGTCTCTCTGTCTCTGTCCCGTCTCTCTGTCACACACACACACACAACACACACACAACCACACACACACACACACACCACACACACACACACACACACACACTTCTCTCTCTCTCTCTCTCTCTCTCTCTCTCTCTCTCTTCTGTGCACATAAGGGGCAGCCACTGAGGAATTATGATGTATTGATTTCCTTATACTGGTGTACATGAGTGTACACAAGCTAGTCTCCGGGTACGTGTTTAATTAAAAGCGAGAGTGTCTGTGTGTGTGATTTGATGTCAACATCTGTACTGTATCTGTTAATCTGGAGTTCGGAAATTTTGCTCTCTCTCTCTCTCTCTCTCTCTCTCTCTCTGGAAACACATGACAAAATTTACAAAACCGCATACACACGGGGACTAGATGTAAAAAAGCACATGAGTGCTTATTCCATTATCCTCGATATAAAAGAATAAATAAATAAATAAATCTCTTTGTGCGCAGCCTTGCTTTATATTTGTGTAAAAGCCTTTAGAATAAGAGATATCTTGGTTTCTTTAGTCATATTTTTGTAACTGATTTTTATTATGGTGGTTGTGGTTATACAAAACATTTTTGTTTTTTGTGTTTATTTATTTTTGCTCACCAAAATACTAAGCAGTTCGGCAACCCCCCTTCATGTATGGGCCAATGGCCTTTTTTGTGAATAAATCGTTCGAGTTCGAGTTCGAGTTTTCTCTCTCTCTCTCTCTCTCCTCTCTCATCTCTCTCCTCTCTCTCTCTCTCTCTCTCACACTCTCTCTCTGTGTCTCTGTCTCTCTCTCTTTCTCTCCCTCTCTCTCTCTCTCTCTCTCTCTCTCTCTCCAAGTATTTTTATAGTTAGCATTTTTTGAATCTAAGAAAACCCATTTTGTGCATACTCCCCCCCCCCCCCACGCCCCCCCACTATCACAGGCTTAAAAACCTACCTCATCAAAAAGTTTCGTCACCATCTTCGTGTATGACGTCAATTTTATCATCTCATCTAGAACCTAGGTCAGTACTCAGGATCTAGCAGATTGAGAGGGTTGGGGTGAGGTGGGTGGGAGAGGGGGGGGGGGGGGGCAGGTTTATGGGCTGATTCGATCATATGATTTCTCGTTTTCTAGATGGCCTGTACATCTGTTAAGACTATCGATCTACGAAGTGTTCACTGTGTTGCAATATTGCCCCACATCCTGCGTCTTCTTCTTGTTTTTCTTTGCAATTTTTCTTCTTTGCAATTCTTCCTTTTTGCATTTTTCTTCTTTTTCGCATTCTTCTTTCTCTTCGCATTTTTCTTCTTTTTCGCATTCTTCTTCCTCTTTGCATTTCTTCTTCTTTGCATTCTTCTTCGCATTCTTCTGAATTCTAATTCTTCTTCTTCTTCTTCTTCTTCTTCTTCTTTCTTCTTCTTCTTTCTTCTTCTTCTTCTTCTTCTTCTTCTTTTTTTTTTCTTTTCTTCTTCTTCTTCTCATTCTTCGCATTCTTCTTCTTCGCATTCTTTTTCTTCTTCTTCCCAATTCTTCGCAATTATTCTTCTTCTTTTCCAATTCTTCTTCTTCTTCGCATTCTTCTTCTTCGCTTCTTCTTCGCATTCTTCTTCTTCGCATTCTTAGCATTCTTCTTCTTCTTTGCATTCTTCTTCGCATTCTTCTGAATTCTAATTCTTCTTCTCTTCTTCTTCTTCTTCTTCTTTTCTTCTTCTTCTTCTTCTTCTCTTCTTCTTCTTCTTCTTCTTTCTTCTTCTTCTCGCATTTTTCTTCGCAGTCTTCTTCTTCTTCTTAGCCATATTCTTCTTCGCATTTTTCTTCTTCTTCTTCTTCTTCTTCTTCTTCTTCTTCTTCTTCTTTCTTCTTTCGCATTGTTCTATTTTGGACTTTTTATGAGGGGGGAGGGGGGGGGGGGGAGGAGGGGTCGTTGGATTTTTCTTCTTTGCATTCTTCTTCTTTACATTCTTCCTTGCAGTCTTCTTTACTTCGTTTTTCTTCGCATTCTTCTTAGCATTCGTTGCATCCTTTCTCTTCGTTGCATTACACTTTGTTCTTTCTTTGAAGTTTCAAATTCAGAGTGTGTATGTCAGATACACACCCTAAGAAGTCTTTTCAATTCCAGGAGAATAATTATCAGTTTTCAATAAGTCTTCTCCTGTATTCTTGGGGTCTACTATATACAGCCTACTTTCTCCATAGTATTATCTACAATCCATCTAGTCATAGGCTTTCTGAGCTTAAGTTTTATATCGATGGCTTATTTCTTCCACCTCCTTATTTTATTCCCCCTTTAGCTATACAGAATTTTCCCATCTTAAGTTTACATTGAATGGCTTCTTCCTAACTATATGTATTTAATGAGGCATTCCTCACTAACCCCCCCCCCCTTCCCCTTCCACCCCCCCCCCCCCCCACCCCCCCCCCCCCCAGCCCCCTCCCCCACCTTTCCCCCCCACTCCCCCCCCCCACCCACCCCCTCCCCCCCTCCCACCCCCCCTCCCCCCCCCCCTCCCCCCCCCCCCCCCCCCCCCCCCCCCCCCCCCCCCCCCCCCCCCCCCCCCCCCCCTTCCCCCCGATAACGATTATCATTACATAATATTCCGATTTTAAGTTTTCTTTTGAGGGTCTATTTTTTCCATACGATATATCAGTACACAAGAAAATGATCTTAATTGCCTATTGACGGTCTATTTTTTTCCATAACATATCACTTGACACACGGGGGACGGGAAAGCCTAGTGGTTAGAACGCGCTCGCAATCTGACGACCCGGGTTCGATTCCCGTTCAAGGGGATATTTTCTCCTGGAGTTAACGTCAGTGCAGACTCCACTCTCCCCCAAAGTCCTTCGGATGAGACTATAAACCGAGGTCCCGTGTGCGAACGCACGCAGAACGTCTTGCGCACACGTTAAATCCTGTTCCGCTTTTCGTAAGAGTAGGCCATTGTGTGCCGGTGGGAACATATGACAGAATTCACAAATCCGCATACACACGGGGACTGGGTGTAAAAGAGCACACAAGTGCTTATTCCATTATCCTCGATATAAAAGAATAAAATAAATAAACACACACACACACACACACACGAGAGAGAGGAGAGAGAGAGAGAGGAGAGAGAGAGAGAGAGAGAGAGAGAGAGAGAGAGAGAGAGAGAGAGAGAGAGAGAGAGAGAGAAAGAGGAGAGAGAGAGAGAGAAAGAGAGAGAGAGAGAGAGGAGAGAGATGAGAGAGAGAGAGAGAGAGAGAGAGAGAGAGAGAGAGAGAGAAGGGATATGATCTTCATTGCCTACTGATGGTCTATATATTTTTTCCATTACGAGAAGATTCTGATCTTAGGTGTTCTTATTGCTGGTCTATTTTTTTCATACCTATGCTCTTGGCTTTATTCAGCAAACATTGTGATGTATCCGGCAGTTAGTTGGTCGACAGGGGATATTGCTCTACTGGGACCCTTTGTTACTGGTTATGCACACACGCGTAAAGATTGTGATTGTAGTATGTGTGTGTGTGTGTGTGTGTGTGTGTGTGTGTGTGTGTGTGTGTGTGTGTAGGTACGTGTGTGTGTGTTTGTGTGTGTGTATGTGTGTGTGTGTGTGTGTCGGTGTGTGTGTGTGTAGGTGTGTGTGTGTGTGTGTGTGTGTGTGTGTGTGTGTGTGTGTGTGTGTAGGTACGTGTGTGTGTGGGGGGGGGGGGGGGGCGTGTGTGTGTGTGTTGTGTAGGTACGTGTGTGTGTGTGTGTGTGTGTGTGTGTGTGTGTGTGTGTGTGTGTGTGTGTGTGTGTGTGGAGGTACGCGCGTGTGTGTGTATGTGTGTGTAGGTACGTGTGTGTGTGTAGACGCGCGTGTGTGAGTGTGTGCGTTTTTTTGTGTGCATGTTGGTGTGTGTGTGTGTGCGTGTGCGTGTGCGTGTGTGTATATGTGTGTATGTGTGTTCCTTCTTTAATTTATAGTGATATCAGACAAAATAAGTATTTGTGTGTGTGTGCTTTTGCGCGCGCGAGTGTGTGTGTTTGCGCGCGCGCGTGCGTGTGTGTGTATGTGTGTTTGTATGCGTGTGTGTGTGTGTGTTGGTTCATGTGTGTGTGTGTGTGTGTGTGTGTGTGTGTAGGTTCGTATGTGTGTGTGCGCGCGCGTGTGTGTGTGTGTGTCTGTGTAGGTTGGTGTGTGTGTGTGTGTGTGTGTGTGTGCGCGCGCGCACGTGTGTGTGTACGCGTGTGTGTGTGTGTGCGTGTATGTGTTGGTGTGTTTGTGTGTGTGTGTGTTGTGCGTGTGTGTGTGTGTGTGTGTGTGTGTGAGACAGACAAAGACACACAGAGAGACAGAGAGACAGATAGAAAGAGACAGACAGAGAGACAGAGTGTACAGAAAGAAGTACACGCACGAGGTGCATCGTATCTGCAGCAGCAGCAGCAGCAAGCAGCAAACAGCCAAAGCACATGGGCTCCATCCACAGTTCTCACAGCAATCTTTCACAAAGACGCCTCTTCCTCTCCACTCTTCCTTCCTTCCCCTTTCCGTTGTGCGCCCGGTGCTCCACACTGAAAACATTCCACCCCCTCCCTACTGAAGATAATGCCCCGGGCAGGATTTAATATGACATAAAGTAATTACTAATAATATGTGTTGTTGTTGTTGTTGGGAGTTCCCTAAGCTTGATAATTATCCTGGCTGTCACTCAGAATATTCTCTGAAGTCGGAATACGGCTACCGTCTTGGTGTGGGTAAAATTTAAAAAAAGGTCGCATACGCCAAATCTGACCTTTGGTGAACCTCGGAGCTCTAGCCGAGGAACGAAAAAAAAAAAGGAGAAGACTCGGATAATGCATCCTATCTCACTCATTATTTTGTTTTCGAGTTATTGTTTATATATTTATTTATTTATTCACTCATTATTTTATTCTTTTATTTTCCAGGATAATGGAATAAGCACTCATGTGCTTTTTTTTACATCCAATCCCCGTGTGTCTGCAATTTTGTCAATATTATCATACATCCGTTCCCACCGGCACCGTGTGTCTGCAGGTTTTGTCAGTTTTGTCATCCGTTCCCACCGGTACACAATGCATGGCCTACTCTTCACAAAAGCGGAACGGGTTTTAACGTGTGCGCAAGATGTTCTGCGTGCGTTCCGCACACGGGACCTCGGTTTATTGTCTCATCCGAAGGAACGTCTTCGGTGAGCAGCTTGCGTACATGGTTAGTTTTTTTTTTTCTTTTAATAATACCCTGTCAATTAGTCAGCCATATTCCGACTTCAGAGGATATTTTTTTCTACGTTAGTATTCATTACATAATATTGTGTTAAAAGCGCTTCGATTTTTTTTTTATACAAGATTCAGCGCTGGATAAATTCTATGCATTATTATTATTATTATTATTATTATTATTATTATTATTATTATTATTATTATTATTATTATTATATTATTATTATTATCATCATCATCATCGTCATCATCATCATCATTATTAAAAGCTCGTCGTGGCTGAAGAACAGAAGCTAAAGAGAGAAGACAATCTCAACATAACAAAGGATAACAACATACATAATATGAACGTGTAGGCGTTGGTATATTTGGCTAACATCAATAACCGAAGAGGTTTTGGGGCAGGCCAATATTATATGTTTGAGTAGTGGTAGATGTAGATTACTTCCGTGTGAATCTCCAATTACTTACTTACTTACGAGAGAAAGCTATAGAGAGAGAGAGAGAGAGGAGAGAGAGAGAGAGAGAGAGAGAGAGAGAGAGAGAGAGAGAGAAGAGAGAGAGGAGAGACAGACAGACAGACAGACAGACAGACAGACAGACAGAGAGGCAGAGACAGAGAAGAGAGAGAGAGAGAAAAGTGAGAGAGAGGGGGAGATACACACACACACACACACACACGCGCGCGCGCGCGCGCTCACACACACAGTGTAATCTGTATTTTGTATTTTAATATTTATCCATATTCCTTTAAAAAAAAATCTCTGAAATAAACAACGACATGACAACATAAATATTATAAGATAAAGACAGAGCAAGGAAGGATGTGTGTGTGTTGTGTGTGTGTGTTTGCGCGCTCGCGCCGGGTGTGTGTGTGTGTGTGTTACGTGCGTGTGTGTGTGTACGTGCGCGCACGTGTGTGAGTGTGTGTGTGTGTGTGTGTGTGTGTGTGTGTGTTGTGTACGTGTGCGTGTGTGTGTACGTGCGGGTGTGTGTGTGTTGGGGGCAGGGGGTAAACTAAAGGACATGACAACATAAAATATAAGATAAAGACAGAGCAGGGAAAGATGTGTGTGTGTGTTTCATTTCATTTTCATTTTATTCTTTTATATCGAGCATAATGAAATAAGCACTTACGTGCTTTTTTACATCCTGTCCCCGTGTGTATGCGGTTTTTTTTAAAATTCTGTCATCTGTTCCCGCCGGCAGACAATGGCCTACTCTTACGAAAAGCGGAACAGGATTTAACGTGTGCGCAAGATGTTCTGTGTGTGTGATGTGTGCGTGTGCGTGTATGTGTGTGTGCGTGTGTGTGTGTGTGTGTGCGTGTGTGTGTGTTTGGGGTGGGGTGGGGGGGGGGGGGAGTATGGGGGTAAACTAAACGCACCATCTCCAAAAGGTTCTGAAAGGCATAGGGAGACCCTGTTATTCCTCCTTCACCAGTTTTTTTTTTTGGTTTTTTTTTTTGGTATGCTCCAACTGCAAGAGGAGGTAACTCTTATGTGACACACCGGTCTCCACTTCCGGGCGCGCAGTAATTAGGCCAGTTCTTACCAACGTGGACTTTTACCGGAAATGTAGTCGCCATGAAGTGAGAGGTTATCAAACTCATAACAGTATACACTGAATAATTATATACATCGCCTGCCTCTCTCTCTCTCTGTCTCTCTCTCTTTCTCATTCTCTCTCTCTCTCTCTCTCTCTCTCTCTCTCTCTCTCTCTCTCTCTCTCTCTCTCTCTCTCTCTCTCTCTCTGGAAACAGATGACAAAATTTACAAAATCGCATACACACGGGGACTAGATGTAAAAAACCCATGAGTGCTTATTCCATTATCTTCGATATAAAATAATAAATAAATAAATAAACTCTCTCTCTCTTTCTCTTTCTCTCTCTCTCTCACTCTGTTCTCTCTCTTTCTCTCACTCTCTCTCTCTCACTCTCTCACTCTGTCTCTCTCTCTGTCACTCTGTTTTCTCTCCTCTCTCTCACTCTCATCTTCTCTCTCTCTCTCTCTCTCTCTCTCTCTCTCTCTCTCTCTCTCTCTCTCTCTCTCTTCCTGGTTTAGTGGTGGGTGACTCCTGCAAAGTGTCTTCACTTTACTTCACTCCACTTCTACTCTACTCCACTTCTATTCTACTCTGGGCGGAATCGCAAACCATAGAAAAACAACTTTGTTTGTGTGACCAGAATTCATCCTGGGGAATGTGTTGGTTTTAAAAAAAATATTGTATATACATATAAAGACATCCTTGTTCTTGGAAGTATGCTGTTCTTCTCAGTGAGTTGGCCAGTCTGTGTGTGTGTGTGAGTGTGTGCGTGTGGTTGTGTGTGTGTGTGTGGTGTGTGAGTGAGTGAGAGTGAGTGAGAGAGTGTGGAGAGAGAGAGTGTGAGAGTGAGTGTGAGAGATAGAGAGAGAGGGAGAGAGAGTGAGAGAGAGTGGAGGAGGTGAGAGAGAGAGTGAGAGAGAGAGAGAGGAGTGAGGAGGAGAGGAAGTGAGAGAGTGAGAGAGAGAGAGTGAGAGAGAGAGAGAGAGAGAGTGAGGAGAGAGAGTGAGAGAGAGAGAGTGAGAGTGAGAGAGAGAGTGAGTGAGAGAGAGAGATGAGTGGAGAGAGAGAGTGAGTGAGGAGAGTGAGAGAGAGAGAGAGTGAGTGAGAGAGAGTGGAGAGAGAGAGGAGAGGAGAGGAGAGAGAGAGAGTGAGGAGAGAGAAGGGAGAGAGAGAGAGAGAGAGAGAGTAGTGAGAGAGAGTGAGAGAGAAGTGAGAGAGAGGGGAGAGAGAGAGGAGTGAGAGAGAGAGGGGAGAGGGAGGAGAGAGAGATGAGAGAGAGAGGAGGGAGAGGGAGAGAGTGAGGAGAGAGAGGGAGAGAGAGAGAGGGGAGAGAGGGAGAGAGAGAGGAGAGGGAGAGACAGGAGAGAGATGAGTGAGAAGAGTGAGGAGAGGAGAGAGTGAGAGAGAGAGAGTGAGATAGAGTGAGAGAGGAGGAGAGAGTGAGTGTAAGTGAGAGAGAGAGAGAGAGAGTGTGAGTGTCATTAATTTGTCGCTAGACAAGGTGTCCAGACCCCCCCCCCCCCCACCCCCCACCCCCCTCCTCACCCCTCACCCCCCTCAGGGCTTCGACATCGACTGGAGTTGGTGCTGAAGCTGTGGACACTTCTGGTTGTCTTGGAGACATTGCTGGTTGTGGAGTGTGAAGTGTCAACTGCAGTAGTAGAGAGAGGAGAAGAGAGAGAGAGAGAGGAGAGAGAGATGAGAGAGATGAGAGTAGAGAGAGAGAGGAGAAGGAGAGGAGAGAGAGAGAGAGTGAGGGAGAAGAGGGGGGTGGGGGGTGGTGGTGGTGGTGGAGGGAGATGAAGTGGCTGAGGATGAAAATCACTGGATGTGTTCAGTGTGATTTTTTTGGTCCCTGTGATTGAATAAGAGAGACAGAGAGAGAGAGACAGAGAGGTTCGAGGTGGTACGGATGTGGGAGATTCATCTGGGATTTATTATTTCTTGGTTTTCTACCTCTGGGATTTATTATTTCTTGGTCTTCTACGTCTGGATTTATCATTTCATGGTTTTCTACGCCTGGGATTTTTTATTCTTGGTTCAGCTGGGATTATTATTTCTTGGTTTCTACGTCTGGGATTTATTATTTCTTGGTTTTCTACGCCTGGGATTTATTATTTCTTGGTTTTCTACGTCTGGGATTTATTATTTCTTTGTCTTCTACGTCTAGGATTGATTATTTCTTGGTTTCTACGCTGGATTATTATTTCTTGGTTTTCTACGTCTGGGATTTATTATTTTTGGTTTTCTACGTCTGGGATTTATTATTGTTTCTGTGTTCTTACGTCTGGGATTTATTGATTTCTTGTATTGTATCGTCTTTTTTGTTTTGTGTTTGTGGTATTATATTACTTGGTTTGTCTCGTGGATCTTTTTTTGGTTTTGTGAGGTTATGTAGTAGGTTTTGTGTGTGGTATGTCTTTGTTGTGTCTTGTAGTTGTGTGTGTTTGTGTGTGTGTGGTAATTTTGGTGTTTGTGAGTTGTGATGTGTGTGTCTTGTGTGTGTGTGTTGTTGTGTGTAGTGTGTGTATGTGTGTTGTTGTGTGTGTTTGTTGTTGTGTTGTGTGTGTGTTGTGTGGTGTATTGGTGTGTGTTGTAGTGTGTGTGTGTGTGTGTGTGTGTGGTTGTTGTGTTGTGTGTAGTGTGTGTTGTGTGTGTGTGTGTGTGTGTGTGTGTGTTGTGTGTGTGTGTGTGTGTAGTGTGTGTTGTGTGTGTGTGTGTGTGTGTTAGTGTGTGTGTGTTGTGTGTTAGTGTGTTGTGTGTGTGTGTGTGTGTGTGTAGTGTGTGTTGTGTGTGTGTGTGTGTGTGTTGTGTGTGTGTGTGTGTGTGTTAGTGTGTGTTAGTGTGTGTGTGTGTGTGTTGTTGTGTGTGTGTGTGTGTGTGTTTGTGTGTGTGTGTGTGTATGTGTGTGTGTGTGTGTGTGTGTGTTTGTGTGTGTGTGTTGTGTGTGATGTTGTGTGTGTATGTGTGTGTGTATGTGTGTGATGTGTGTGTATGTGTGTGTGTTGTGGTGTGTGTGTGTATGTGTGTGGTGTGTGTGTGTGTGTGAGTTCTTCAGTTTAACGTCCTTCCCCCCAAAAGTGATATCAGACGGTAATGTGTGTGTGTATGTGTGTGTGTGTGTGTGTGTGTGTGTGTGTGTGTGTGTGTGTGTGTGTGTGTGTGTGTGTGTGTGTGTGTGAATATTGTTTGGTAGACGTGTGTGTGTTACGTCTTTGTCAGATTTGTTGACAAGTCTGCCATGAGGCAGATGTGGTGTGTTAAGTCTGTGTGTGCTAAAATTGTTTGGTATAGGTCTTGTGGTGTGTAAAGTCTTCATGTGTGCGGCGCGCGCGCGCGCGCGCGCGCCGCGTTGTGTGTGTGTGTGTGTGTGTGTGTGTTGTGTTTTGTGTGTGTTAAACTGTTGACACTTCCTCGTCTGTTGTGTCTAGTGTGTGAACTTTCCTGGGAAGCGTTGGTCAAACTGGGTCAGGGAAGAATAGGGAAACTTGTGTCAACAGGAAAAGTATGGGAAACAGCGACACACAAAGAGTGCTTTATTAGAGACCTGTAGTGTGTGAATAAGGACATGTCGATGTCAATAGTTGTAATATACAACAATGTACAGCTTAGCTTCCTGAAATCAGCGTGGTGTTAATTTTGAATGTAATTTGTTTCACTTTCATTTCGTTTCAGTGTATTCTTTCTTGCGTACATTTTCCGCAGTATGTTATTTTACTTGTCGTTCTTGTACGCGACTTTTTTTGTTGTCGAGTTGCTTATTTCTTTTTTTTGGGGCTTTATTTTATACGCAAACCTATTTTAGCTTTTATCAACTGACGGCCACGAAGTAATAATAATAATAATAATAATAATAATAATGTATGGAACTTATATGGCTCTGAATCTTGTAAAACAACAAACCAAAGCGCTCAGATGACTTTTTAAAATATATTTTTTTAATCGAGGATAATGGAATAAGCACTCATGTGCTTTTTTTTTACATCTAGTCCCCGTGTGTATGCGGTTTTGTAAATTTTCTCATCTGTTCCCACCGGCACACAATAGCCTACTCTTTCGAAAAGCGGAACAGGAATTAACGTGTGCGCAAGATGTTCTGCCTGCGTTCGCACACGACGCCTCGGTTTATAGTCTCATCCGAAGGATCCGAAGTAGTATAGACTCCTGGCAATTTATAGCTATGAGATAATCTAGTAGTATATAGTTATGTGCGAATTCACATAAGTAGGCGGGGAAAGTGTTTTGTGCACCCGAGGCACATTCATGTTTTTTTAAAGCTTCAAATTATATCAGAGTATCCTGCAGTTTTGCTTATAACATCTGACGTTCATATTAGTCTGCTTGTCTGCCTGCTCGTGTCTTTCCCATCTGCGTGTCCGTATGTATGTATGTCTGTCTGTCTGTCTGCCTTCAAAGATTTACGCATATAGTCTACATTGAAATCACGATTTTTTTCAGCCAACCTTTCCTCTTAAGTATAGCTTTCCCTATGAAACACGATTTTTCCAAGGGCGTTGGCTACATATGTGATTGATTGACAAGTTGAGTACTGGACATTTTTTATCTGGTCATCATTGTCCATCAGCCCATTCTCTCTTGGTTCAGATCCTGACCTTTCCCAGGCAAGCGTATGATGAAAAGCTTGTTTTTAATGTCGTGTGTTTGTATTTTTTCTCGTTAGTGTCCATGCTTATTTTCTGAGACAAGAGAGCAGCTTTCTGTTCCTTGAAAATATGAGTTGATACCTTTAGATGTATTAATATCATCATCATTACTGGCATCGTCCATCATCATCATCATCATCATCATCATCATCATCATCATCATCATCATCATCATCATCATCATCATCATCATCATCATCCTTGCTCATGTTTGATTTTATTCAGATTCGTGATCATCATCGTTATCATCAATTTGCTGGAATATGAAAACAAATGAAGTGGTTAGATGCCAAGATTTCTGAACATGTATGACCTTAATCATAACAACATTGCCATTAATTGTTTAATGAATCAATCAGCTAAATCGTTAATCTGTCAATCATTTAATCAGACAACATTACCACACACACACACACACACACACACACACACACACACACACACACACACACACACACACACACACACACACACACATCGTCCTAAAGACATATGCTTTAGATGAAGAGAGAGGCAGAGACACGGATGGGAGGTAACAGGATGGAGCAGAAAGACAAAAATAAGAGAGAAAAGAGAGAGAGAGAGAGAGAGAGGAGAGGGAGAGGGAGAGGAGAGAGAGGGAGAGAGAGGAGAGAGAGGAGAGAGAGAGAGAGAGAGAGAGAGAGAGAGAAGAGAGAGAAGAGAGAGAGAAGAGAGAGAGAGAGAGAGAGAGAGAGAGAGAGAGAAATGAATCGAAAATGAAAGAAAGAGAGGGCGGGTAGAAGGAACGGAGAGAGAGAGAGAGAGAGAAAGAGAGAGAGAGGGGAGAGAGAGAGAGAGAGAGAGAGAGAGAGCTTTTATAAACGCACATGCATACATGCACAGACATGCACTTATTCGTTCTGTTGAGAGACAGAGAAATAGACAGACACACACACACACCACACACACACACACCCCACACACACAACCACACACACACACCACACACACACACACACACACACACAACAACACACACGCACACAGACACACACACACTCATACACACACTCATACACACATGGCACTAAGGCAGTATCAGTCAGTCCGTCAATCAGTGCAGTGATGTGACAGACGGATAACCTGAAGTCCTCCTCCCAGATCCTAATGACTCGACTCTTGATACTGACCCTTTCAACATCAAAGAGAAAGAGAGAGAGAGAGAGGAGAGAGGAGATGGAGAATGAATGAAGATCTGATGTTCAAGAGAGAGACAGAGAAGATGGCATCAAGAGCCCGAAGGAGATATAAAGAAACAAGAGTAAAAGACGAGAGAAGAACGTTCCTAACAGGATTTTAACTAAGAAAACATTCATCCTTTAACTAGCCTGTACTGCACTCTACTGACAGCCCCTTTAGCATTACCTCGAGCGAGATGCTCGAGAGATGGACGAACAGACCATATCTACAAGTAAACATAATAACTAACAAGTTTATCAAAAGCATTCATCCATCTAAAACTGAAACAATTTCTTAATAGGTCATCTCGGACAACAAAGAGTGGCCTGAAGGCAGGCCATCCTCTGAAAAAGAAAAGAAAAAAAAAAAAACAGACAACCAACAACAGAGGTTGTCAGCTCAGGGCTTTTTTCCCTGATCCAAAAAAAAAAAAAAAAAAAAAAAAAAAAACCCCACACCAAAACCACCAACAACAACAATCAAAACCACCAAAAACAAAACAAAAACCCAAACAAACAAAAACCCAACCCAAAAACCCCCCCCCCCCCCCCCCCCCCCCCCAAATCCCCAAACAAACCCGCAAACAATCATTATCAACAGTTTTAAAGACACCAAAATGAAAATTCAAAATTGATTATTATAATCAAACACTATAAATGAGAACTAGATACAATGACGATGAATGTCATACAAGGGAGACAATGGAGAAGGAAAGAAAAGCAAATAAACAAACAAACACAGACAAACAAGTATTTAAAAAAAACAACAACAAAAAAACCACCACCACACACACACAACCACCGACTCAGAAACCACATTACAGAGAGAGACAGAAAGAGACAAAGAGACAGACAGGCAGACGGACATACAGACAGCGGCAAAACAGCAAAGGATATAGAGAGTGAGGGGAGGGGGGGGGGAGTTGCTTACAGAGTTATGGACAGTGTGAGGACAGAAATAGATCAACAGGGAAAGGACAAAAAACAAAACAAAACAACAACAGCAAAGAGACGTGAAGAATGAAATCGCATTAAACATGAATTGTGTGCTAATGACTACTACAGATAATTAAACATGAATTGTGTGCTAATGACTACTAGAGATAAGGATTTCGAACACAAAAATGAAATTCCAATCATAACATTTCAAAAGATGTCTGTGATATCCTTTCTTAAATGAAGACAAACTAGGCTTCTGTTTAAGATAATCAGGGATATTGTTCCATAGCTTACTACCTGAATAAACCAAGGATGACATGAATAAGTCTATCCTGGGGCGGGGAATAAATAGAATACTTTTACCTCGAATAACTCTGATAACAAATTTATCATACAGATAGGATGGCGTAAGATTATTCATAATCTTGTACATGAATACGACTTTATTGAAATGGCATTTCTGATTTAATGGTAAAATATTGAGTTTTTTGTAATCTTCATTTTGCAAAGATGATTTAAGGAGTATTAATTTCATGGAGCGTCTGTAAATACTCTCAAGTCGTTTTAAGCAGTTTTTACTCGCCAGGTCCCAACATGTTGAAGCATAATCAATATCTGGTTGTATGTATCCATAAAAGAACAACTTTCGAGTGTGCTCATCAAGGAAATGCTTTATTCTATTGAGCTGAAATATCTTTTGGGATAATTTCTTTGACAATATTGAAATATGGCTCGACCAGGAAAGATTATTGTCTACATTAAGGCCAAGTAATTTATGATTATTAACCTCTTCTACTATCTGATCATGAATTTTCAGACTTCTTGACATAGACTTCATATTTTGTCTTTTTTGTCTCGTTGTGACTAGAGAGAGAGAGAGAGAGAGAGAGAGAGAGAGAGAGAGAGAGAGAGAGAGAGAGAGAGAGAGAGAGAGAGAGAGAGAGAGAGAGAGAGGAGAGAGAGAGGAGAGAGCATTTTCAGGTTACATCAACATCAAAATAAACCAGATATCAAGTTCTGTTAAAACATTCTCACTAATACCCACTTTAAAAAAATATATATATATTATCAATAAATATATCAAGTTAAGTTACAAAGTGTCGAAAAGAGAGAGAGAGAGAGAGAGAGAGAGAGAGAGAGAGAGAGGAGAGGAGAGGAGAGAGAGAGAGAGAGAGAGAGAGAGAGAGAGAGAGAGAAGCGGTTCTCTCAGACTGGAGGATGTCCAGTACTGACCAGCTGACAGACCCAGTCCCTCCATCCCTCTGACAGCTGGCAGGGCCCGCTGCTGAGCTGCACGTGCAGACTGCAGCCAGCCCCCTGCTGTGCACCTGACCCTCTGAGCGAGCTGCTCCAGAGATGGACGAACAGACCATCCTCTGACAACAACAACAACAACAACAACAACAATAACAACGGAGTTGTCTGCAGGCAGGCTCCATCCTCTGACAACAACAACAACAACAGAGTTGTCTGCAGGAAGGCTCCATCCTCTGACAACAACAACAGAGTTGTCTGAAGGCAGGCTCCATCCTCTGACAACAACAACAGAGTTGTCTGAAGGCAGGCTCCATCCTCTGACAACAACAACAACAACAACAACAGAGTTGTCTGCAGGAAGGCTCCATCCTCTGATAACAACAGAGTTGTCTGCAGGTTGGCTCCATCCTCTGATAACAACAACAACAGAGTTGTCTGAAGTCAGGCTCCATCCTCTGACAACAACAACAACAGAGTTATCTGAAGTCAGGCTCCATCCTCTGACAACAACAACAACAGAGTTGTCTGCAGGCAGGCTCCATCCTCTGACAACACAACAACAACAGAATTGCCTGAAGGCAGGCTCCATCCTCTGACAACAACAGAGTTGCCTGAAGGCAGGCTCCATCCTCTGACAACAACAACAACAACAACAGAGTTGTCTGCAGGCTGGCTCCTTCCTCTGACAACATCAGAGTTGTCTGCAGGCAGGATCCATCCTCTGACAACAACAACAACAACAACAACAACAACAGAGTTGTCTGCAGGCTGGCTCCTTCCTCTGACAACATCAGAGTTGTCTGCAGGCTGGCTCCATCCTCTGACAACAACAACATCAACAACAGAGTTGTCCAGGCTGGCTCCTTCCTCTGACAACAACAACATCAACAACAGAGTTGTCTGCAGGCTGGCTCCTTCCTCTGACAACAACAACAACAACAGAGTTGTCTGCAGGCAGGCTCCATCCTCTGACAACAACAACAACAACAACAACAACAGAGTTGTCTGCAGGCTGGATCCATCCTCTGACGACAACAATAACAACAACAACAACAACAGAGTTGTCTGCAGGGTGGCTCCATCCTCTGACAATAACAGAGTTGTCTGCAGGCAGGCTCCATCCTCTGACAACAACAACAACAGAGTTGTCTGCAGGCTGGCTCCATCCTCTGACAACATTAGAGTTGTCTGAAGTCAGGCTCTATCCATCCATGTAAAATGTCAAGGAGAAAAAGCAAGGGGAGGGGAGGAGGGAGGGAGGGAGGCACTGTGTCTGTCAACTTCCCTCCAGTCAGGAATACTTGATTATCCACCCATGTTTTATTGATGGTGACGGGGTTTTGTTTTGTTCTTTCTTTTCTTGTTCTTCTTCCTTGTCTGGCTTCATTCATCCATTTGAAATGTTAAAGGAGAAAATCGTTGGTTGTTTGGTTGGTTGGCGATTTTGAAGTGGAACTAGGGATGGTTTTGTGTTTGAGGCCTGGTTGGCTATGTGTGATGGGGTTTTTTGTTTAGGTTTTGTTGTTGTTGGTTTTTTTTATTGTTTTGTTTGGGATCTTGTATTTTGAGAGTCAAAAGAACATTGTAAGAAGAAAGGGCAAGAGTTTAGCATTAGAGTTTTAATCAGTCTCTGTCTGTATGTCTGTCTGTCTGTCTGTCTGTTTGTCTGTCTGTCTGTCCGTCCATCTCTCTCTCTTTCTCTCCCATTTCTCTCCCTCTCTCTCTCCCTATCTACCTGAATAAAACTATAATGCTAACCTACATAGCACTTTCTTCAAAACAGCACTATAAAGGTCCTTTCGACCCTCCAAATACAAAATCCTAGACAAGACAATTAAAAGCAACAACAACCAAAATAACCCCAACCAACTAAACAAAAACAAAAAACCATCACACACAGCCAACCAGCCCGCAAACACAAAACTATCCCTAGTTCCCACTTCAAAATCACCTGCCCACCAACCAACCAACCAGCCAAGGATTTTCTCCTTGAAGTATCAAATGGATGAATGAAGCCAGACAAGGAAGAAGAACAAGAAAAGAAAGAACAAAACAAAACCCTGTCACCATCAATAAAACATGGGTGGATAATCGAGTAGCCTGACTGGAGGGAAGTTGACAGACACAGTGCCTCCCTCCCTCCTTCCTTCCCCCCCTTGCTTTATCTCCTTGACATTTTACATGTATGGATGGAGCCTGCCTGCAGACAACTCGGTTGTTGGAGAAGAAGAGGCAGACAGAGAAAACGATGGGAAGACAACATCACAGAGTGGACTGACTGGCCTTGAGTGGAAAGATTTGCTACAGAAAGCAGAGGACCGCGAGGGAGTGCAGGAAGCTGGTTGCGAAATCTTCAGTGGTGCCCTCACTGTCTACAGGACTATGGGATAGGTAAAGGTGAAGGATTTCCCAAGGTAACAGATTAAGCATTACACGCTACTTTTTTTTTTACGCGTAGCTCTCAGAAAGTAGAGAGACAGAAGAAATGGATGCACGAAGTTTATTGTCCAAGAGTGATAAGATTTAGCATTCAATACTTCTTTACCATGTAATTGGAGAGATGAAACGAAGGGATAAACAAAGTTTATTTTCCACGGGTAGCAGATTTTGTATTACACGTTGTTGCTTTTGTGTGTGTCGTGTCTGTGTGTGATGTGTGTATGTGTGTGTGTGTGTGTGTGTGTGTGTGTGTGTGTGTGTGTGTGTGTGTGTGTGTGTGTGTGTGTGTGTGTGGTGTGTGTGTGTGGTGTGTGTGGTGTGTGTGTGTGTTGTGTGTGTAGTGAGAGGAACTGTTCCCTCATCCTTTTGTGTGTGTGTGTGTGTGTGTGTGTGTGTGTGTGTGTGTGTGTGTGTGTGTGTGTGTGTGTGTTGTGTGTGTGTGTGTGTGTGTGTGTGTGTGTGTGTGTGTGTGTGTGTGTGATTAATACTTTCTGCCCTCAATAATCAAAGAGACAGACCAAATGGATACACGAATTTTATTTTTAAGGGTAATAGAGGTAATTGGGGACGGGATAGCTCAGTGGTCGGAGCACTCGCTTTCCCCCAGCCAAGTTAAGCAGCGTCGAGCGTGGTTACCAGTTTGATGGGTGACCGTTTGCGCGCCTTGGCTTCAGTACAGTTCCCCCAGTTCACCCAGCTGTAAATGGGTACCTGCCCTCTTTAGGGTCAGGGAAGGTAAAGCAGCGAGGGAGAGGA
>CM054148.1:29578943-29586443 GCA_028751875.1 Rapana venosa | reverse complement strand
GAGCGAGGCGTCAGAGACCTCAACTTCTCTAGGGCCAGCATATTGAGGGCGGCGCCCATCTCCTCTCCCTCGCTGCTTTAAACCTTCCCTGACCCTAAAAAGGACAGGTACCCATTTACAGCTGGGTGAACTGGGGAGGGGGGGGGGGGGGGGCTGTACTGACGCCAAGGCGCGCAAACGGTCACCATCCAACTGGTAACCACGCTCGACGCTGCATAACTCGGCTAGGGGTGGGAGGGGAGAGCGAGTGCTCCGACCACTGAGCTTATCCCGTCCCCTGACATCACAGACTCTGTAATAACGATCCTATTTGGGATAAGGGCGTTTTGTCACGGTCAGACTAGAGTAATGACCCAGTCACGATGGGACAGGAGTGCGGTGAAGGGGGGGACACGATGATGGAGCGGAGGCAGGGCAATGATGGGAGAGGCTGCAGCGAGGCATGGTCGCTGTTGGGATTGGGTGCAAACGAAAATGGCCGCGGTGGGAGTGGACACGATGACATACGGCCGCTGTGGGATGACAGGTCTTGAGGCAGAGCCAACAACGGGATAGGAGACATGATAGAGAACTTCTTCTCCTCCTTGTCGTCGTCGTCGTCGTCGTCCGTCCTCCTCCTCCTCCTCCTCCTCCCCCTCGTCCTCCTCCTCCTCCTCCTTATTCTTCTTCTTCTTCTTTCTTCTTCTCTTCTTCTTCTTCTTCTTCTTCTTTCTTCTTCTTCTCTTCTTCTTCTCTTCTTCTTCTTCTTCTTCTTCTTCTTCTTCGGATCTTCTTCTTCTTCGGAATTCTTCTTCTTCTTCGCAATTCTTCTTCTTCTTCGGAATTCTTCTTCTTCTTCGGAATTCTTCTTCTTCTTCGGAATTCTTCTTCTTCTTCTTCTTCTTCTTCTTCTCTTCTTCTTCTTCTTCTTCTTCTTCTTCTTCGCATTCTTCTTCTTCTTCTTCTTCTTCTTCTTCTTCTTCGCATTCTTCTTCTCCTCCTCCTCCTCCTCCTCCTCCTTCTCTTCTTCTTCTTCTTAATTCTACTTTTTTGAACGCCCAGACAGCAACTATTATTGTCTGTAATATGAGCGCAAAATGTGTTGCGCTGCCGTTAAGCGCCTGATAAGTCAGGCCCAGCGCATTCATCTTGTTCGTGAAAGAGATTAGTTATCGTTTACGTCTACCTGGAAAAAACCGCAGGAGAACGGGCCAAAAAGGCAGAAAATAAACAAGAAGGAGGTGACTGGAAGAAAAGGAACAAGGCAAAAACAAAGAGAGGGATAGAAAAGAGGGATTTCCTAGCACAGATTTTCTAGATGGTGGGGGTGCTATTAATACTGACAGTCCCCCCAGGTCATCCCTACGGGGGGAATAGAAAACTATTATAAAGGTCGGGTGAAAGTGGGCTATTGTTTCGAATTTAATCTTTGATAAAACCTCGGCAACATTACCCACTAATACCTTGTCAGAAAGAAAAGAATATCCACCAACCTTCCCCAGACTAAAAAAAAAAAAAAGGAAAATAAAATCCCGCCTTTAAGCCTATACAGTATCAAGCTCAAGCCATAGTTTTCGAGCAGTTCTATCGGAAACATATATATCAATATTGATAGATCTTCCGTGGTAGCCAGACACTGCGTTGAGATCGTGAAATCACGGGGTCAGGATTACTTCCCTTCGATGTCGTGTGGTAAGATAGATGGCGTGAAACAAGGAGACATACCATTGGACAGGCCTTGTAATCAACATACTGAGATTAAAGTCTGGGATCCTCTCGGCGTTTGTGTCCCTGTTGAAATGGAAGAAATAGCCTCAGGGACCGCTGAATCTGTGATTTTGTTCCCTCCCCCCATTTGTTTGTGTGCCTGTGTCTATTGTGGTTGTCCATCTCGTTGTCTTTCGTTGTCTCTGTCTGTTTTGGTCTGCTTATGTTTATCTCTCTGTCTCTGTTTTCTATCTGTGTGTGTGTGTGTGTGTGTTTCTCTTTTGCTCTGTCGGTCTGTGTCTGTCTGTTTCTCTCTGTCTCTGTTTCTGTCTCACTCTCTCTCTTCCCCTCTCTCTCTCTTCCACACCCCCCCCCCCCTCTCTCTCTCTCTCTCTTTCTCTCTCACTGTGAGAAACAAACATGACAACAACAACAACAGCAACACACACACACATACACACACACAACCATGCACACAGGTGCACACACACTCACACACACAGACACAGACACACACACACACACACACACACACACACACACACACACACACACACACACACACACACACTGTGGATGTACGCGTATGAGAGAGAAAAAGACACAAACAGAGACAAATGTAGACATAGAGATCAAAACAGAGACAATGTATATGAAACAACAAAACGCACAGAGAAGAGAGAGAGAGAGAGAGAGAGAGAGGAGAGAGAGAGAGAGAGAGAGGAAACAGACAGACAGACATTTAACTAGACAGACAGACACTGACTGACAAAAGAAAAAGAAAAACTGGCAGAAAAGGATACAAACTTTGTGTCCAGAAAAGATCCTTTGGCTATGTTTATCATTATTCCTACCAAAAGAGAAAAAAAGTTGTTGGGGGGGAGGGGGGTGTTATCAGACGATCTGACTTTGTTCCAGACATGCAATCTGCCTGTTCTCATTCATCCTTGCCAAAGGGAACTGTCAACCCCACAGACAAAAATTGCTTCCCTTTACCAGAACTCTTCAACGTCCTTTCATTGCCCTCCCCCACCCCCATCCCCTAAACCTTCCATCCCTCCTCTTTTCACCGCCTGACCCCCCCCCCCCCCCCGCCTCCTGCACACACACACACACACACACACACACACACACACACATATAATATATATATATATATATATATATATATATATATAAGAGAGAGAGAGAGAGAGAGAGAGAGAGAGAGAGAGAGAGAGAGAGAGAGAGAGAGAGAGAGAGAGAGAGAGAACACCACCAAACTGGCAGTTGCCTCACTCACCCCTTGGCCAATATATCGTGGGAAGGTAGGGAGCATTTCCACATAGATAGAGATGTCCACAGACAGATTGGCTTGGAATAAGGAGAATGTAACCAGGATCAAGATCTCTTCGTGGAAGTTGGGTGTGTGTTGTGTGTGTGTGTGGTGTGCATGTGTGTGTGTTTTTTGGTGTGTGTGTGTGTGAGAGAGAGAGGAGGGTCATAGAGAGAGAGAGCGCGTGAAAGAGAGAGAGAGAGATACAGAAAGAGACAGAGAGAGACAGAGAAAGAGACATACAGACAAATAGCCAGAGAGACAGACACACTGACACACACACAAAATATTCATTTCACAGCCTGAAGAATAAACCTGGAAGAAAAGGGTGGAAAAAAACCCTTTTTGTCAAGAAAAGATCCTTCGAATATTATGTTTACCTTTTTTCCTACCAAAAGAAAAAAAATTGTTGGGGGTATCAGACGATCTGACTTTGTTCCAGACATGCAATCTGCCTGTTCTCATCCATCCTCGCCAAAGAGAACTGTCAACCCCACAGACAAAAATTACTTCCCTTCACTAGAACTCTTCAACATCCTATCATTGCCCTCCCACACACCCATCCCCTAAACCTTCCATCCCTCCTCTCTCACCCTCCCCCTTCCTCCCTAAACACACACACACACACAGACAGACACACACACACACAGACAGACACACACACACAGACACACTCGCGCACACACACACACACACACACACACACACACACACACACACACACACACACACACACACACACACACACACACACACAGAACAGCACGAAACTGGCAGTTGCCTCACTCACCCCTTGGCCAATATATCGTGGGAAGGTAGGGAGCATTTCCACATAGATAGAGATGTCCACAGACAGATTGGCTTGGAATAAGGAGAATGTAACCAGGATCAAAATCTCTTCGTGGAAGTTTGGGTTGTGTGTGTGTGTGTGTGTGTGTGTGTGTGTGTGTGTGTGTGTGTGTGTGTGTGTGTGTGTGTGTGTGTGTGTGTGTGTGTGTTGTGTGTGTGTGTGTGTGGTGTGTGTGTGTGTGTGTGTGTGTGTGTGTGTGTGTGTGTGTTGTGTGTGTGTGTGTTGTGTGTGTGTGTGTGTGTGTGTGTGTGTGTGTGTGTGTGTGTGTGTGTGTGTGTGTGTGTGTGTGTGTTGTGTGTGTGTGTGTGTGTGTGGTGTGTGTGTGTGTGTGTGTGTGTGTGTGTGTGTGTGTGTGGGGTGTGTGTGTGTGTGTGTGTGTGTGTGTGTGTGTGTGTGTGTGTGTGTGTGTGTGTGTGTGTGTGTGTGTGTGTGTGTGTGTGTGTGTTGTGTGTGTGTGTGTGTGTGTGTGTGTGTGTGTGTGTGTGTGTGTGTGTGTGTGTGTGTGTGTGTGTGTGTGGTGTGTTGTGTGTTGTTGTGTGTGTGTGTGTGTGTGTGTGTTGTGTGTGTGTGTGTGTGTGTGTGTTGGTGTATGTGTGTAGTTGTGTGTGTCATGGAGTAGGCTTTTGTGGCTTGGTGGAGAGTAAATGGGTTCGAAATAAGATCCTAACATCACGAACTGAACTATACATGAACCTTATTTTCTTTCTCTTTTCATTTCTCTTTTTTTTCTTTTAGTACATTCAAACTTTCAGTCATGAAGTGTGCTGTAGTGTGAGTTGGGTTTTTTTTTTATGAGATGTTGTAGACCAAGAGTATTTCGTGTGCTGAATGCTGAAAAAAACACGAACAGATAAATGTCACCAGGAATAGAACCCTTAGGCAACAAGGGAATAGGTTGTCTGCATATTTATTTATTTATTCTTTATATCGAGGATAATGGAATAAGCACTCATGTACTTTTTTTATATCCAGTCCCCTTATGTATGCGGTTTTGTAAATTGTCATCTGTTCCTACCGGCACATAATGGCCTACTCTTACTTAAAGCGGAACAGGATTTAACGTGTGCGCAAGATGTTCTGCGTGCGTTCGCACACGGGGCCTCGGTTTATAGTCTCATCCGAAAGACTTTTGGGGAGAGTGGAGTCTGCACTGATGTTAACTCCAGGGGAAATATCCCCTTGAACGGGAATCGAACCCAGGTCGTCAGATTGCATAAGCATCGGACGTTAACTCCTCAGGGTGTGGGGCTCAAAATTAGCTGCAGCTTGATGCCTTTCCCCTGCTGCTGTATTGTTGTTTGCTAATATGTTGTATTGATATTGAATAAACCACTGTGAAACCAATAGGTTCAGAAAAAAATATATTGTAGAAAGAATACCTGTCACAAATACATAAGATAGATGAATGAATGAATAGATTAATAAATATGCAAATGGATGCGGCGTGTGGGTGAGGAGGATTTGAATCTCGTTCAGAATGAAAGCAATGTCCATGCAAGGACTCAGACCCGGTCATGTCGACTGTGATAAAAACAGTGGTCGTGTATTGCATTGTATTTTGTTGTGTTGCAGCGTGTTGTATCATCTTGCTCTGTATTGCTTTGCATTGCATTGTGTTGTTGTTTTTTGTTTTAGATTGTGTTGTGTTACATTGTTTTGCATTTCACTTGCAGTCATGACATATTTCTGTGCAGCAAACTAGAGTCTGGTCTTCCTAGAGAGAATTAATTGCCACTAGAGCAGTAACATCTCTTCATATTTATTTTTCAAGTTTACAGAATGATGTACTTAATCCCTACCCCCACCACCACTACCGCCAACACACAAAGTGGCTTTTTATCAACATGATTTTACCAGACAAAAATCTTGTGGTCATGAGCTCATTTATGTATGTTAAATATCGGTTGCACACAACAAAATTTTGGCATGTCTCATCCACCCCCCCCCCCCCCCCCCCCCTCTTCAGGCCACCACTTAGTAGGAAACAAGGCAAAGTTATGTCCCAGACAGGAATTGAACCCGTGATCCTTTCTTTTGTTCTAGACAGGTGTGTTACTGCTAGCACACTGAGCCATAACACCGGACATGTCAACCATGATATCAAATCGGGATAATGACAGATAGAGAGAGAGAAGAGGAGAGGAAGGGAGTAATCGTTCTGTCTCACTCCCTTCACACAGCAATTAGTGGATAGAGAGAAAAAACACCATACGTAATTGATGGCTATGAAACGCGCGTAATCGACAGTGGAAAAACCCACCTGCTATCACTGAGCTGTTGAGAGACAGGTACTCTGTCATCAGGTCTTTGTGCCTGCCTGTGTGTGTCTGCAAGATAACGAGCCAATAATGGCTGCTAGACAGCTGAATGCTGACTGCAACATGCCGGCAGTGAGAGACATGAGGTGTTGAAGTGCAAGGGGTCATTTCGCGTTCTGTACAAATTGGCCTGTTTTAGTATGCAGTTTGATCATGTATTTGTGCATTTTATTCGACTTTATGTTGTTTTCGGAGGGTTTATTTTGCAGACATGACCGTTTGACTTGTCATTGGGAACTTTCTAAGATGAAACAGAAGCATTTTCTTTTCTTTAGTGCGGTGCTTCTGCAATTCCACTGTCCTTGTCTGTGTCTCTGTGAATACAACAATAATATTTAGAATGTATCATTGCTTTGTAATTCTAACTCTACCACACTGACCTCATGTAGTCTTCAGTTTAACGTCTGTTCACTCTTAGTGATATGAGAACTGACGTCATGTTGTCTTCAATTTAACGTCTGTTCACTCTAAGTGATATGAGAACTGACGTCATGTTGTCTTCAGTTTAACGTCTGTTCACTATGAGAACTGACGTCATGTTATCTTCTATTTAACGTCTGTTCACTCTTAGTGATATGAGAACTGACGTCATGTTGTCTTCAGTTTAACGTCTGTTCACTCTTAGTGATATGAGAACTGACGTCATGTTGTCTTCAGTTTAACGTCTGTTCACTCTTAGAGATATGAGAACTGACGTCATGTTGTCTTCAGTTTAACGTCTGTTCACTCTTAAAGATATGAGAACTGAGCTCATGTCAGGTCTTACACTAAGTGAGCACATGTACGTCACACAGGTATTCAAGAAATTGTCGTGGAGACAAACCATTATTATTAAAACCTGATGTAAGATATAATCCAACATTATCTACAAGCAGAGTACTTGCTGTGCAGGACAGAAGGACAATAAACAATAGGGTTTTCACACAACCAAGACCATACAACCACTATATAAAGAATATATAGAAAAAGAAGCGGGGAGGGGGGTGGGTTGGGGGGGGGGGCGATGTCAGTAATTGTTCCATCTAACTCTCTTCACCTAACAATCAGTGGTTATAAAAAGCATGCGTAATTGGGAATCGATGAAACGCACGTAAATCTATACCACAACAACTCAGACCATAAATTCACCATAGGAGATGATAATTTAAAAAAACAGAGGAAAGGGGATAATTGTTCCATCTAACTCTCTTCACATAGCAACCAGTGGTTAGAAAGAGAAAAAAAAAACAACCATGCTGAATTACTGGGGTCTATGGTAAAGGTAAAGGAGTCCCATAACCTATAAGGTCGTAAGGGACCTCACTTCTCTAGGGCCAGCATATTGAGGGCGG
>CM054148.1:29566443-29568943 GCA_028751875.1 Rapana venosa | reverse complement strand
ATTCTCGATATAAAAGAATAAACAAATAAATAAATAAAACACACACACACAGAGACACAACTAATGTTCGCCTCGTTTTGTTGCACATAAAGGATTATTTTATCTCTCTCTCTCTCAAGTGTGTGCATGTGGTTTTCTTAGTTATTGGACTTCTGTGGGGTCTGGCCACGCTATTACTGGGGTGTTGCCAAGGACGATTTTGGAAGGATGAACACAGATGTTAGAATTGGAAGCTGTAGTAGTAGGGAGTAGGATTTATTTATTTATTTTTATTTTTATTTTTTTATTCTTTTATATCGAGGATACCGGAATAAGCACTTTTGCGTTTTTTACATCCAGTCCCCGTGTGCATGCAGTTTTGTCAATTTTGTCATCTGTTTCCACCCGCACACAATGGCCTACTCTTACGAAAAGCGGAACAGGATTTAACGTGTGCGCAAGATGTTCTGCGTGCGTTCGCACACGGGCCTCGGTTTATAGTCTTATCGAAGGATGGAGGAGGGAGAAGAGAGGAGGTGGTGTAGGGGGTGGGGGTTTAGTCGAGTGAGGGTGAGGGTGATTTGGGGGAGGGGAGGGAGATGGGGTGGATGAGGAGTGGGTGGAATGGATGGTATTTTATTTATTATTTACTTATTTATTCTTTTATATAAATGGATTAAGCACTCATGTGCTTTTTTACATGCAGTCCCCGTGTGTATGCGGTTTTGTAAATTTTGTCATGTTTCCACATGGTATGGGATGTGTGTGTTTGGGCTTTTTTAGTTCGTGGTAGTTCTGTCTTGTCTCAGGCTCTTTGTCAGTGAGTGTGCCTCTGTGTGTCTGCTCTGTCTCTGTGTCTGTGTCTGTCTGTCTGTCTGTCTATCTGTCTATCTGTCTGTGTCTGTCTGTCTGTTCTCTGCTTGTTGCTTTGTCAGTGTGCCTCTGTGTGTCTGTCTCTGTGTCTGTCTGTGTATCTGTGTCTGTATGTCTGTGTCTGTCTGTCTGTCTCTCTGTTTCTGTCTCTGTTTGTCTCTCAATCTCTCTCAGAGCCACATAAAGAAAAGCTGCGTATCATCCACCTCCGAAAATAAGGATTATCCTCATCAATAAAGATATTAATCTCTCTCGCTCTCTGTCTCTGTCTCGCTCTCTGTCTGTCTGTCTGTCTGTCTCTCTGTGTCTCTCTGTCTCTCTCTCTTCTCTCTCTCTCTCTCTCTCTCTCTCCTCCTCTTCTCTCTCTCTCTCTCTCTCTCTCTCTCTCTCTCTCTTTCTGTCTCTTTCTTTGTCTCTGTCTGTCTCTCTTCTGTCTCAGTCTCTCTCTCTATCTTTCTGTCTTTGTCTCTTTGTCTCTCTCTCTCTTTCTGTCTCTTCTTGTCTGTCTCTCCCCTCCTCTCTTCTCTCTCTGTTCTGTCTGTCTGCTCTGTCTCTCTCCCCTCTCCCCCTCTCTCTCCCTTCTCTACTCTCTCCCCCTCACCCCCTCTCTCTTCTTCTCACCCTCTCTCTCCTCCTCTATTTTCCTTATTGCCTATCGTCATCGCTTACATATATATATTTTTTTCTCCGTCCGGCTGTTGATTGCTGTCTATTTTTGCCAGCCAGGTAGCCATCCAGCCCTGTTCCATTATTCACAGCTAATCACAGGTAACAGCCAGCTATCTGTCACACACTAGAGTCCTCTGACCTTCTATACCCCTCATCCACGCCGACAAACAGAAAGACAGACAGACAGACCTGGGGATAGCCTAGTGGTCAGAACATAACGCTGGCAATCTGACGACCCGGGTTCGATTCCCGTTCAAGGGGATATATTTCCCTCTTGAGTTTAACATCAGTGCAGACTCCACTCTCCCCAGAAGTCCTTTGGATGGGACTATAAACCGAGGCCCAGTGTGCGACCGCACGCAGAACATCTTGCGCACACGTTAAATCCTATTCCGCTTTTCGTAAGAGTAGGCCATTGTGTGCCGGTGGGAAAAGATGACAGAATTTACAAAACCGCATACACACGGGGACTGGATGTAAAAAAGCACATGAGTGCTTTTCCCATTATCCTCGGTATAAAAGAATAAAATAAATAAATAAATAAAAACAGACAGACAGACAGGCAGGCAGATATACAGACAGACAGACAGATACGTTCACCGACACACACACACACACATGCACGCACGGATTCATACACACGCACGCACGCACGCACGCACGCACGCACACCCACCCACACACACACACACACACACACACACACACACACACACACACACACACACACACACACACACACACACACACACACAACCAGTAAGACCTCTACTGAAGATAGTTGTGAGAATATACATATACATACTTGAGAGAGAGAGAGAGAGAGAGAGAGAGAGAGAGAGAGAGAGAGAGAGAGAGAGAGAGAGAGAGAGAGAGAGAGAGATGTTGGTTTGAATGCGGGTGTATCAAGTAGTGAATGGACATTAAACAAAAAATAAACAAAACAAACAGGCAGGCTTGCGTGCATACCCGTGCACGA
>CM054148.1:29561443-29563943 GCA_028751875.1 Rapana venosa | reverse complement strand
TCACTATTCTAGATCCTGTTATCATGTTTCAAAATAGTCTGTTCTGGACTTGTATAGCAGAGTTATGTTGACACTTGTGTTGCTTCCTTCAGTGGCCTTGATACGATTAATTTGCTAAAATTGTTTCGTGTGATTGTTAGGGTGTTTGGGTTGGTATGAGGGCAGGCTGAAAAATACCCAGCATGCGTCCTGTACCAAAAGAATGAGCTGCTCTGAAGTCGGAACCTGTCCGTCTGAGGCTTTCAAGGCAGACCTCCTGCACAATTACAAGCACAGGAGAAGACCAGGCATTGCACGTAATAATAATAACAAATAATAACAGTAATGATGATAATAAGAATACTGATGATAACAATAACACTGCTGCTGCTGCTACTACTACTGGTGATAAGAAGAATGTCTGGATATTATATCTATGTACGAATATTACACAGCGCCACATATCGTAAAGCAACAAACCGAAGCGCATCACACTCACCGAAAAGAGAACGCAGAGAAGAGAAGCAGGCCTTCCTTCATGAAAGGAATGCAGTAGCGCTCTTACTTACAATGCTCACCATCAATTTTGGGCCAGACAGAAAAAAAGAAAAGCCTTGACATCAAGTGGTTCTACTTGCTATGGAATCTTAGTGAACGAAAAAGACGATAAATGAATAAGGTGTGACCTTTTCTAGGATGAAAACAGCTTTGCTGAAAATTTCAGGACGGCGTGGGTTTCAGATTGACCTGCAAGGTACAATGATATTTTGAAAGCCAACGACTTTATTAAGGGATGTGCAGTTCCATTTCTCTCATAACAAAGACCCCCAAAAGAGAGCGAAATACAACAAGCAAGCTTACAAAGACAAAAATCACACACACAGACGCAGACACACACACACACAGACACACACACACACACACACTCGCACGCACGCACGCACGCACGCACGCACAACTAAGTAGCCAACCAAAGAAAACCACAAGAACCAAGCACTCCAAAGATACAAAGACGCCGACACAAAACATCAAAATGGAGAAAATCAAAATGATTATAAAAACAACTCACAAGCCAAAAAGAAAAACAAAAACCAAAGTCCATGACCCCCCCCCCCCCCCCCCCCCAAGAAAAAAACAAACAAAACAAACAAAAACCAAAGTCCCTGCCCTAAAATTCAAAACAAACACACACAGACAAATAAAGCAACAACAAACAAAAACCAAAGTGCGTGTCCCAAAAAAAACACAAACAAACCAACCAACCAACAAACAAAACCAAAGTCCGTGACCTCAAAAAACAAATCAAACATACCAACCAACCAAACAAACAAAACAGCCAAACAAACAGACAAAACAGCCAACAAACAAGCCAACAAACCAACAAACACACAAATACATCCAACAAACCAACAACCAAACAAACAATACAGCCAATAAACCAACAAACAATACAGCCAACAACCAAACAAACAATACAGCCAATAAACCAACAAACAATACAGCCAATAAACCAACAAACAATACAGCCAATAAACCAACAAACAATACAGCCAATAAACCAACAAACAATACAGCAATAAACCAACAAACAATACAGCCAATAAACCAACAAACAATACAGCCAATAAACCAACAAACAATACAGCCAACAACCAAACAAACAATACAGCCAATAAACCAACAAACAATACAGCCAATAAACCAACAAACAATACAGCCAATAAACCAACAAACAATACAGCCAACAACCAAACAAACAATACAGCCAACAAACCAACAAACGATACAGCCAATAACCAACAAACAATACAGCCAATAAACCAACAAACAATACAGCCAATAAACCAACAAACAATACAGCCAATAACAACATACACCAAACAACAACAATACAGCCAATAAACCAACAAACAATACAGCCAATAAACCAACAAACAATACAGCCAACAACCAAACAAACAATACAGCCAACGAACCACCAAACCAACCAACCAAACAAACAAGCAAAAACCCCGCGCCAATAAAAGTCCAAAAATCAGCCAGTATTGCAACATGAACAGAAGAAAGCAGCGCACTTTCTTCACACTACCGCTGATGCAGAAGTGTCTGCCGCTATTCGCAGCCTGGCTCTCACTTTCAGGGAAACAAACGTCAATGCCGGGAGTTCTTCCTCAGTAGACAAACGGCGTATTGACCTTTCCGCTCAATTGCCATCTCTCCTGCGGATGCCGCCCTGAAAATAGATTGGTACAGAAGGTCATATTTTCATCGCTATTTAGCAACACGTGTAGGGTTTACTGGTCGGCATTTTGTCGCTGCTTCGCAAGCTGACGGTTCGTATGACCGTCCCTGGTGGCTGTTTGTTTGTTCTCTTTTATACGTGATTACTGTTGATGTTTGTGGGTGTTTTTTTTAAAACTGTGAAAGTCCCTGCAGCTGTGTGATGATGGTGAAGGGAAGATGAGGAACTCGCTCTGACGCCTGTGTGAAGCTGACTCAGCCTGTGCTGCTGCTGCTGCTG
>CM054148.1:29553943-29556443 GCA_028751875.1 Rapana venosa | reverse complement strand
TAATTATAGCACATTTATCAACCACTAATGCTCAGCTACCCCGTTAGCCACTTGACAGAGTAAGGAAAGAAGTGGGGGGGGGGGGGGGGGGGGGCTGGAGGGAGGGAAGAGAGGAGAGGGGGGAGGAGGAATAGCGGTAGTGTCTGTTAGCCGGAAACGGAACCAGACAGGACGTGACGTCTTTTAAGTAGTTGAGTTATCTCCCTTTCATCACTTATTCCTGGGGCCCCTTATTCATTGAGCAGTCTGTATAGATGGTCAGATAATGGTGCGGGATTTTCCAAAAGGATTTTCCATAGCCTAGTCGGTTTTGGGGGAGGAGGATTTTCAAAGTAGGATTTTTCCAAATGTCTAGACTCTAGCTCTTTGACAGACTCTTGAGATAAGACCGTCATGGACACTTGAGGCTGGAGGGAATCGGAATGAAAAGTCCTGAAGGCTGTGTGGGTGAAGGTTTCTTTCTCTCTTTTGCTGTTGCTGTTCTTTGTTGTTGTTGTTTGGTTGGTTGGTTGGTTGGTTCGGTTTGGTTTCCAGTCTTTCACATCATCTAACAAAGTTGGGCTAGAAGACAAGTAAGATGAAAAATAAAGACCAAGAAAATGAAACAAAATAATAATAATAATAATAATAATGATATAATAGAATAGAAAAAAAGAATAAAGAAAGGAAAAGAAGAAGAAGAAGGGAAGAGGAAGAAGAGGAGAGAGAAGAAGAAGGAAGGAAGGAGAGGAAGAGAAGAAGAAGAAGAGGAGGAGGAGGAGAGGAGGAGGAGGAGAGAGGAGGAAGAGAAGAGAGAGAAGAAGAAGGAAGAAGAGAAGAGAGAAGAAGAAGAACAAGAGAAAGAAGAAGAAGAAGAGGAAGAAGAAGAGAGGAGGAGGAGGAGGAGGAGGAGGAGGAGAGGAGAGATAGAAGAAGAAGAAGAAGAAGAAGAAGAATGTTTGGGATATATATAGCGCTGAATTTTGTAAAGCAACAAAATCAAAGCGCTCAAAACAAAAGAAGACAGACAGAAGAGAAGAGAGAGAGAGAGAGAGAGAGAGAGAGAGAGAGAGAGAGAGAGAGAGAGAGAGAGAGAGAGAGAGAGAGAGAACGATAGAGAGAGAGAGGACAGAGAGAGAGAGACAGAGAGAGAAAGACAGACAGAGAGAGAGAAAGAGCAAAGTGTACTCAAAGAAGACATACCATACATAGAGATATAAAATACAGAAAGGAGGAAGATAGGGAGAATGTTAGGTGGAGAGAAGGTGGTAAACAAAGACAGGCTGACAATCAGGTGGGCAAAGACAAAAACATAAAGACAGAGAGACAATGTTATGGACAGATAAAGACAGAGAGACAATCTTGTGGACATATAAAGACAGACGGACAATCTTGTGGACAGACAAAGACAGACGGACAATCTTGTTGATAGACAAAGAGACAGAGATACAATCTTGTTGACAGACAAAGAGACAGACAGACAATCTTGTGGACAGACAAAGATAGAGAGACAATCTTGTTGACAGACAAAGATAAAGAGGCAATCTTGTTGACAGACAAAGACAGAGAGACAATCTTGTGGACAGACAAAGAGAGAGAGACAATCTTGTGGATAGACAAGGATCGAGAGACAGTCTTGTTGACAAAGAGACAGAGAGACAGTCTTGTTGACAAAGAGACAGAGAGACAGTCTTGTTGACAAAGAGACAGAGAGACAATGTTGTTGACAAAGATAGGCAGAGAGACAATCTTGTGGACAGACAGAGACAGAGAGACAATCTTGTTGACAAAGACAGAGAGATGACAAGACGGACAGACAAAGACATAATAAGGTGGGAAGAAGACAGACAGACAAAAAAACAGAGAGACATCAAGGTAGATAGCAACAGACAGAACACAAAGAGGCAATAAGGTAGAAATGTAGGCAGAAGAAATATTAAACAGAGACAAGATAGACAGAAGAAGACAGCCAAAAAGCAAAGAGACAATAAGATGGATTCCAATCTCGCATTGTCCTCGCATGAAATTAATGCTAAACTGATGAATTGTATGCATTCCAAAATGAAGAAAACAGACTTTGAAAACATTTCTTGCTCACGGAAAGTAGAAATTGTATTATATAAAATGAGGTTAAATGCATGGAACACCAAATATTCTAAAAAATACGATATGTTGCTGTTCTCAATCTCTTTCAATCCACCATTTATTGTTTGATTGCCCAATCCTAACTGACCTGTTTTAAAAGGAGAGGAATAGATATTCATAAAAATATGCCACTGTTCAAGAAGTTTTATATGACCCTCAGCAGTTCATAACATCAGTTGCTGAGGTTATATCATTTTCTTCCCCAGTAAGACCTCTACTGTATATAGTTGTGAGAATATAAATATACATAATTAGAGAGAGAGAGAGAGAGAGAGAGAGAGAGAGAAGAGATAGAAGAGAGAGAGAAATAGAGAGAGAGAGAGAGAGAGAGAGAGAGAGAGAGAGAGAGAGAGATGTTGGTTTGAAGGCGGATATG
>CM054148.1:29546443-29548943 GCA_028751875.1 Rapana venosa | reverse complement strand
ACCCACACACACACAATCACAACACAAACGCAGCAAACAACACACACACACACACACACACACACACACACACACACACACACACACACACACACACACCTGCTCAGTGCTGTGTACTTTTTTTTTTTTTCTCAGGGACCCTTTTCTCTTATTGCGGTTGTTGTTTGTTGCTTTTTTATGTTTCTATGTCGCTATATTTTATGGTGCTAGCTAATTAGATTGCTATTAGGCACAGCAAAATGACAAGTCTCATATTTCTGAACACGATTAAAAAAAGAGAATGGTCATCACCCTGTTTGTGTGTGTGTGTGTGGTGTGTGTGTGTGTGTGTGTGTGTGTGTGTGTGTGTGTGTGTGTGTGTGTGTGTGTGTGTGTGTGTGTGTGTGTGTGTGTGTGTCTCTGTGTCTCTGTGTCTGTGTGCGTGTGTGTGTCTGTGTGTGTGTTTGAATGAAAAGAAAGCAAGAGAGAGAGAGAGAGAGAGAGAGAGAGAGAGAGAGAGAGAGAGAGAGAGAGAGAGAGAGAGAGAGAGAGAGAGAGAGAGAGAGAGAGCGTGTGAATGCTTCATCTCATGTATTGTAGTTTGAGCTTGTCCATTAAGAAAAAAACTAGAAGAATATAAAAAAAACCCAGCCAAATTAAAAAAACAAAACTCAACCAATAAATAGATACATGAAAAAACAAATGATTCATGAAGAAATAGATAATGGATGAATGAATGAATGAATGAGCGAATGAATGAATGAATGAACAAATGAATGAATGGATGAGTGAGGTAGTGAGTGAATTAATGAATGAACGAACGAACGAATGAATGCATGAATGAATGAATGAATGAATAAATGAATGAACGAACGAGCGAATGAATGAGTGAATGAATGAATAAATGAATGAATGAATGAACGAATTAGTAAACGAACAAACGAACAAACGAATGAAAAGATAAAACCACATGACTAAACGAGCACTTAGGAAGAAAAAAAAACCAACTATACATAGATATTATTCTTCAATAAAGATTTTATTTTCTTCCTAAACTTTGACTACTTAACCTTTTACATTGTGGAGAGAGAGAGAGAGAGAGAGAGAGAGAGAGAGAGAGAGAGAGAGAGAGAGAGAGAGAGAGAGAGAGAGAGAGAGAGGAGAGAAGGAGAGAGAGAGAGGGAGAGAGAGAGAGAGAGAGAGAGAGAGAGAGAGAGAGAGAGAGCGAGAGAGAGAGAGAGAGAGAGAGCGAGAGAGAGAGAGAGAGAGAGAGAGAGAGAGAGAGGATTGAGGGAATGAGTGGGACGGTGAGTGGAGTGGGGGGGGGGGGGGGGGAGGGAGGGAGGGTAGGGGAGGGTTTCAGAGCAAGAGTTCTAAATGTCTGTGTGTCCTTTTCGCTACCACTGCTCATTCTCCCTCCGTGGAATCGTGTCTCTGTGCTCTGAGATTATTTTTTATGTTCTTCGCAGCCTGTGATGTGATACTGTTTGTTGTCCACTGTTCCTGGATATTTGACCATAATCTCAAAATGCCAGGCTACAAGTTTTGCGGTCACTGCAAGTACGAAGATGTGCGTATATAGAAATGAACCTTTTAGGAATATGATATAACCTTCTTAAGTTTTTCACTTTGAAGAAAAGAGGAAGAAGAAGAAGAAGAGGAAGAAGAAGAAGAAGAATGTTACAAGTTTGTTGTCAGTTCGAGTACGAAAATGGGTATATAGAAATGAAACGTTTAGGAATATGATATAACCTTCTAAGGTTTTTTACTTTGAAGAAAAGAGAAGAAGAAGAAGAAGAAGAAGAAGAAGAAGAAGAAGAAGAAGAAGAGAAGAAGAGGAGAAGAAGAAGAAGAAGAATGTTACAAGTTTGTTTTCAGTGCAGATACGAAATGTGTGTATAGAAATGAAACTTTTAGGAATATGATATAACCTTCTTAAGTTTTTCACTTTGAAAATTAAAAAAAAAGAAGAAGAATGTTACAAGTTTGTGGTCCGTGCAGATACGAAATGTGTGTATAGAAATAAAATGTTTAGGAATATGATGCATACTTCTTAAATTTTTCACTTTGAAAATAAAAAGAAGAAGAATCTTACAAGTTTGCGGTCACTGCAAGTACGAAAACATGTGTGTATATAGAAATGAAACGTTTAGGAATATGATATAACCTTCTTAAGTTTTTCCCTTTGAAAAAAGAAAAAGAAGAATGTTACAAGTTTGTGGTCAGCGCAAGTACAAAAATGTGCGTATAGAAATGAAATGTTTAGAAATATGATGCTTACTTCTTCAATTTTTTTTTACTTTGAAAAAACAGTTGAGGGTGTTTAATAAACGCAGAAAATTAATGCTGTATCGAATAACATGGTAAACAGAACAAACATATTAAAACAAGTAAATTCGTAGGCAAACAGATTAACTAAATACATAATGAATAAATGCATACATAAAGAGAAGTAAATAAATAAACAAGGTAACATTTGTATAAAGGCGTTATTAAAGCAGAGGTACCTTTCCGTCCATTA
>CM054148.1:29523943-29536443 GCA_028751875.1 Rapana venosa | reverse complement strand
GGTTCGGGTAGGCTCGGGTCGGTTCGGGTAGCACTATATTATTGAGATTAGTAGGGAGAGAGAGCATTGTCGACGGGGTCTCTCTCTCTCTCTCTCTCTCTCCCTCCTCTCTCTCTCTCCTCTCGTTTCCCTCTCCTCTCTCTCTCTCTCTCTCTCCCCCCCCTCTCTCTCCCCCTCTCTCTCTATCTCCCTCTCTCTCTTTCTCTCCTCTCTACTCTCTCTCCCTCCCTCTCTTCTCTCTCTCTCTCTCTCTCTCTCTCTCCCCTCTCTCTTTCTTCTCTCTCTCACTCCCTCTCCTCTCTTTCTCCTCTACCTCTCTCCTCTCTCTCTCTCCCCCCTCTCTCTCTCCCCCTCTCTCTCTCCCCCCTCTCACTCCCTCTCTCCCTCCCTCCCTCCTCTCCCCCCTCTCTCTCCCCTGCTCTCTCCCTTCCTCTCTCCTCCCTCCCTCTCTCCCTCTCCTCTCCTCTCTCTCCCTCTCCCTCTCTCCCTCCATCTCTCTGTCTCCCTCCCCTCTCCCTCCCTCTCTCTCTCTTCCCTCCCTTTCTCCCTCTCTCCCTCCCTCTCTCCTCTCCCTCCATCTCTCTCTCCCTCCCTCTCCCTCTCTCTCCCTCTCTCTCTCCTCCCTCCCTCTCCCCCTCTCTCCCTCTCTCTCCCCCCTCTCTCTCTCTCTCTCTCTCTCTCTCTCTCTCTCTTCGCATCTCGTCTCCGTCTCTCTCTGCCTGTGTCAATTCCAAATCGTTGCAGAAGTTGTGGTACAGAGGGACGAGGGAGGGAGGGAGGGAGGGTGTGCTGAAGAATCATTCTGCTGTTGTATTTTGTGAGCGTGGAATATACAGGCTAAGACTGGAAGGTTTGCTATGTGTGTAGTGTTGTGTTTGGTGTGATGTGAAGTGTGTGTGTGTGTTTTGTGTTGTGTGTGTGTATATGTAATGTGTGGGGGTTTGTGTGTGTGTGTGTGTGGGGGGGGGGATGTTGTAGTGTGTGTGTTGTGTATGTGTGTGTGTAGGGTGTGTGTGTGTGTTTGTGTTGTGTGTGTGTGGGGGGGGGTGTTTGTGTGTGTTGTGTTTGTGTGTGTTTTTTGTATGTGCTTGTATATGTGTATGTGTGTGTGTGTGTGTTGGGGGGGTGTGGTGTTTCGTGTGTGTTGTGGTGTGTGTTTTGTGTGTGTGTGTGTGTTTTGTATGTTTGTGTGTGTGAGTGGTGTGTGTGTGTGTGTGTGTTGTGTATGCGTGTGTGTTTTGTGTGTGTGTGTTTTGTGTGTGGGGGGGGGGGGGGGGGGAGTGGGGTGTTGTGTGTGTCTTTTGTGTGTGTGTGCGTGTTGTTGTTGATGTTTGCTAGGCCTGCTTGCTTAGCTTAGCTGGCAAAGAGTTGCCTCGCGAGTATTAACATTTTTAGTTGTTGGGCTGTTGTTCTGTGTTGTGGTGTGTGTGTGTGTGTGTGTGTGTGTTGTAGTGTGCGTGCGCGTACGTGCGTGCGTGCGTGTGTGTGTTGAGTGTGTGGTGTTGTAGTGTCTGTATAGTCTGTGTGTGTTGTCTGTGTGTGCGCGCGCGTGTGTGTTAAGAAGCGTGGGGTTGGGGTTTTTGTGTTGCTGGTTTTTTTGCCCCATTAGAAATTTGTCAAAGTGTGTCGCGGAGTTGATTGTGCCTCGGGTGTTTTCCTGTCTCGAGTGGAGGTTTAGCTGTTGTTGTTTTAAGCAGGTGTTTACTGTGTTGGTGTTTGTGTGTGTGTGTAGGTGGGTGGGTGGGTGTATGTTAGTGATTTATTTGATACCATTCCCGTTTGGTGTTTATTTTTGTATAATATAAGCTGATTTTCTTCTCTGATCTGTTCTTTTTTTCAAAACAAGTAGTTTTCTTTCTTTTTTTTAAATCGGCGTTTCTGTGTGTTTATATTTCTCTGTTGTTGTGTTTTTAAATCCGCATTTCAGTGTGTTGATATTTCTCTGTTAATTTTTTTTAAAAATCCGCTTTGCAGTGTTTTTATATTTCTCTTCTTTTTTTTTTAAATCCGCATTTCCGTGTGTTGATATTTCTCTCTCTTTTTTTAATCCCCAGTTCAGTGTCTTTTCATTTTTCTTCTTCTTTTTTTATTTAAAAATCCGCGTTTCAGTGTGTTTATATGTTTTGCCAATAACGTGATAATTTTGTTGTTGTTGTTGGTTACTCTCATTTCCTCAGAGAAACGCTTAACTTTACACAAGTGAGTAAAGGACTGTGTTCTGTGCTCTATACTCACTTCCTCAACATAAAAGAAACCCCTCAAACTTTGTGCAGTGCCTCAACGACTTCTCAAAAAAGTCAATTAAGGAAGCATTAAGTCAGAAATCCCTCAGCTAGGCAAAGGAGTGTTGTGTTCTCACCGCTGGGAAGTACTTCAGTGTCAACGAGCTCCGCGCCTCTGTAGTTCTTCAGTCTGTTTCCAAGTCGCAGACAGCCGACACAGACGCGTGTTCTGCATTCCTGTGTGTGATGTGAAAGGAAGCAGTGATAACTAGGTACACTTCTACAGAACACAGGCAAACTCAAGTGCAGAACAAAAACTACACACACACACACAAACCAACTAAACTGTCTCGAAAGTGCAGCAACAAAACCAAAACAAAACAAATCCAAAACAAACAAAACTAAACCAAAAAAGAACAGAAGAAAAACTGTGTTGTGTTCGAGGTTTGTAGGCAACCGGAAATGGCTTCGAACGGAAATGGTTCTAGACAGGAAGTGCCGTCACGTGATTGGTGAGTACTTTTTTTTTTTTTTTTAATTTTATTTTTTGTTCGTTCGTGTTGAGTTTATTGCTTTACATAACGATTTTGATTGGGTTTGGGTTTGTGTGTGTGTGTGTGTATGTGTGTGTGTGTGTGTGTGTTGTGTGTGTGTGTGTGTGTGTGTGTGTGTGTGTGTGTGTGTGTGTGTGTGTGTTTTGTTTTTTCTGTGTGGGTTTTTTGTATGCATCTGTATCCCTTTCATCACATGCAGACACAGACATATGCGGAAATGCTGACATAAACAGACATATATATCTATATCTATATCTATCTATATATATATATATATATATATATATATATATATTATATACATATATTATATATATATATATATCACAGCTGTCAGTTTCCCTCAATCTCAGCTGCTCTCGGCTGAGTGACGGAATTAACACACGGGGACTGGATGCAAATAAAAATCCCACACAAATGTTTATTCCATTATCCTCGATATAAAGGAATAAAAAATGAAAATGAAGTGACAATGTCTATTCCAACTCATGCCAGCCCAGCTGGTACTTATTATATTATAGCAGGAACTGACCACTCATGGACTTAGGAACAGGAACGGGCATGCTAAATTTAGCACTCTTGACTGAATGATGTTGGATTCGCAGACTGTGATATATATATATCACGTGCCACAGGTGTTGACATTCTACGATTGTCACGAACAGTTCTATCACGCCTACCTTGTTCTCGTTCTTGTTTTTGTTTTCTTCATTTTCTCGGTTTTGTTGTTGTTGTTCTTCTTCTCTTGACCTTGTTGTTATAATTGTTGTCGTTGTTGTTGTTCATCTTCTTCTGCTGCTACTTCTTCTTCTTTTTCTTCTTTTCTTCTTCTTCTTCTTCTTCTTCTTCTTTCTTCTTCTTCTTCTCTTCTCTTCTTCTTCTTCTTCTTCTTCTTCTCTTCTTCTTCTCCTCCTCCCCCTCCTTCTCCTCCTCTCCTCCTCCTCCTTCTCCTCATCCTTCTCCTCCTCCTCTTCCTCCTCCTCCTTCTTCTTCTCCTCCCCTCCTCCTCCTTCTCCTCCTCCTTCCTCCTCTCCTCCTCCTCTCCTCCTCCTCCTCCTCCTCCTCCTCATCTTCTTCTTCTTCTTCTCCTCCTCCTCCTCCTCCTCCTCTTCCTCCTCCTCCTCCTCCTCCTTCTTCTTCTTCTTGTCCTCCTCCTCCTCCTCCTTCTCCTCCTCCTCCTCCTCCTCCTCTTCCTCCTCCTCCTCCTCCTCCTTCTTCTTCTTCTTGTCCTCCTCCTCCTCCTCCTTCTCCTCCTCCTCCTCCTCCTCATCTTCCTCATCCTTCTTCTTCTTCCTTTGTCTTTCTCTCCCCCCCCCCCCCCCCCCGCCCCCTCGCCTTGGTTTAAACAACATTTGTTTAAAAAGTCATAAACATACATGCTCAACAATACGACAACATCAAGCTAAAAGCATATGGCATTCTCTCATCACTTATCCCCCATCTCCCCTCAACCTCCTTCATCTCCCCCCCCCCCCACCACCACCTCCACCCCACTCCTTCTTTCCCCATCCTCTCCATCTCTTCCTCTTGCTCCTCCTTCTTCCTCCGTCTTCTTCACTGTCTTGTCTTTTTCTTTTTCTTTCCTTTCTTCTTCTTCTTCTTCTTCTTCTTCTTCTTCTTCTTCTTCTTCTTCTTCTTCTTCTTCTTCTTCTTCTTCTTCGCATTCTTCTTCTTCTTCGCATTCTTCTTCTTCTTCTTCTTCTTCTTCTTCTTCTTCTTCTTCTTCTTCTTCTTCGCATTCTTCTTCTTCGCATTCTTTGCATTCTTCTTCTTCTTCTTCGCATTCTTCTTCTTCGCATTCTTTGCATTCTTCTTCGCATTCTTCTTCTTCGCATTCTTCTTCTTCTTCTTCTTCTTCTTCTTCTTCTTCTTCTTCTTCTTCTTCTTCTTCTTCGCAATTCTTCTTCTTCTTCTTCTTCTTCTTTCTTCTTCTTCTTCTTCTTCTTCTTCTTCTTCTTCTTCTTCTTCTTCTTCTTCGCAATTCTTCTTCGCAATTCTTCTTCTTCTTTCTTTTGCCTGGAACCTCATCTCAGCGCTTGTCCGTCATCTCCTTCTCACAAGAGGGGGATTGTCATCAGCCCATTTTCCGCTCCCCTGAACTCTTATAGTGCTATCGATGGATGGATGCTGCTGATGCTGCTGTTGGTGGTGTTGGTGGGTGGTTAGTGGTGGGTGGTGGTTGTTGTTGTGGTGGTTGTGGTGGTGGTTGTGGTGGTGGTGGTGGTGGTGGTGGTGTTGGTGGTGGTGTTGGTGGTGGTGGTTGGTGGTGGTTGGTGGTGGTGGTGGTGGTGGTGTGTGGTGTTGGTGGTGGTGGTTGGTGGTGGTAGTGGTGGTGGTTGGTGGTGGTGGTGGTGTTGTTGTTGTTGCTCCTGCTGCTGCTACTTACATGCCTTCTATTCAAGAGCGCTTTCCTTCTTCTGTCTGTGGATATGTGTGTGTGTGTGTGTGTGTGGCGGGGGAGGGGGGATTGTGTAGGGGTGGTGGGAATGGGGGGTGGGGGGGTTGGGTGTGTGTGTGTGTGTGTGGTGTGTGGGTGAGGGGGTGTAGTGTATTTGTGTCACTGTGTGTGTTTGGGGTTGGAAAGCGGGGTGTGTATGTGGGGTGGGGTGGGGAGGGGGGTGGGGGAGATATAGTGTGTGTTTGTGTATGTGTGTGTGTGTGCGTGCGTGCATGTGTGTCTCCCTGTCTGCCTATTTCTTTTTGTCTGTCTGTCTCTGTCTGTCTCTCTGTGTGTGACTCTTCTTATATTTTTCTCTCTCTCTATTTCACAGCAAACACACACATATACACGATTACACACACACACACACAACACATACAAACTAACACAGACACACACACACACACTAACACACACACACTCACTTACACACACACACACACACACACACACACACACACACACACACACACACATAAACACAGACACTCACTTACACACACAACACACACACACACACACACACACACACACACACACACACACACACACACACACACACACACACACAACACACAGATGAGGAGGGGGGAGGGGAAAGTAAAAGTGCAATCTCCCTCCCAAACAGACCCTATTATGTTTGATTACCCCGAGACAAAAATTCTGCATGATGTGCCGGTGTAAAAGAACGATGTCCTGGAACAAGGTCGTGGAATTTTAGAAGGAAAGAAGAGAAGAGAGCTAGAGAGAGAGAGAGAGAGAGAGAGAGAGAGAGAGAGAGAGAGAGAGAGAAGAGAGAGAGAGAGAGAGGAGAGAGAGAGAGAGAGAGAGAGAGAGAGAGAGAGAGAGAGATGGAGGGAGAGAGGGAGAGAGGAGAGAGAGAGAGAGAGAGAGAGAGAGAGAGAGAGAGAGAGAGAGAGAGAAAGAGATGGAGGGAGAGAGGGAGAGAGAGAGAGAGATAGAGAAAGAGAGAGAGATGGAGGGAGAGAGGGAAGGATGGAGAGAGAGAGAAAGAGAGAGAGGCAGACAGACAGACAGGGACACAGGGACACAGACAGACAGAGACAGACAGAGCGAGAGAGATAGAGAGAGCGAGAAAGATAGAGAGACAGACAGACAGACACAGACACACAGAGAGAGACACAGACAGACAGACACAGACAGACACAGACACAGAGAGAGAGAAACAGACAGGCAGACAGACAGACACACAGAGAGAGAGGGGGGTGGAGGAGGGAGAAAGAGAGATATGGAGAGAGAAGGGGAGAGAGAGAGGGAGAGAGAGAGGAGGGGAGGGATGGAGGGAGGGAGGGAGAGAGAGACAGACAGACAGACAGAGATAGACAGAGAGAGACACACACAGAAAGACAGAGACAGACACAGAGATAAAGAGAGAGAGAGGGGGGGGGGTGTAGAGATAGAGGGATGGAGGGGAAGAGATAAAGGGAGAAAGAGGGGATGGGGGGAGAGGTAGAGATAAAGGAGAGGGAGGGAATGAGGGAGAAAGAAAGGGAAAAAGAGTAAGATGGAGAAAGAGAGAGGGGGGTAGGGAGGGGAGTAGAAAGAAGAGGGAGGGGCAGAGAGAGAGAGAGAGAGAGAGAGAGAGAGAGAGAGAGAGAGAGAGAGAGACCCACACACAGAGTGGGAGAGAGACACAGACAGATAGACAGACAGATAGACAAACAGAGACACAGAGAGAGACAGGAGAGAGAGACAGACAGAGACAGAGACAGACAGAGACAGAGACAGAAGGAGTTCAGACTTGTACTGTGCATCGGCCTTAGGCCACAATACAAAAGAATGATGGGCGTACAGAGTGAGCATATGACATAAGTGTTGTAATCATATCACTATCAATGTATATCTATGTAAACGAAATAATGTATCAGCACTAATAAGATGAGACAATGTCAGCCATGATATCAAATATTCATAACGAGACAAATCACGTGCGTCATAATCGAGTATGTGTTAACTGTAGTATTCATTAACATAAGAATCAATTTCTAGAAAAATTATCTGATTTCTTCTGTTGGTTGCATGTAAAACAAATCGTGAAAAATTGTTATTTGTCAGTAGGTATTGTCTCTCGAAACCTTAAGAAGCTTTTATTCTCAAATCGAGAGAGAGTGGGAGAGAGGGAGAGAGAGAGAGAGTGTGAGAGAGAGAGAGAGAGACAGACAGACAGACAGACAGAAAGATAGACAGACAGACAGAGAGACATGAACAGAGGGAGAGAAAGAGAGGGGAGAGAGACAGAGACAGACAGACGGACAGACAGAGACAGAGAAAGAGAGAGAGAGAGTGAGAGTGAGAGACACACAGAGGTCTAGAGGCAGAGACAGAGAGAGAGAGAAAGAAAAACACTTTAGAGAGGGTAGAGAGGGAGTGGTGGTGGTGGTGGTAGGTGGGGGTGGTGGAGAAGGGGGAGGGGGGGAGTTGTGGACTGGTCAACCTCAGAGGAGCACTGTGGAACCTGCAGGGCCGTGGCTCACAAGTAAGTGGTCAGCCAGGGGGTCGAGTGCCAAGTGGTCAGCCAGGGGGTCGAGTGCCAAGTGGTCAGCCAGGGGGTCGAGTGCCAAGTGGTCAGCCAGGGGGTCGAGTGCCAAGTGGTCAGCCAGGGGGTCGAGTGCCAAGTGGTCAGCCAGGGGGTCGAGTGCCAAGTGGTCAGCCAGGGGGTCGAGTGCCAAGTGGTCAGCCAGGGGGTCGAGTGCCAAGTGGTCAGATGGTCAGTGCCAGAGGTGTGCCAAAATCACTGACGTGAGAAAGGTCTGCCAAAACCACTGACGTGAGAAAGGTCTGCCAAAATCACTGACGTGAGAAAGGTCTGCCAAAATCACTGACGTGAGAAAGGTCTGCCAAAATCACTGACGTGAGAAAGGTCTGCCAAAATCACTGACGTGAGAAAGGTCTACCAAAATCACTGGCGTGAGAAAGTTTTGTGAAAATCAATGATGTGATAGAGGTCTGTGAAAATCAATGATGTGATAGGGGTCTGTGAAAATCAATGATGTGATAGAGGTCTGTGAAAATCACTGACGTGAGAAAGGTCTGCCAAAATCATTGACGTGAGAAAGGTCTGCCAAAATCACTGACGTGAGAAAGGTCTGCCAAAATCACTGACGTGAGAAAGGTCTACCAAAATTACTGACGTGAGAAAGGTCTGTGAAAATCAATGATGTGAGAAAGTTTTGTGAAAATCAATGATGTGATAGAGGTCTGTGAAAATCAATGATGTGATAGAGGTCTGTGAAAATCAGTGATGTGATAGAGGTCTGTGAAAATCAATGATGTGATAGAGGTCTGTGAAAATCAATGATGTGATAGAGGTCTGTGAAAATCAGTGATGTGATAGAGGTCTGTGAAAATCAGTGATGTGATAGAGGTCTGTGAAAATCAGTGATGTGATAGAGGTCTGTGAAAATCAGTGATATGAGAGGTCTGTGAAAATCAGTGATGTGATAGAGGTCTGTGAAAATCAGTGATATGAGAGGTCTGTGAACATCACCGATGTTTTAGAGGTCTGACATAACTGCTGATGTGTCAGAATCACTGATGTGTTAGAGGGTGTGTCAGAACTAGGGATGTGTCAGAATCACTGATGTGTTAGAGGGTGTGTCAGAACTAGGGATGTGTCAGAATCACTGATGTGTTAGAGGGTGTGTCAGAACTAGGGATGTGTCAGAATCACTGATGTGTTAGAGGGTGGGTCAGAACTAGGGATGTGTCAGAATCACTGATGTGTTAGAGGGTGTGTCAGAACTAGGGATGTGTCAGAATCACTGATGTGTTAGAGGGTGTGTCAGAACTAGGGATGTGTCAGAATCACTGATGTGAGAGAAAGGTCTGACATAACTACTGATGTGTCAGAATCACTGATGTGTTAGAGGGTGTGTCAGAACTAGGGATGTGTCAGAATCACTGATGTGTTAGAGGGTGTGTCAGAACTAGGGATGTGTCAGAATCACTGATGTGAGAGAAAGGTCTGACAGAACTAGGGATGTGTCAGAATCACTGATGTGTTAGAGGGTGTGTCAGAACTAGGGATGTGTCAGAATCACTGATGTGTTAGAGGGTGTGTCAGAACTAGGGATGTGTCAGAATCACTGATGTGTTAGAGGGTCTGTCAGAACTATTGATGTGTCAGATTCACTTATGTGTTAGAGGGTGTGTCAGAACTATGGATGTGTCAGAATCACTGATGTGTTAGAGGGTCTGTCAGAACTATTGATGTGTCAGAATCACTTATGTGTTAGAGGGTGTGTCAGAACTATGGATGTGTCAGAATCACTGATGTGAGAGAAAGGTCTGACATAACTGCTGATGTGTCAGAATCACTGATGTTGTTAGAGGGTGTGTCAGAACTATTGATGTGTCAGAATCACTGATGTGAGAGAAAGGTCTGACATAACTACTGATGTGTCAGAATCACTGATGTGTTAGAGGGTGTGTCAGAACTATTGATGTGTCAGAATCACTGATGTGAGAGAAAGGTCTGACATAACTACTGATGTGTCAGAATCACTGATGTGTGAGAGGGTGTGTCAGAACTATTGATGTGTCAGAATCACTGATGTGAGAGAAAGGTCTGACATAACTACTGATGTGTCAGAATCACTGATGTGTGAGAGGGTCTGTCAGAACTATTGATGTGTCAGAATCACTGATGTGTGAGAGGTATTGCAATTTTTTTCTTTACTTTTTTTTTTAGGAAGGAGGGGGGGGTGTACTTGAGAGACTTGTGGTTATTTTGTTTCGTGAGGTGGGTGGGTGGGTGGGGGGTCCTTTTCTGTTTTAGTGTGAAGGAGATGTGTGTGTTTGTTGGTTTCTGGTTTCTGATTGTGTGTGTATATATATATATATATATATATATATATATATATATATATATATAATAATATATATATATAGAGAGAGAGAGAGAGAGAGAGAGAGAGAGAGAGTGAGATATGTATATGTATATATATATGAATATATATGTATATATATATATTATTTCTTTATATTTGTGTGTGTATGTGTGTTAGTGAGAGAGTGTGTGCGTGCGCGCGCGCGTGCGTGCGTGTGTACGTTTATGCAGCGCGAGCGCACATGTTTGTGTGTGTTTGTGTGTTTGATAGTGTGTGTGTGTGTGTGTATGTGTGTATTGTGTGTGTGTGTGTGTGTGTGTGTGTGTGTATGTGTGTGTAGTGTGTGTGTGTCTGTGTGTGTGTATGTGTGTGTATGTGTGTATGTGTATGTGTGTGTATGTGTGTGTATGTGTGTGCGTGTATGTGTGTGTGTGTGTATGTGTGTGTGTATGTGTGTGTGTGTATTGTGTGTATGTGTGTGTGTGTGTGTGTGTGTGTCTGTGTTTGTGTGTGTATGTGCAGGTGCAGGTGTGTGCGTGTGTGATATTTCCTCATCTCATGTCCTTTTCATTATGTTCACTTCCTTTTACCTCTCTGTCTTTCCTTCTTCACTTGTGCCACCCCCACCCACCCCCACACCCCCTCTTCCCGCTACCCAGCCAATCTCTTGCCTCTTCAGTTCATTAAGTCACGAACGTACACCTGCCTCCTGTCTCTTCTCTGTTCTTGTGTAAAGATCGTTCGTTGGCAGCCTTCAGTCTCGGAAGACTATGGGGTTGCGTTCGAGGTGTTTAATTCTGGTACAGACAGCATCGGTTGTGGCTGGCCAGTCCGACACGGGAATGACAGACAGACAGTCCCTATGGCAGAGGAAAGCACAGATGAAGTCTGACAATGCTGGTCTGTCTGTCTGTCTGGGCTGCAGCCTTTCTTCTCTCTCGCTCTCTTTTTGCCTCGTGTAAAGATGCAAAAGATACGTGTGTTTGAACTGTTGTCGATCATGTCTTTTGTTCTCCGTGAGGTACGGTATTTTAGTCGCGCCATAGTTTGGTGTCTTATCTCTCTGGATGCCTTTATAGTAGCTTTCATTCCTGCAGTTGGTAGGCCTAGTTTGGCTGTGTGTTTTGTGGTTTGTGGTTTGTCTTTTCAGAGAAGCTCTTATGGGGAAGGTTGGATGAACTGAAGCGTTTTAGAGAGAACTCAACTGCACGAATTGTTGTTTGTTTTTATTCCTTTGTCTTGTATGTATGTATGTATGTGTATGTTTGTCCGTCGTGTTCGACGATGACCTCCAAAACAGCAGAGGAGGCAGATGCTGTTTCGGAAATTGGGCAGAAATTTGATTATAGTGGAGATGCCTTGCCCACCACAGTACATCCCACTCTCTCGGCCAAGTGTGCATAAGGACAGTCAGCGTTGATGTTCTCCAAAGGCCAGCTAGCCCCCAGGGCTGCAGCACATAAGGACTATGTGAGTCAAGCCTCCTAGTCAGAGAGTCATAGTCGATCACTAAAGACTAAGCTGTAAAGTGGAATTCCATGAGTGGGAAAGCCACTGGTCATACAGCCTCTCCCTTTGCTGTTGCCCCCAGCGTCAATGGTTTAATCAAGAACTGTGATAAACCCCAGGCGCTGAATGTATGTATGTATGTATATGTATGTATATATAGATAGATATATAGAGATATATAGATATGTGTATGTGTGTATGTGTGTGTGCGCGCGCGCGGGCGCGCGCGCGCGTGTGTGTGTGTATGTATCTCTGTTTGTGTGTTACCTGTGTGAACACGTATATGACTTCGCTACAAAAAATAATACTTCATGACACAAAAATCAACCCCCCCCCAAAAAAAAAAAAAAAAAAAAAAAAATATATAATATATATAATATATAAAAATATATATAATATATTTATTGCAAGAGGCAAATTTCTCCCTAAGGAAGAGACTAGACAGGGAAGCTAAAGTGAAGTACTTCGCCACAGTACCACTGCTTTAGACTGACGAATGTTTCAGCCCCTCCACCCCCCATCCCCCTCCCTCCCCAGCACTCCCCTCCCCCTCCCTCCCCCCCGACCCTCCCCACCCTCTTGGCCCTTCACCCCCCCCCCGACCATCTCTGAGTAAGTGTTTGCTGAATATTCCACAAGTGAGGAGAGTGGAAGAAAAACAGAAAGTTTCTGAAAAGAAAGCTGGAACATCTCTGTCTGCCTGTCTGTCTCTGCATGTCTGTCTGTCTCTGCATGTCTGTCTGTTTGTTTGTCTGTCTGTTTGTGTGTATGTCTGTCTGTCTCTTTTTCTCTTTCTCTCTGTCACACACACACACATACACGCGCGCACGCACGCACGCACCAGACACACACACACATAGACAGACCCACACACACACACAACACACACAGACACACAGAGATTCAAATGTGCACACGCGTTTGC
>CM054148.1:29511443-29513943 GCA_028751875.1 Rapana venosa | reverse complement strand
AAGATAGCAGATACACACTACACACACATTTGATGTGGAAAAGATATAGCAGATACACACTACACACACATTTGATGTGGAAAAGATAGCAGATACACACTACACACACGTTTGATGTGTACAAGATAGCAGATACACACTACACACATTTGATGTGGAAAAGATAGCAGATACACACTACACACACATTTGGTGTGGAAAAGATAGCAGATACACACTACACACATTTGATGTGGAAAAGATAGCAGATACACACTACACACACATTTGATGTGGGAAACATAGCAGATACACACTACACGCACATTTGATGTGGAAAAGATAGCAGATGCACACTACACGCACATTTGATGTGGAAAAGATAGCAGATACACACTACACACATTTGATGTGGAAAAGATAGCAGATACACACTACACACATTTCATGTGGACAAGGTAGCAGATACACACTACAGAGAAGCCATGGACCAGCTGGCAGCTGAGGCAGTAGAGGCGGCGGCCCAAGGAGAGCAAGGGAGAGTCTACAAGATCACCAAGAAAGTATGCAACAAATTTAAGAGGAGCGGTGGGGGACCAATCAGGGACAGACAAGGGAAACTGTTGACAACAGAGAAAGAGCAAGAAGAAAGATGGGCCTGAACACTTCCAGGAAGTTCTCAACCGACCACCACTGACGAGGGCAGCCCACATCCAGAAGCTACAAAAGACTTGACATTGACGTCAACCCCCAACAAAGGGAAGAGATAGTGGCTGCCATCAAGACCCTCAAGAACGGCAAGTCACCAGGCCAGGGCAACCTTGGTGCCGAACTGTTCAAGGCAGATTCTGAACTAGCAGCTGACATACTGCAACCACTGTTCACAGCTGCATGGAAGAACGAGAAAGTACCTGATGATTGGACCAAGGGAGTGATAGTCAAAATCCCCAAGAAAGGAACCCTGAGCGACTGCAACAACTGGAGGGGAATCACTCTTTTGTCTGTGCCAAGCAAGGTACTGGCCAAGGTCATCAGAAGAAGAATATCAGACGCTGTGGACGATGCTTTGAGGAAGGAACAAGCAGGGTTCAGGAAGCAACGAGGATGTATAGACCAGATATTCACGCTCAGAAACATCATCGAACAGTGCACAGAGTGGCAAAGACAACTGTATGTGAATTTTGTGGACTTCGAAAAGGCATTTGACAGCATACACAGAGACAGCCTTTGGAGTATCCTTCGACACTATGGCATCCCATCGAAACTGGTACACCTTATCAAAAGCTTCTATGACAACTTCAGATGCTCTGTGGGCCATAGCAACACTGTCTTCGAAGTCAAGACTGGAGTAAGACAAGGATGTGTGATGTCAGCAGTTCTCTTCAATCTGGCCATTGATTGGGTGATGAGGAAGACAACAGAAGACACCCCAAGAGGGATTCGATGGAGCCTGTTCTCAACACTAGACGATCTTGACTTTGCGGATGACCTGGCGCTGCTGTCCCACACACACCAACATATCCAGGAGAAGACCAGCAGACTCCAAACATTCGGACAGCAAGTGGGGCTTCGTATTAGCACCAAGAAAACAGAGACAATGTCGCTCAATGTGAACACACCATTCCCTGTGAAAGTGAATGGAACTGACCTGCGCCAGACAGACAAGTTCACATACCTTGGCAGCATCATCAAACCAGAGGGCGGCACAAAAGAAGACATCCACAACAGACTGGGCAAGGCCAGGAATGTGTTTAGGGAGATGAACAATATCTGGAGATCAACTCAGTACAGCACCAACACCAAGCTGAAGCTATACCAGAGCTGTGTTGTGTCTACGCTCCTGTACGGTTCTGAGTGCTGGAGGATGACGGAAGTGGATCTTACCAAACTTCGATCCTTCCACACCATATGCCTGCGAAGAATTCTCCGGATCTTTTGGCCAGAGAAGATCTCCAATGAAGACCTACTACGGAGATGCAGGCAAGAAGACATGGGAACCATCATCACCAGACGACGATGGAAGTGGATTGGGCACATCCTCCGAAGAGACCCACAGTCAATCGCAAGAACAGCATTGCACTGGACCCCAGAGGGAAGGAGAAAGAAAGGAAGACCAAAAGCAACGTGGAGAAGAACTGTAGAAAGTGAGATGAAGGCCATGCAGCACTCTTGGGGATCATTGACTAGGTTGGCCCAGAATAGGCAGGAGTGTAAGCGCTTTGTTGCTGCCCTACACACCGCTGGGTGTAATGGCTAATGGTGATGATGATCACATTTGATGTGGAAAAGATAGCAGATACACACTATACACATTAGATGTGGAAAAGATAGCAGATACACACTACACACATTTGATGTGGAAAAGATAGCAGATACACACTACACACACATTTGATGTGGAAAGGATATCAGTTAGCAAAGTACACACACATATGATGTGGAAAAGATATCAGTTACCAAAGTACACACACATATGATGTGGAAAAGATATCAGTTACCAAAGTACACACACATATGATGT
>CM054148.1:29503943-29506443 GCA_028751875.1 Rapana venosa | reverse complement strand
TCTCTCTCTCTCTGATACGTTGATGAGCAATGTCCTCCAATTGTCTCTGGCACAGATTTGGCCTGGTAAAACGTGTATTATGGGGTTCCCGGGAGTGGGATGGGATCCGCTCCCCTGTGAGGATGTTCAGGTGGGGGCCTGTGTAAATAGCATCCCCACCTTCTGGAAATTCTGTGCCAGGAAGTTCCTCTTTTCTATCAATCTCTTTTGCTTCTGCCTTTAATGCTGTGGAGCCTGTCAGTATAAACAGCATCCCCATCCTTCTGGAAATTCTGTGATAGGACTTCCCTCTTTTCTTTCCCTCTCTTTGTTTCTGACTTGTTCCTTTTCTTCCTGCAACCTCCTTTTTTTTTGGTGTCGTCGATTTTCTACCTTCTGGAGCCATTCTTCTGCCTTTCCATCTTCTTCCAGAAAGACTTAAAACATAAATCTCCTCCCACACCCAAGTCAAGGATGCGCTGGGCCTGACTTGCCAGGAGCTTAACGGCAGCTCAACGCAGTTTTCGTTCATATGACAGACAACAATAGTTGCTGTCTGAGCGTTTGAGATGAAGAAGAAGAAGAAGAAGAAGGAGAAGAAGAAGAAAAAGAAGAAGGAGAAGGAGGAGAAGAAGAAGAAGAAGAAGAAGAAGAAGAAGAAGAAGAAGAAGAAGAAGAAGAAGAAGAAGAAGAAGAAGAAGAAGAAGAAGAAAAGAAGAAGACAGGGTGGCTTTGCCATGTTCAACTTGCCAGAGAGACATGGCCTGAAAACGGCAGTGTAGTGCAGTGTAGTGCAGTGTAGTGCAGTGTAGTGCAGTGTAGTGCAGTGTAGTGCAGTGTAGTGCAGTGTAGTGTAGTGTAGTGTAGTGTAGTGCAGTGCAGTGTAGTGTAGTGTAGTGCAGTGTAGTGCAGTGTAGTGTAGTGCAGTGTAGTGCAGTGCAGTGTAGTATAGTGCAGTGCAGTGTAGTGCAGTGTAGTGCAGTGTAGTGCAGTGTAGTGCAGTGTAGTGCAGTGTAGTGCAGTGTAGTGCAGTGCAGTGCAGTGTAGTGTAGTGTACTGCGGTGTAGTGCAGTGCAGTGTAGTGTAGTGCGGTGTAGTGCAGTGTAGTGCAGTGTAGTGTAGTGCAGTGTAGTGCAGTGTAGTGCAGTGTAGTGCAGTGTAGTGTAGTGTAGTGTAGTGCAGTGCAGTGTAGTGCAGTGTAGTGCAGTGTAGTGTGGTGTAGTGCAGTGCAGTGTAGTGTAGTGTACTGCGGTGTAGTGCAGTGCAGTGTAGTGTAGTGCAGTGTAGTGCAGTGTAGTGTGAGTGTAGTGCAGTGTAGTGCAGTGTAGTGCAGTGTGGTGTAGTGTAGTGTAGTGTAGTGTAGTGCAGTGCAGTGCAGTGTAGTGCAGTGTAGTGCAGTGTAGTGTAGTGTAGTGCAGTGCAGTGTAGTGTAGTGTACTGCGGTGTAGTGCAGTGCAGTGCAGTGTAGTGTAGTGTAGTGCAGTGCAGTGCAGTGCAGTGCAGTGTAGTGTAGTGTAGTGCAGTGTAGTGCAGTGCAGTGTAGTGTAGTGCAGTGTAGTGGAGTGTAGTGCAGTGCAGTGTAGTGCAGTGTAGTGCAGTGTAGTGCAGTTTAGTGCAGTCCAGTGTAGTGTAGTGCAGTGCAGTTCAGTGCAATGCAGTTCCGTGCAATGCAGTTCCGTGCAATGCAGTTCCGTGCAGTGCAGTGCAGTTCAGTGCAATGCAGTGCAGTGCAGTTTATTGCCGTGCAGTGCAGTTTATTGCCGTGCAGTGCAGTTTATTGCAGTTCAGTGCAGTTCATTTCAGTGCAGTTCAGTTCAGTGCTGAGCAGTGCAGTTCATTTCAGTGCAGTTCAGTTCAGTGCTGTGCAGTTCAGTTTATTGCAATGCAGTTCCGTGCAGTTCAGTGCAGTTCCGTGCAGTGCAATGCAGGGCAGTTTATTGCAGTGCAGCTCAGTGCAGTTCAGTTCAATGCAGTGCAGTGCAGTGCAGTTCAGTTCAATGCAGTGAAGTGCAGCGCTTTAAACTCAGATTTCCTCTATTCCCATCTATCTATCTATTATCTATCTATCTATTTTATCTTAAATGGTCTTCCCTTCCTCCTGTCTATTTCTCTAACTATCTATCTATCCATCTATTTGCCTGTTCTGTCTTCTATTTATCTTTCTGGTTGTTTTTCTTTCTTAATGCTTTCTTTCCTTTCTTTCTTTCTTTCTTTCTTCCTTTCTTCCCGCTTTTTTACTTTCCCTTTCTTCTTTTGTTCCTTGTTCTTTGTTCTTTTCTTTGTTTTGTTTGTTTCTTTCTGTCTGTCTTTCTTTTCTTTCTTTCTTTCTTTCCTTCCTTTCTCATTTCTTTCTTCCTTCCTTCCTTCCTTCCTTCCTGTCTTTCTTTCTTTCCGGTTGTCTTTCTTTCCTTTTTCCCGTCTTCTTTCTTTCGTTTTGCTTTCATTCCTCCACTCTTTCTCTGTCCTTTCTTTCCTTCCTTCCTGTCTTTTTTTCTGTCTGCCTTCCTTCCTTCCTTCCCTT
>CM054148.1:29473943-29483943 GCA_028751875.1 Rapana venosa | reverse complement strand
TTCTTCTAAGAAACAGGGGGAAAAACCAGTCTACAAGAAAATATCGAGTTATTTTTTTTAAACATCGAATGGCAAAAACAACTTTTATCTCTGGATAGTAGACCAGACAGAAAGTCTTGTCTGTATAAAAGAAGATTGTCGCCTATAAAACAGTCTGTCTTGTCTGTACAAAAGAAGATTGCCGCCTATAAAACAATCAGTCTCTCTTGTCTGTATAAAAGAAGATTGTCGCCTATAAAACAATCAGTCTGTCTTGTCTGTATAAAAGAATATTGCCGCTAATAAAACAATCAGTCTGTCTTGTCTGTATAAAAGAAGATTGTCCCCTATAAAACAATCAGTCTGTCTTGTCTGTATAAAAGAAGATTGTCGCCTATAAAACAATCAGTCTGTCTGGTCTGTATAAAAGAAGATTGCCGCCTATAAAACAGTCTGTCTTGTCTGTATAAAAGAAGATTGCCGCCCATAAAACAATCAGTCTGTCTTGTCCTTTGAAACAGTAGGCGGTTGTATGTTATGTGCATTCTCTTTATTATTCTTTCCTTCTGAGATTTTTTTGTGTGGATACTTTACCCAAACAGCAACAACAACAATAGCAGCAACTACAACAACAACAGCAACAAACTCCCTCCAAAAATCCAATTTATTATTGTTTTGCCTTGTGTTGTTGTTGTTGTTGTTGTTGTTGTAGGAAATAGTGTAGATAAAGACTGTGATAAGAGTTTGAACATCACTGCCTTAAAGAATACATTTTATTGCATCGATATGAAGATGACAACGTCGACGACTATGATGATGATGATGTTGACCACGATGACGATGATGACGACTACGACGACGATGATGATGACGATTATGATGATCATCACGGCGACGACAATGTTGATGATAATGATGACGATGATAATAACGTCTACAACGACGGCTATGAAAGAAGATAATGATGACGATGGTGATCATGATACCGATGATGATGACGATACCGGTGATGATGATGATGACGACGACGATGATGATGATGACGATGGTGATAATAATACCGATGATGATGATGATGATGATAAGGATAACAACAACAATGAAGACAAAGTGGTTTTTACAGCAAGGTAATAATGATATTGGTAACGACGACGAGACACTCCCTCTGATCATCATCATCATCATCATCATCAGAGTTATCATCCTTATCATACAACAACAACAACAACAACAACAACATAGCTATAGACACTAACCATCTACAATGCTAGGACAAAAGAGATTGTTTCATGATACAATACAACAATGTCCAAAGCAGGCATTAATACTTTTTTTATACGCAAATTAAATTGGGGGTAGGGGAATGAAACCTTCGAGAAGTATTAGCTAGTTTTGACATCCAATCACAAAAAAACAACTCTTTGTTGTTGCAGCGCTATATAAATTCCATTTATCATTATTATTATTATTATTATTATTTGTTTTTAATTTACTTGAGTCAGCCAGACTGCTGTGTCTTTCAACAGACGATGGACGGAGGTCTATCCAATAATCTGGCTGCCTTTTTGGTCAAATCAAAAGAGAAGTTTCATGTCCTGCAGTTCTGTAGTCGTCTTGGGTTTCCTCTCTCACCCCCCCCCCCCCCCCCCCCCCCCACCCCCTCTCCCTCCCTGTCTGTGTCTTACCGTTTTCTGGGTTTTAACGTACGCACGCACGCATCCATCCATCCACCCATACATGCATCCATCCATACATATAAACATACCCACCTACCTACCTACCTACCTATCTACATACATACATACATACCTACATACATACCTACATACATATATACCTACATACATACATACATACATTCATACATACATACATACATACATACCTAACTACATACATACATACATACCTAACTACATACATACATACATACCTAACTACATACATACATACATACATACATACATATATACATACATACATATCTACATACATACATACATACATACACACACAAACACACACACACACGCGCGCACATACACACCACACACAACACACAACACACACACACACACACACACACACACACACACACACACACACACACACACACACACAGGGGCGACGGGATAGCCTAGTGGTTAGAACATTGCGCTCGCAGTCTGACAACCCGGGTTCGATTCCTGTTCAATGGGGATCAGTGCAGACTCCACTCTCCCCAAAAGTCCTTCGGATGAGACTATCAACCGAGGCCCCGTGTGCAAACGTACGCACGCAGAACATCTCGCGCACACGTTAAATCCTGTTCCGCTTTTCGTAAGAGTAAGCCATTGTGTTCCGGTGGGAAACAGATGACAGACTTTACAAAACCACATACACACGGGGACTAGACGTTAAAAAAAGCACATAAATACTTCTTATTCCATTATCCTCGATATAAAAGAATAGAATACAAACTCAAGCACGCACGCGCGCGCTCACCCATTTATCCATCTATATATATTTTTTTTCTTCTATTTTTCCAAAAAAGGAAAGCCAAAAGAGTGGACCGGGAGAGGAGGGGGGGGGGATGGCATCGTATTTAACAAGGACTTTTATAGCCTTGTTTGTGATTTTTGTGTGTCTGTCCTCTATGTCGCTGCCTCGCATTATGACTGTACATTATCGCTTTGCTTCTGTCAATCCATCTGTCTGTCTGTCCGTCCGTCTTTCTGCTTATCTGTATGTCTGTCTGTCTAATTATCGCTTTGCTTCTGTCTGTCTGTCTTTCTTTCTGCCTATCTGTCTTTCTTTCTGCCTATCTGTCTGTCTGTATAATTATCGCTTTGCTGCTGTCTGTCTCTCTGTCTGTCTGTCTTTCTGCCTATCTGTCTGTCTGTATAATTATCGCTTTGCTTCTGTCAGTCTATCTGTCTGTCTGTCTTTCCGCCTATCTGTCTGTCTGTATAATTATCGCTTTGCTTCTGTCAGTCTATCTATCCGTCTGTCTGTATGTCCGTCTCTCTGTCGATCATCGTTTTGCTTCTTGTCAGTCTGTTTGTCTATCTGTCTGTCTGAATGTCTCTCTCTCTCTCTCTCTCTCTCTCTCTCTCTCTCTCTTCTCTCTCTCTCTCTCTCTCTCTCTCTGTGTTTCTGTCTCTTTCTCTCCTGTTAAATGGTTCTGTCTCTTTCCTGTCTTTCTTCGTCTCTGTCTCTCTGTGTGTCTCTTTCTGTCTCTGTGTCTGTCACTCTCCGCGTTGTGTGTGTGTGTGTGTGTGTGTGTGGTGTGTGTGTGTGTGTGTGATGTGTGTGTGTGTGTGTATGTATGTGTGTGTGTGTGTGTGTGTGTGTGTGTGTGTGTGTGTGTGTGTGTGTGTGTGTGTGTGTTTCCCTCTCTCCCTCTCTCTCCATTTACTTTCTTTCCCTTGCCTCCTCTCTCTCTTTCGATTCCCCTCCCTCCCTCCCTCCCTCTCCCTCTCTCTCTCTCCCCTCTCTCTCTCTCTCTCTCTCTCTCTCTCTCTCTCTCTCTCTCTGTGTCATCGTTTTGTCTCTTTGTCTGTCTATCTCTGCCAATCTCTCTCTCTCTCTCTCTCTCTCTCTCTCTCTCTCTCTCTCTCTCTCTCCCTCCCTCCCTCCCTCCCCCCCCCCTTTTCTCTCTCTCTCTCTCTCTCTCTCTCTCTCTCTCTCTCTCTCTCTCTCTCTCTCTCTCCCTCTTGTTTTTTTTGTTTGTTTTTGTTTAGTGTTGAGTTTTTAGGGGATAAATTAACAACGATATCAAGTATTATATCATTATCAATTTTATTTCTGGGTGTTGTTGTTTTTGGTTTTTTTGTTTCGTTTGTTTTTTGTTGTGTTTTTTTATTTTTGTTTTGTTTTGTTGTTGTTGTTTTTTTGGGGGTGTTGGGTGTTTTTTTTGGCGGGGGTGGGGGTGGGGGGGTGGGGGTTCCAGGTGGTCTTCTAAAAAGCAGGGTTAATGGAATTCAGACATTTGAACTGTTTTTCTACGCATTTGTGGTCTCAAGTCAGCGATGTCTTCGTGTCTATGCAATATGCATGTGTTGGGGTATACAGTGTTTGTGTTGACGAGGTCTACACACAACTTGTAATAATAATTTATTTTTTAAGAATTGTTTACCCCTTCTTACCACTCTCGTACTTTAAAATTGTATTGTGGCCAAAGGCCGATGGGCATTATACAATTTGAGAGTTCAGAGTTCTCTCTCTCTCTCTCTGTCTCTCTCTGTCTGTCTCTTTCTCTGTCTGTCTGTCTCTCTCTCTGTCTTTCTCTCTCCCTCTCTCTGTCTCTCCCTCTCTCTCTCTGTCTGTCTGTCTCTGTCTGTGTGTGTGTGTGTGTGTCCCCCTCTCTCTCCCCTCTCTCTCTTTCTCTCTCTCTCCTCTCTCTCTCTCTCTCCCTCTCTTTCTCTCTCTCTCTCTCTCTCTCTCTCTCTCTCTCTCTCTTTCTATCTCCCTCTCTCTCTTTCTCTCTCTCCCTCTCTCTCTCTCCCCCTCTCTCTCCCCCTCTCTCTCTTTCTCTCTCTCCCTCTCTCTCTCTTTCTCAACTTAACGTTGATGTTGGTGTTAACCTAGACAAAGCGCTTGTCAGTGTACTAGCTTGCAATTCACAAGCATCTCTAGTAAATCTCGCCAAATTCCTTTTAGCTGCATTTAAACTCAGACAGAACTGTATTGAAAATATGAGTAATTAAAAGTGAATCACCTCCAGGATTAAGATTGTTTCCATCTGCACTCAGCAGTTGTTTGTTTTGTTTGATTTTTTCTTTCAGTGAACATGTTCGTGTAGTACCAGTATTGTGTTTCTTGATCATGTTATATGTTATGTCAGAATAATGTTTAGGTTTCCCCCCATGAAAGGGGTGTTGGCCTGTATTCATTAAATTTCAGAGTTCAGAGTTCTCTCTCTCCCTCTCTCTCTCCCTTCCTCTTTCTCTCTCTCCCTCCCTCCCTCCCTTCTTGGAAACGTTCTTCCTCTGTGATGTGCCACAGGGCTCCGCACTGAAGCCTCATCTTTTTTATCTTTTTTTTCTTTTTCTTTTTTACTGTACACACAGACTGGGCTTAGAAACTAAAGCGAAGAACGCATTTGGGTTTTTGAAAAAAAAAGAAAAAAAAAACTTCCATGAAGCGCAAACTAGTGTCAATGGGGGAAAAAGAGGAATGAAGGGGGAAAAAAGCTCGGGGTTAACAAAGATTAAAATGAAAGAAACAAACCAGAGTGCAAAACACACACACAGACACACACACACACACACACACACACACACACACACACACACACACACACACAAACCCCTGGATGTAATTAAGTGAAGTAACTTCGGCTAGACATTTAATAGAATGAATCGAAAAACACAGAACAGGGTTAAACATTTGGAATTAAGTGAAGAACAAAATGTGGCGCTCCTGTTGTTGTTGTTGTTGTTGTTGTTGTGAGCCTTCAACAAGAAGAGAGAGAGATCATCTTTGTCAATTCTGTAGTGGAACATTTACACTTCTTTCTATTCGTCCTCTGAAGTCAGAGTATGGCTGCCTATCATCATGGCTAGATGTTCACAAAACAGTCCCTAAATGCACACGTTTCATTCAGCGTGTAGGTATTGGTCTCACAGTGATTCCCCAGGTGATGTGATGATTAGATCACAGTGCATAATACTCTGAGTGACCTTCCCAAGGTCTTGCGCTTCTTGTTGTTTTTCTTGTTGTTGTTTTTGTTGTTTTTCTTCTTCTTCTTCTTGTTCTTCTTGTTGTTCTTCTTCTTCTTCTTCTTGTTCTTGTTGTTGTTGTTGTTCTTCTTCTTCTTCTTCTTAATCTTGTTGTTCTTTTTCTTGTTGTTATTCTTCTTCTTCTTCTCTTTCTTCTTGCTTTTGTTCTTCTTCTTGTTGTTCTTCTTGTTCTTGTTGTTGTTGTTCTTCTTCTGCTTCTTCTTGTTCTTCTTGTTCTTGTTCTTGTTCTTGTTCTTCTTCTTCTTCTTGCTCTTGTTCCTCTTCTTCTTCTTCTTCTTTCTTCTTCTTCTTCTTCTTCTTCTTCTTTTCTTCTTCTTCTTCTTCTTCTCCTTCTTCTTCTTCGGGGACTGGATGTAAAAAAGCACATGTGTGCTTATTCATTATCCTCGAAATAAAAGAATTTGTCATTGTCATTGTCATTGTCTTCTTCTTCTTCTTCTTCTTCTTCTTCTTCTTCTTGTTCTCCTTCCTCTTCTTCTTCTTCTTCGCAATTCTTCTTCTTCTTCTTCTTCTTCTTCTTCTTCTTCCTCGTCGTCGTCGTCGTCGAATGCTCAAACAGCAACTACTATTGTCTGTCATATGAGCAAAAATGCGTTGAGATGCATTTTTATTTTTTATTTATTTTTATTTATTTTTTTATATCGAGGATAATGGAATAAGCACTCATGTGCTTTTTTTTTTTAAACATCCAGTCCCCGTGTGTATGCAGTTTGGTAAATTCTGTCATCCGTTCCCACCGGCACACAATGGCCTACACTCTTTCGAAAATCGAAACGGGTTTTAACGTGTGCGCAAGATGTTCTGCTGTGTGCGTTCGGGCACACGGCACCTCGGGTTTATAGTCTCATCCGAAGGACTTTTGGGGTGGAGTAGAGTCTGCACTGATGTTAATTAACTCCAGAGGAAAACTTCCATGCATACCGTTAAATGCCCAACAAGTGCATCCGACTTTGACGAAAGGGAGAATCGTCCTCTTTTTTTAAAAGTCTTTCTGGGGGGAGAAAAAAGGGCAGGAGAATGGACCATGAAGGCCAAAGAAAAAAGAGACAAAACGGGATAGGGGTGACAGAAAGAAAAGGAACAAGGCAGAAACAAAGAGAGGGATAGAAAAGAGGGAATTTCTGGCACAGAATTTCCACAAGGTGGGGATGCTAGCTATACTGAAAGCCCTTCCCAACCCCCCACCCCCCATCCCGGAATCCCTACCGGGAAGGAGAGGAAAAGGGGAGGGGGGGGGGAGTCTTAAACTTGACAACACCCTACAACAACAACAGTAACAAAAACAACAATAATAGCCACAACAACAGCAACAACTTCCATTCCATTTGCTTTTCTGCGCGAGAAAACCTTAAGGGTAGGTTCTTTGATTATGACCACCCCCACCCCCCTCACCCCCACCCCTACCCCCCCGGCGGTGGTTTTTTTCTAGAAGAAAGGAAAATAAAGGAAACCAAACACATTGTCTTAGGTTTGTGAGACCCGCTTTCGTTTAGCTAAAGGTAAGGTCATTTGAGCCAGGTTTGGAAGTAAGGTGGCAGGATGGTTAAGACGCTCGCCTGCCAACAAGTAAACCGTGAGGTTCTGGGTTCGATTCCCAGCCCTCGCCTTTTCTTCCCAGTTTGACACAAAAAAAACGAACTGAATGTCACAAGTCCTTCGGATGAGACTATAAACCGAGGCCCCGTGTGCGAACGCATGCAGAACATCTTGCGCATACATTAAATCCTGTTCCGCTTTTCGAAAGTGTAGGCCATTGTGTGTCGGTGGGAACAGATGACAGAATTTACAAAACCGCATACACACGGGGACTTCTTGTAAAAAAAACCCACACGAGTGCTTATTCCATTATCCTCGATAAAGAAATTTTTTAAAGGCTTGTTTTCCTCCTCTGATGGTCAGGGCTGAGAGCAGCACGTCAGTCTGTCTGTCTGTCTGTCTGTCCGTACGTCTGTCTGTCTGTCCGTACGTCTGTATGTATGTATGTCCGTCCGTCTGTATGTCCGTCCGTCCGTCTGTCTGTCTGTCCGTCCGTCTGTCTGTCTGTCTGTCTGTCCGTCTTCTGTCCATATGTCCGTCCGTCTGTCTGTCCGTCCGTCTGTCTGTCTTGTCGTCCGTCCTGTCTGTCTGTCGTCTGTCTGTCCGTCCGTCTGTCGTTCTGTTGTCCGTCCGTCTGTCTGTCCATCTGTTTGTTTCGTCCGGTCCGTCTGTCTGTCTGTCTGTCGCTGTCTGTCCATCTGTTTGTCCGTCTGTCTGTCTGTCCGTCTGTCTGTCCATCGTTTGTCTGTCGTCGTCCGTCTGTTCTGTCCGTCTGTCTGTCCGTCCGTCTGTCTGTCCGTCCGTCTGTCTGTCGTCCGTCCGTCTGCGTCCGTCCGTCTGTCTGTCTGTCCGTCGTCTGTCCGTCCGTCCGTCTGTCTGTCTGTCCGTCTGTCCGTCGTCCTGTCGTCTGTCTGTCTGTCGTCCGTCCGTCTGTCTGTCTCTGTCTGTCTGTCCGTCCGTCCGTCCGTCCGTCGTCTGTCTCGTCCGTCCGTCTGTCCGTCCTGTCTGTCTGTCCGTCCGACCGTCTGTCTGTGTGTATGTCCGTCCGTCTGTCCGTCTGCCTGTCTGCCCTCAATGTGTTTTTCAGGATGAATTACTGTCACAATCTCCTTGCGGGCATTTCTCTTGAAAACCGAAAAAAAACACCCAACCCCCAAAGGTTTTGAAAGCAGTCTGAAATTCTGCAGCCGTCTCCTCGTGCGATCGGGAAGAATGGTGAAAACTGAAGAGGTTGCTACGCTTTTTTAAAATATATTTGTGTGTGTGTGTGTGTGTGTGTGTGGTGTGTTGTGTGTGTGTGTGTGTGTGTGTGTGTGTGTGTGTGTGTCCTGTAGGGATGTCCGGAAGGTGTTTCAGTATAAAAAATAGCACCCCCCCCCCCCCCCCCCGCCTTCTGGTAAAAGTCTTGTGTTTAAGAATTCCCTCTTTTCTATCCCTCTCTTTGTTTGTGCCTTGTTCTGGGTTGTTGTTTTTTTTCGTCTTCTTCCTGTCACCTCCTTCTTGTCTATTTTCTGCCACCCTTGGTCTGTTTTCCTGTGGAGTTTGGTGATTGATGTTGTTGTTTTTTCTTCAGAAAGACTTGAAGTATAACATTGCTCTCTCACGGCGAAGTCACGGATGTGCTGGGCCTGACTTGTCAGGTGCTTAAAGGCAGCGCAACGTACTTTTGTTCATATGACAGACAGCAGTAGTTACTCTCTGAGCGCTCGCATAAGAAGAAGAAGAAGGGGAAGAAGAAGAAGAAGAAGAGGAGAAGAAGAAGAAGAAGGAAGAAGAAGAAGAAGAGGGGAAGAAGAAGAAGAAGAGAAGGAAGAAGAAGAGAAGAAGTAGAGTAGAAGAGAGGAAGAAAAAGTAAGGGGAAGAAGAAGAAGAAGAAGACAAAAGAAGAAGAAGAGAAAGAAGGGGAAGAAGAAGAAGAAGAAAAACAAGAAGAAGAAGAAGAAGAAGAAGAAGAAGAAGAAGAAACAAGAAGAAGAAGGGAAGAAGAAGAAGAAGAAAGAAGAAGAAATCAAAGAAGAAGAAGCAGAAATCAAAGAAGAAGAAGAATGCCAAAGAAGAAAAATTGCGAAGAAGAAGACGAAATGACTTCTTAAGCTTCCTGTGAATGATTGCATTAGCGGTATAATATATATATATATATATATATATATATATATAATATATATATATATATATATATATATATATATATATAAAGAATTGGGACGAGATAGAGAGGGGGAGAGGAGAGAGAGAGAGGGGGAGGAGGGGAGAGAGAGGGGGGGGAGGGGAGGGAGAGGAGAGAGAGAGAGAGAGCTCTGAACTCTGCTAATATTTATTCATAACAAGTCCGTTTGCCCATATATGAAGGAGGGTGCTAAACAGATCAATGGAGAGAAAGAGAGGGGGAGAGAGAGAGAGAGAGAGGCAGACAGACAGACAGACAGAGGGAGAGACTCTGAACTCTGCTAATATATATTCATAACAAGTCCGTTTTGCCCATTCATGAAGGAGGGTGCTAAACAGATCAATGGAGAGAGAGAGAGAGAGAGAGAGAGAGAGAGAGAGAGAGAGAGAGAGAGAGAGAGAGAGAGAGAGAGAGAGCTCTGGAAAGATTTATTCATAAAAAAAGGCCCTTTGACCATATATGAAGGAGGGTGCTAAACAGATCAATGGAGAGAGAGAGAGAAGAGAGAGAGAGAGAGAGAGAGAGAGAGAGAGAGAGCTCTGAAAACTCTGGAAAGATTTATTTATGAAAAAGGCCCTTTCCCCATACAATCATG
>CM054148.1:29466443-29471443 GCA_028751875.1 Rapana venosa | reverse complement strand
AATGCGCATCACTCTAACCACCAGGCTATCCCGTCTCCCGTAAGCACTGCCAGGCAGTTATTATCCAGCTAGTTGTAGTTGTTATTTACATGACCGAAGTCTTTCGGAAAAAAAGGTCACATCGACAATATTATGTCATAGAATATGAAGAGTTGTTGCAAGGAATTTTCTATAGGTCGAGCACACAATTATTCATAATTATACACAAGCGTTGATGCGCAGACATACAAACCACGCATGCACGCGCATGCCTGTAGGTATGCATACTAATGCATACACATACACACACATGCGCGCCCACACCCACACACGCACCCACGCAACACACACACACACACAACACACATACGCACACACACACGCATACACACACATGCACATACACATGTGTGCGCACACATACACACATATGCAAACAACATGTAAGCATACACACACACACACACACACACACACACACACACACGAAGAGAGAGAGAGAGAGAGAGAGAGAGAGAGAGAGAGAGAGAGAGAGAGAGAGAGGAGAGAGAGAGAGAGAGACTGACAAGGGAAGACAGAAACATCTGAGACATCTTAAAAAACAAACTCTTAAGAGACATCAGAAACATGTAAAATGAGAGAGAGAAAGATAAGAAAACAAAACAAGAGACAGGGATTCCTAAAAAAACACAAAAAACACCACTACAACCTCCCTCCAACCCCTTCCATCTCCCTCCATCCCCTCTCCCCTCCCTCCCCAACGAAACCAAACCCACACACTGAGAACATCTCAAACACAAGAAGTGAGAGAGACAGACAGACAGACAGACAGACAGACAGACACACTGACAGACAGACAGACAGATACTCGGGCATTTCATTTCCATGGCAAGGGCTCGAGTCATGAACCCAAGTTTGAAAAAAAAAAAAAGAAAAAAAAAGAAGACAAATGTTTTGTCTTATTATGTGTTGTTTTGTTATGTTTTGTTTCGGTTTGGGTTTTAGTTTTATTGAATTTGCCCACGGACATGTTTGCCAAAGATTGAAGCGAGGGCTTTGTTATTGGATTTCAGATTTCTTTGGTTTGGTTTGGTTTGGGGTTTTTTGTTTTACTGTTTTGATAAATAGCCCTAGCTTTATGTGGTTGTTTCATTTTGTGTGTGTGTGTGTGTGTGTTTGCTTGAATAATGGGGATTTTGTGGGGGTTTGTTTGCTTGAATGATTGTTTTGTCTGTTTGTATAGAATTTTTTTAGCTTGTGTTTGATCTGTTTGGTATCTTTTGACATGAGATACTTCAATGTTATTTGGTGTTACTTGCTACTTGCTGTTGTTTACAGCTAGCTGCCTGTTGTGATTGCTGGTGATTTTGCTCTTTTATATTCTGCTTATCATAAGATGGTGTTGATGTTGATGACGCTACTGCTACTGCTGCTGTTGCTCGCGATGATGGTAATGCTGATGATAATGATGTGTTTGGTTGAGGATTTTTTAAAACTTATTTTTGTTGTTTCGGTTTTTGGGTTTGGTTTGTTGTTTTTTGTTGTCACTTATAGTCTTTGTTGATATTAACCTGTCCGTTTGCTGGGTTGTTTGGTTGTGTTCGTGGGAGGTTCTTAACTTTTTCTTCTTTTAAAAAAATTTTTCATTGTGGGAAAAGTAGAGATGCAGAAGGGGGAGGGAGGAGGAGGAGGAGTGGGGGAGGAGGGGGCGGGGAGTGTTAAACCTGCCAGTCTTTGTTGCCGCTCTGTCACAACTGGCTGCAGGGTTGTTGTTGTTTTGTTATGTTTTAGTTATTTTTGGTTTCTATTGTCGGTTGTTGTTGCTGTCGTTCCCCGGCTATAGCTCCAAGGTTCGCCAAATTCTGAGATTTTGGGAACGCAGCCATTTTTTTTATCCACCATTAAGGTAGCCGCATTCCGAAACAAAACGAAGCAACAGAAGAAGAAGAAGAATGCAAAGAAGAAGAAGATAAAAGAAGAAGAAGAAGAAGATAAAAGAAGAAGAAGAAGAAGGAGAAGAATGCAAAGAATTTGAATGCAAAGAAGAAGATAGAAGAAGAAGAACAAGAATGCAAAGAAGAAGAAGAAAATAGAGGAGAAGGAAGAGGAGGATAAGGATAATAATAATAAGAAGGAGAAACAGGATGAGGAGGAGAAGAAGAATGCGAAGAAGGAGAAGAATGCGAAGAAGAAGAACAACAACAATAATAACAACGACAACAAGAACAAGAAGAACGAAAACAAGAACAATAACAAGAACAACAACAACAAGAAACACCGAGTAGGAAAGAAATAAAAGACATAATAATAAATTTTAAAAACTTTTAAAACCCAGCCCCAATTCAGACCCTAAGGGGGTGAGAGATAATAATAATAATGATAATAAAAATAATAATAATAATAATACTAACAACAACAACAACAACTGGAATTTATATAGCGCTACATCTCGCAATTCCAAATCAGAGACGATATACAAAAAGGGGAGAGCAATAACAACAGCAAGGGAAGAAACGTCACGAGAGTGCAGCACCTTGGTGCCACTGACAGCTACAGGGGTTGCCGGCCTTGACATGGCGTCACGCAATACTCCAGCCAATGAGAGAGCAGCGTGTCTGTCAGCAAAGACCACGAACCCGGGACCTCTCTAGCCCTGACATTGCACTTTGTGTGCGAATGCTGTCGAATGGCACGGCTGGTTTGAACCGATCGATGCTTATCTGTGGTCGTAAGGTCGGGGGCGGGGATTTGATCCTTTATTGAGAAAACACGTTCCCTGATATATGTATGTGTTTTTTCCTGTAAGCATGTCCGTTCATTATTTTGTTTTGTCGTTTGTTGTTTGTTTTGTTTTGTTTTGTGTTTGTTTGTTGCTGTTTTTGTTGTTGTTGTTCGTTTTCTTCTTCTTCCTCTTCTTCTGTGCATTCTTCTTCTTCTTTGCATTCTTCTTCTTCTGTGCATTCTTCTTCTTCCTCTGGGCATTCTTCTTTGCATTCTTCTTCTTCTTTGCATTCTTCTTCTTCTACTTCTACTTCTTCTTCTTTGTATTCTTCTTCTTCTTTGCATTCTTCTTCTTCTTCTTTGCATTTTTCTCCTTCTTTGTCTTCTTCTTCTACTTCTTCTTCTTCTTCGCATTCCTCTTCTTCTTCTTCTTCTTCTTTTTTTTCTCTTCTTCTTCTTCTTCTTCTTTTCTTTGCATTCTTGTTCTTCTTTGCATTCTTCTTTTTTTTCTTGTTGTACTTCTTCCTCTTCTGTGCATTCTTCTTCTTTGCATTCTTCTTCTTCTTCTTTGCATTCGTCTTCTTCTTCTTCTTCTTCTTCTTCTTCTTCTTCTTCTCTTTGCATTGTTCTTGTTTGTTGCTTGTTTGTTTGTTTTCTTGTAAATTGTTACTTCGCTTTTGTCGGTCAGAACACACAAATTATTATTTTTCACACAAGCATATTTATGTGAGAGTGTATGCATGCAAGCACACACAAAGACAGATTCAAGCGTACAAGTACAAACGCACGCACACGCACACACACACACACACACACACAAACACACATATATATATATATATATATATATATATATATATATATATATATATATATATATATATATATATATATATATATACATACACACACTACCAGAACAGACAATTCCAAGTGCATGCATTTGCGGGCGCGCAGGCAGATAGACAGGCAGGCAGGCAGACAGACAGACAAACACACTGCTACAGACAGACTGGCAAACACATTGAACAAGAGATAAGAAGACCGGCGAAAAAAGGCAACAACGATGTTTTGTTTTTAAATTTTCTTTTTCATTTTCTGGTATATTTTTGTTTCATTTTGCTTGGGGGGTGGGGAGGGGTGGGGGGTAGTTGTTGTGTCTCCGCTGTTTATTTGGGGGTTTTTTCAGTTTGTTCGTGTTTGTCTGATCTTAACCTGACAAGTAGTTCCATCTGTCAGACTTTGTCAGGCTTAGAGCCAGAAGACAACACCAGGTCCGAGAGACAAGAAAAACACAGAAAATAAGATAAGCTCTCTGTCTGTGTCTCTCCGTCTATCTTTCTGTTTCTCTTTCTCTCTCTCTCTCTGTCTGTCTGTCTATGTTTATCTCCCTCTCTCTCTCTCTGTTTGTCCGTCTGTCTCTGTGTCTTTCTCTCTTCTCTCTCTCTCTCTCTCATCTCTCTCTCTCTCTCCTCTCATCTCTCTCTCTCTCTCTCTCTCTGTCTCTCTCTCTCTCTCTGTTTGTCCATCTGTCTCTGTCTCTCTCTCTCTCGCTCGCTCTTTGCCTGTCTGTCTTTCTTTCTTTCTTTGCCTCTCTCTCTCTCACACTCTCTCTCTCTCTCTCTCTCTCTCTCTCTCTCTCTCTCTCTCCTCTCTCTCTCTCTCTCCTCTCTCTCCTCTCTCTCTCTGAATATGTGTGTGTGTGTGCGCGCGCGCACGTGTGTAGAAAGATTTAATAATAATACATGGAATTTATACAGCGCTGTATCTTGCAAAGAACCCAAATCAAAACGCTTTCATTCATACTACTAGTCTTTCCCCATGCAGCCTGTTACAATCAATGGGTTTTTTACAAATTCAAATTAAACACACACACACACACACACACACACACACACACACACACACACACACACACACAACACTCAAACAGCGATGCGGCAGGCAGAGAGAGAGAGAGAGAGGGGAAGAGGAGAGAGAGAAGAGAAAAGAGAGAGAAAAGAGAGAGAATTGTTACAGTGAGAAAGACAAGCAAGTAGGCTTAGAGAGAGAGAGCGAGAGAGAGAGAGAGAGAGAGAGGGGAGAGAGAGAGAGAGGGAGGGAAAATTGTTACAGTGAGAAAGACAAGCTAGTAGGCTTTTAGAGAGAGACAGACAGAGAGAGAGAGGGGTTGACAATGGTTTATTGTGGTAAGCTTTCAAGCCCATTCACAAGGGGACAGTGGGAAGCGGGGAACTGGGCACAAAACACATTCTTGCAACTAAGACGAGAAAAAACAATTCACAACGGCCCAGATAATC
>CM054148.1:29423943-29458943 GCA_028751875.1 Rapana venosa | reverse complement strand
AAAAAAATTAAGAGAAAGGAAAGTAAAAAGAAAGAGAAGAAACACACAAAAACGAACACAACAGAAAGACCGCCAGTCACCCATCGATTTTTCTCAATACCCGTACTCATTTGGACCCGAAACTTTTCCCCCCATCCATTAGACCATGAGTGGTGGTCTGGGCGCTAGTCTTTCGGATTTGATGATTTGATGATAAACCGAGGTCCCGTGTGTTACACATAATTATTTAGCGCACGTAAAAGAACCCACGGCAACACGAGAGTTGTCCCTGGCCAAATTCTATAGAAAAGAAAGCCACTCCGATAGGGAAACAAAATACAGTTGCAGACAGGAAAAAGAAAAAAAAATAAAGGGTGGCGCTGTTCTTGTGGCGAGCAGCCCGAATTTCACGGAGAGAAATCTGCCGTGACTTAAAGTAGTATAAAATACAACCAATTATAAATAAATACATCTGTGGCTTACCTCCCTTCTGTCTTTCTCTCACTCTTCTTTAGGGAGCAAGAATTCGTCTGTCAGTGGTATTGTGTGTGTGTGTGTGTGTGTGTGTGTGTGTGTGTGTGTGTGTGTGTGTGTGTGTGCGCGTGCGTTTGTGTGCCAAGTCAAAGTCAAAGTCAAAAACACTTTAATCATCCCATAAAGGGCAATTACAATACTGACAGGCAGATTGATATGCATCAAAAATCTCAAAGACACAAAAAGCTATCCAGTCCCCGTGTGTATGCGGTTTTGTCAATTCTGTCATCTGTTCCCACCGGCACACAATGTAGGCCACTCTTCCGAAAAGCGGAACAGGATTTCACGTGTGCGCAGGATGTTCTGCATGCGTTCGAACACGGGGCCTCGGTTTATAGTCTCATCCGGACTTGATGGTGGGTAAAAACGGTCGCATACGCAAAACATCCGATGGTGAACCTCGGAGCTCTAGCCGAGGAACGAAAAAAAGAAAATCGACGGATCTAGCAGTAGTAGTCCTTCCCTATCCATGAGTGGATACTCAGGGAGACAGCTCTGCCGCAAGCCTACGGCTGTTTGCCGGCAACACTGATGAGTAGGGAATTTGTCAGCGTGCATCTGATCCCAAGCTAGCTGTCATCGCATTTATCAGCCTCACTTCCCGGAGCGGTGCGGGGTCTCCTCAGACAGGGAGCCTCAAGGCAGGCAGGCTGAAATTGACAAGCAAACTGTATGTAGGTGGATTTGGTGAGCTCTGAGGCTCTACGACAGAAATTGCTTGTTATGATGGTACTTCCGATAAGACTATAAACCGAAGCCCCGTGTGCGAACGCATGCAGAACATCTTGCGCACACGTTAAATCCTGTTCCGCTTTTCGAAAGTGCAGGCCATTGTGTGCCGGTGGGAACAGATGACAAAATTTACAAAAATCGCATACACACGGGGACTGGATGTAAAAAAGCACACGAGTGCTTATTCCATTATCCTCGATATAAAAAAAATGTCATCTGAGCGCTTTGATTTGTTGCTTTACAAGATTCAGCACTATATAAATTCCATACATTATTATTGTTATTATTTTGCCAGAGTTAGAATGAGCAGCGGTATAGTTATGCTTGAGGGGTGCGGAGGGGGGGGGGGGGCAATCAAGAAATGCCAGGGAACATACAAACAATTTATTTATATTTGTCTTTCTTTCTTTCCTTCCTTTGATTTGTTCTTTCTCTCTCTCTCTCTCCTCTCTCTCTTCTCTCTCTCCTCTCTCTCTCTCTCTCTCTCTCTCCTCTCTCTCCTCTCTCTCTCTCTCTCTCCACCCCTCCTCCATCCTTTTCACTCCAATCTCTCTCTCTCCTCTCTCTAACCTCTCTCTCTTCTATCTGTCTGCAGTCTCTCTCTCTCTCTCTCTCCTCTCTCTCTCTCTTCTCTCTCTTCTCTCTCTCCCCTCTCTCTCTCTCTCTCTCCCTCCTCCCCATCCCCTCCTCCATCCTTTTCACTCCAATCTCTCTCTCTCTCTCTAACCTCTCTATCTCTTTCTATCTGTCTGGCTGTCTTTGTCTCTCTCTCTCTCTCTTCTCTCTCTCTCTCTCATCTCTCTCTCTCCTCTCTCTCCTCTCTCTCTCTCTCTCTCTCTCACTCTCCACACCTCCTCCATCCTTTCACTCCAATCTCTTCTTCTCTCTAACCTCTCTATCTCTTCTATCTGTCTGCTGTCTTGTCTCTCTCTCTCTCTCTGTCTCTCCTCCTCTCTCTCTCTCTCTCTCTCTCACTCTCTCCTCTCTCTCTCTCTCTCTGCGTGCGTGCAAACATGGTGTGTGTGTCTGTCCGTCAATATTGTCTTTCTGACTGTCTCTCTGTCTGTATGCATACCTGTTTGTACAGCACCCTTCCCTTCCCACCCCACCCCTATATCCTTTAATCTTAGTTTCAAACCAGCAACAACCCCCCCCCCCCCCGCCCACCCACATTCACTCTCCACCCCACTCCTCCATCCCCTCCCCATCTCCTCTTCTCATCAGTCAACTCTCCTTCCCCCTCACCCCCCCCCCCCCCTTCCTTAATCCACCTCCCCTTCCCTTATCCAAAGTTAAGTCATTACCCATTGATCTCTTTGGTGGTACCAAAGGAAACCTTTTTGCAATTCCCTTCGTAACCCTACTGCATCCCCTCTCTCTCTCTCTCTCTTCTCTCTCTCCTCTCTCTCTCTCTCTCTCTCTCTCTCTCTCTCTCTCTCTCTCTCTCCCTCTCTCTCTCCCTCTCCCCTGGAGAGCAGAGTTAAGTTTCATGTTAAACTTACCAGTAAAATCACTCGAAGCTTTCCTCCCGTTGTCTCTATTTTGTCTGTTAGTCTGTCTGTCTGTCAGTCTGTCTGTCTGATGGTTGTCTGTTAGTCTGTCTCATTGTCTGTCTGTCTGATGGTTGTCTAGTTAGTCTGTCTCTTTGCCTGTCTGTCTCTTTGTCCGATGGTTGTCTAGCTAGTCTGTCTCTTTGTCTGTCAGTCTGTCTTTCTGTCAATCTGTTGGTCTGATGGTTGTCTGTTAGTCTGTCTCTTTGTCTGTCAGTCTGTCTCTTTGTCTGTCAGTCTGTCTGTCTGATGGTTGTCTGTCTATCCTTGTCTTTCTTTTGTTTCCTTTCTTTCTTTTGTTTTCTTCTTTCTTTCTTACTTTCTTTCTTTCTGTTGCTCCTTTCTTTGGCTTACCTTATTTCTTTTGTATGTCTTCCATTTCGTTTTTCTGTTGGTTTTTTTCCTGTCTGTCTGTTTGTTTATCTATCTGCCTGTCTTTCTATCTGTCCGACTTGTGTGTTTCTATATCTCATTTCCTCTTTCTTTCTTTTTGACTGTCTTTCTTCGTGGATTTTTTAAAATGTTTTTCACCTTGTTTTGAAACTGGCTTTTGTTTATTCTGTGTGTGGTTTATTTGATCTTCGTTTCTGTCTATTGTTTTTTACGTCTTGCTTGTCCAATATGTCCTTACCGTTTTGTTTCTGATGTTTTCTCTCTCTCTCTCTCTCTCTCTCTCTCTCTCTCCCCTCTCTCTCTCCTCTCTCTCTCTCTCTCTCTCTCTCTCTGTGCATCTGTGTGTGTGTGTGTGTTGTGTGTGTGTGTGTGTGTGTGTGTATGTGTGTGTGTGTGTGTGTGTTGTGTGTGTGTGTGTGTGGTACGTGTGTGCAACTGCGTGCGTCTTTCTATTGTCTATCTATATCTGTCTATGTATCTATGTATTTGTGTACCTATGTATCTTATCTATCTGTGCGTGTGTATCTTTATCTTTATCATATATATATATATATTATATATATATATATATATTATATATATATATATATATATATATATATGTTATATATATATTTATATTTTATATCAGAGTGTGTATGTGTGTTTTTAATAGTATTTATGTTTTTCATTTTCATCTTTATAGCAAGGCTATTTCGGACGAACAGCACTTGTGTGCATTTTTACTCAGTCGCGTGTGTATGCGGTTGCCTTCTGTTACTGTTCCACCGGCATTAATGATGGCCTGATCTAACACAAGGCAGAGGATAAACATGTGCGCAAATCGTTCTGCGTGCGTTGCTCACGGGACTGCTTTTGTGTCATCCGAAGATTTTGGTGTAGTGTAGTCGGATGATGTTAACTAGGAGAAAAATCCCCTTATCGGAATCGAATGTGTGCGTGGTGCGGTGCTGTGCGTGCATGTGCTGTGTGTGCGTGCGCGCGCGCGCGCTCATATGTGTCTATCTCTCTATCTATCCTTTAAAAAAAAAAATTCTTTTTTATCGAGGATAATGGAATAAGCACTTATATGCTTTTTTCACATCCAGTCCTCGTATGTGTGTCTCTCTGTCTTTGTTTGTGTGTCTATTTCCAATCCGTCAACCTACTATCTAGAACAAAAAAAGTCCGCATATTTCCTCATACAAATCCATCCCCACAGACGGAGTAGCAGCTGACTCAATGGAGAGCTAAAACTGGTCTTATACGCAAAATCCCGCCGTTTGGTCAATGGCGGAGCTCTAGCCGAGGAACGAAAAAAAAATAAATAAATAAGAGGGAAAAGGAAATGTCACTAAGCCTCAAATCCACAGAACAATCTTCTTCACAGAACTTTGGAAAGAGTATAATCATTTGGGAGTTAAAGAAGAGATTATGACCTAGCTGGATTTTCTCATGATTTAAAGGATGAAAAACGCTGACAGAACTTAGTAATGATCATTGGATCTGTCTGTCTTGGGAGGAGGGTGGGGGAGGGAGGATAATGTGTGTTCTATCCTCCTTCCCCCCCCCCCCCCCCCCCTTCGCCCAACTAAAAGTACATGACAATCAATGCATCATTATAAGTGCATATGCATGTATACATCATAAGTACATGCAATGCATTATACAATACAAAAATTACAGCATGTTATAATACAATCCAATACAATAAAGTACAATGCAATGCAATGCTATACAATACAATAAAAGTACAATGCAATGCAATGCTCAATCAATACAATAAAGTACAATGCAATGCAATGCTATACAATACAATAAAGTACAATGCAATGCAATGCTATACAATACAATGAAGTACAATGCAATGCAATGCTATACAATACAATAAAGTACAATGCAATGCAATGCTATACAATACAATAAAGTACAATGCAATGCAATGCTATACAATACAATAAAGTACAATACAATGCAATGCTATACAATACAATAAAGTACAATGCAATGCAATGCTATACAATACAAAAAAGTACAATGCAATGCAATACAATAAAGTACAATACAATGCAATCCAATACAAAAAGTACAATACAATACAATGCAATGCTATACAATACAAAAAGTACAATGCAATACAATACAATAAAGTACAATACAATGCAATCCAATACAAAAAGTACAATACAATGCAATGCTATACAATACAAAAAAGTACAATGCGATACAATACAATAAAGTACAATACAATGCAATCCAATACAAAAAGTACAATACAATACAATGCAATGCTATACAATACAAAAAGTACAATGCGATACAATACAATAAAGTACAATACAATGCAATCCAATACAAAAAGTACAATACAATACAATGCATACAAATCAATGCAATGCTATACAATACAAAAAGTACAATGCAATACAATACAATAAAGTACAATACAATGCAATCCAATACAATAAAGTACAATACAATGCAATACAAAAAAGTATAATACAATGCAATACAATACAATAAATTACAATACAATACAATGCAATACAATACCATCACCGTCACCGTCAACGATCCCTCAGATTCCGAATGCTTTGGGGCGCCTTCGAAGCTTTGTCAACCACCATTCTCCAGTCCTCTCGTCTCTCAGCCGCCCTCAGGGTGTCTCTCAGCTCCATGTCTGTCCACTCTCGAATGTTGTCCTCCCATCTCTTCCTTTGTCTGCCTCTACACTACACTACAATGCAATACTTCGGATGAGACTATAAACTGAGGCCCCGTGTGCGAACGCATGCAGAACATCTTGCGCACACGTTAAATCCTGTTCCGCTTTTCGAAAGAGTAGGCCATTGTGTGCCGGTGGGAACAGATGACAAAATTTACAAACCTGCATACACACGGGGACTAGATGTTAAAAAGCACACGAGTGCTTATTCCATTATTCTCAATATCAAAAAAAGAAGCCATCTGAGCGCTTTGATTTGTCACTTTACAAGATTCAGCGCTATATAAATTCTATACATTATTATTATATTATTATTATTATTATTATTAATACAAGCTGATGTACCGAGGCAAACTGTGCACCATTGCAGACTACAACATAGCCCCATCCCTCTATCACTTCTGTCCGGTCCAGACCAGTTCTGTGTTTCTCTTGAAGTGATACTTAGAAATGACGGAGTAACTATTATTTATTATTGCTTTGTACCTTGTCGTGGTCTGCGTCTTTTTTCTCTCTCTGTGTCTGTGTGTCTGTTTGGGCTGGCATTGATTGTATTTGGGTTTTTTTCACTTTATGTGTGTTGTGCCCGGTTTCCCCTTCTCTCCGTCCCCCTGCCCCCTTGTGGGTGGGCGTGGGGCTTGTCCTACATGGATAAATTTCAATGTGTCTGTCTGCCTGTTTGTCTGCCTGTTTGTCTGTCTGTCTGGCCTTCTTTCTGTATGTGTCTGAAGGACATCCCACTATCCTCACACAGATACAGAGACAGATAGACATACCCAGACAGACATACACACACGCACGCACGCACGTACCCACCTACATACCCACACCAACCACACACACATACACAAACACACAGAACCTGCACATATACACACATCCATCCCCACCCCCACAAAGACACACACACACACACACAGACACCTACACACACACACTCACACACACACACGCACGCACGCCACACACACACACCACAAAACACACACACACACACACACCTACACACACACACACGCATATATCTTTCCTCTATCCTATCTTCCCACAATCTTACATCACGTTCAAAATCCTTTTTGATCTCAATAAGCCCCCACCTCCCCCCCCCCCAACCCCCCCTCCCCCCTACCCCCCCTTCCCTTTTTGAGTGATTCTCCACCTTACCTTCTCCTTAAGAAGAAGAAAACGGAACTGTTGAACAAAAAAGAAATCAAATAATTTCTTCTTTTCAAAAAAAAAAGTATTGATAAACCGAAAGAGGGAAAGATTTCAACCTCTGATGTAAGAGTGTACGAGTTGATGGTTATTGATTTTGTTTGGGTGTTTTTTTCATGATTTTTTTTTTTTTGGGGGGGGGGGAGGTGGGGTAGTTTTTGGTGTATTCTAAGATGAGGGTGTCATAGTTTTTTCCCCTATCAATCAGGACTAATTGCAAGAGATTAATCTGTTATCACCAGTTGGTTTCTTTTACAAAGTATACATATTCAGAATGATGTACTTACGGTCTTGCCTAACTTAATCTGTACACCCACCCATTCATTCTGACGCATATTTGCGCGCACACATACATGAACGCGCGCACACACACACACTCACGCTCTCTCTCCTCTCTCTCTCTCTCTCTCTCTCTCTCCTCTCTCTCTCTCTCTCTCTCTCTCTCTCTTTCTCTCTCTCCTCTCTCTCTCTCGCTCTCTCTCTTCTCTCTCTCTCTCTCTCTCTCTCTCCTCTCTCTCTCTCTCTCTCTCTCTCTCTCTCCCTCTCTCACGCACGCACACGCTGGAGATAAATGTTTGACTTGACTTGGCACGACACGCGCACACGCGCACACAAGATTCAAGATTCAAGATTTAATTCCTTTCGCCCCTTTTGGGCTATGGAGGATTACAAACAAATTGAACAGGAGAATAAACCTAACAGCAATATACCCAAAAATAACATGAATACTAACAGTAACAGAAAATCAAGAGTTCATCGCATAATGATAAGCACACACACACACACAGGAAATAAGCGTTTGACTTGCGCTTTGATTTGTCTCTGCAAGAAATAGCGCTATATAAATTCTCTGAAATACACGTTTTTAAGCGCTTTGATTTGTTGTCTCTGCAAGATATAGCGCTATATAAATTCCATTTATTATTATTATTACTTGACTTGGCACACACACACCGCACAACACAAAACAACCAACCAACACACACACACACACACACACACACACACACACACACACACACACACACACACCGCACAACACAAGACACCACCAACACACACACACACACACACACACACACACAAACCTCTTTCACGCTCTCTCACTCGTAAAATCCTCTGATCCTAATGACTCTCTCTCTCTCTCTCTCTCTTTCTCTCTCTCTCTCTCTCTCTCTCTCTCTTTCCAGCAATTCCCCCAGTAATACTCATCCACAGAGGAAAGCGGAAATCACCTAGGGTTGGATGGGGACAAAATGGCAATAATTTTAAAACATAAATCATTGATTACAAGAAACAGAGGCAGTAACAGAGTTAGAGTGAGATATTACTATAATGGACAATATATATGGGGTTATTGATTTTGGTGATTTTTTCCCCATAACTTTGTTTAGGGTTGTTATATATATATAAATATATATATATATATATATATATATATATATATATATATAATATATATATATATATAGATAGATAGATAGATAGATAGATAGATAGATATAGATATAGACATATATATAGATATAGATATATATATCCCGTAGTCTCATGGACTTTTGGGGCACTAATGAAGATTTCGCAACTAGCTTCCTCCTCTCCTCGCGATCCTCAGCTTTCCTGTAGCAGATCGTTCCACTCAAGGCCAGTCAGTCCACTCTCTGGTGATGTCTTCCCATCGTTTTCGTCTCCCTCCTTGTACTGTTCCCTGTAGGACAGTCTTGGCCAGTCCACATGTTCGTGTGACGTGCCCAAGCCACTTTAGTTTGTACATTGATGCACTGTCACCGTCACCGTCACCGATCCCTCAGATTCCGAATCCTTTGGGGCGCCTTCGAAGCTTTGTCAACCACCTTTCTCCAGTCCTCGCGTCTCTCAGCCGCCCTCAGGGTGTCTCTCAGCTCCATGTCTGTCCACTCTCGAATGTTGTCCTTCCATCTCTTCCTTGGTCTGCCTCTTCTTCTTCTTCTTCCTCCCCTCACTGTGCCTTGTAGGATCGTTTTCAAAAGACCAGAGGAGCGTGTGACATGACCAAACCACTTCAGTTTTCGTTGTCTGACCAGTGTTTGAAGGTCAGTATAGGGCCGCCCCGATTTCATTGCGGATGCGTCTCTTGACTTCTTCATTCGTGATGTGGTCTTTGTACGAGATGCCCAAGAGTAATGCACTGACGGACAAATAAAAGATGCACGATTTTGAAGAAAGATCTTGAGTTAGAGACAAGCATGTCTTTATGCTGGGTTTGAAAGTGTCACTACCCGAAGTCAGAATGCGGCTACCTTAATGGTGGGTAGAAACGGTCACACACGCACAATCTCGCACTTGCTGAACCTCGGAGCTCTAGCCGAGGTAAGAAAAAAAAAGAAAAAAGGGCAAAGGGAGAGAGGGAGGTCATCCCAGATGGGTGGACCAGAAACAGAGAAAGAGCGACAGCCACAGAAAAAATTTGTTTGACAAAACTAGATGAGGGGACGAGATAGCTCAGTGGTCATCAGAGCACTCGCTTTCCCCCAGCCAAAGCTAATCAGCATCGAGCGTGGTTACCAAGTTGGATGGGTGACCGTTTGCGCGCCTTGGCTTCAGTACAGTTCCCCCAGTTCACCCAGCTGTAAATGGGTACTTGCCCTCTTTAGGGTCAGGGAAGGTAAAGCAGCGAGGGAGAGGAGATGGGCGCCGCCCTCAATATGCTGGCCCTAGAGAAGTGAGGTCTCTGACGCCTCGCTCCCCTACGACCTTATAGGTTATGGGACTCCTTTACCTTTACCTTTTAGTTCAGGTTCATGTCTGGAACGAGCATCTTTGCTTGCGCGCGCGCGCGTGTATGTGTATGTGTGTGAGAGAGATGGGGAGGGGGAGAGAGAGAGAGAACCACTGGGGAAATATTTTGAAAACTCGTGTCTGGGAGCTGTTTTACTTTATTGACAGTATGTCTGACAGCGTGTCTGATTGCGTGTGTGAGAGAGAGTGGGTGTGTGGGTGTGTCTGTCGGTCCCTCTGTCTCTGTCTGTCTGTCTGTCTGTCTCTCTCTCTCTCTCTCTCTCTCTCTCTCTCTCGCTCGCTCTCTCTCCCTCTCTCTCCTCTCTCTCTCTCTCTCTCTCTCCTCTCTCTCTCTCTCTCTCTCTCTCTCTCTCTCTCTCTCTCTCTCTCTCTCTCTCTCTCTGTCCCTCTCTGTCACTTGTTTATCTTAATATTAATTTTATTTATTGCTCTATTTTTATTTCGAGGATAGTGGAATAAGCCGTTGTGTGCTTTTATACATCCAGTCCCCGTGTGTATTGCAGTTGTGTAAATTTTCTCATCCGTGTATGTGTGTCTGTGTGTGTGTGTGTGTGTGTGTTTTTTGTGGGGGGGGGGGAGGAGGATCTGTGTGTGTGTGTGTGTGTGTGTGTACGTGCGCATATCCTTAAGCGTGTGTCTATGTGTTTGTGTGTCCCTTGTCTTTATGTCTTTATGTTCCTATCTGTGTCTGTCTCTTTGTGTCTGCCCCTCTCACAAATGCCTTCTCTGTACGTCTGTCTGTCTGTCCGTCCCTCTCTCTCTCTCCTCTCTGTGCGTATCTGTCTGTCTGTCTCTCTCTCTCTCTGTGGGTATCTGTCTCTGTCTTTCGGTCTCTCTTTCTCTCTCTCTTCTCTGTCTCTTTCTCTCTGTCTCTCTGTCTGTCCTCTCTGTCTCTGTCTCTCTCTCTCTCTCTTTATCTCTCTCTCTCTCTCTTTATTTCTCTCTCTCTTTGTCTCTCTCTCTCTCTCTCTCTCTCTCTCTCTCTCTCCTCTCTCTTTATCTCTCTCTCTCTCTCTCTCTCTCTCTCTCTCTCTTTGTGATTAGTGTTCAGTGTTCTCTCTCTCTTTGTTATTAGTGTTTAGTGTTCTCTCTATCTCTCTTTGTGATGAGTGATCAGTGTTCTCATTCTCTTTGTGATTAGTTTTCAGTGTTCTCTCTCTTTTTATGATTAGTGTTCAGTGTTCACTGGCTCTTTGTGATAAGTGATCAGTGTTCTCTCTCTCCCTTTGTGATTAGTGTTCAGTAATCTCTCGCTCTTTGTGATTAGTGTTCAGTGTTCTCTGTCTCTTTGTGATTAGTGTTCAGTGTTCTCTGTCTCTCATTTTTTAGTGTTCAGTGTTCTCTCTGTCTTTTTGTGATTAGTGTTTAGTGTTTTCTCCCTCTTTGTGATTAGTCTTCAGTGTTCCCTCTGTCTTTGTCATTAGTGTTCAGTGTTCTCTGTCTTTGTGATTAGTGTTCAGTGTTCTCTCTTCTCCTTTGCTCTATCTCTCGCTCTATTTCATTCTCTGTCTCTTGTATTCTTTCTCTGTCTCTCTGTCATCTCTCTTTTTGTGATTAGTGTTAGTGTTTTCTCCTTCTTTGTGATTAGTCGTCTTCATGTTGTCTTCTCTTTGTGTTGTGGTTATGTTCAGTTCAGTGTTCCTTCTCTCTCTCTCTCTCCTTCCTCTCTCTCCTCTCTCTCTTCTCTCTCTCTCTCTCTCTCTTTGATTATCTCTCTCAGGTTCTCTCTCTTTGGATTAGTGTTTATTTCTCTGTCTCTTTTTGGTATTTAGTGTCTCTCTTCCTCTCCTCTCCCTCTCTCTTCCTCTCTCTCCCTCCTCTCTCTCTCTTCTTCTCTCATTACTCTCTCTTAATCCTTCCCTCTCTCCTCCTCTTCCCCTCTCTCTCCTCTCTCTCCTCTTCTCTCTTCTTTGTGATTAGTGTTCACTGTTCTCTCTCTCGCTCTCACTTTGTGATAAGTGTTCAGAGTTCTCTCTCTCTCCCCTCTCTCCCCTCTCTCTCTCTCTCTCTCTCTCTCTCTCTCTCTCTCTCTCTCTCTCTCTCTCTGGTGCACGCAAACTACTGCTCGTACCTAACGACTCCCTCTAAATGTCTACCTGATTATATCATTATCTATCCGTCTGTCCGTCTGTCTTCTTTCTATCTGTCTTTCTCTCTCCCTCTCCCTATAGTTTATTGATTTATGTGTCTGCTCTCCTCCACCCCCTCTTCCCCTACCTCCTTCTTGCTGCAAAGACCTGAATGAGAGAGGTAGTTAAGTCTTTTTTATGGTGTCTGTGCTTTTTGTATTAGTCTAAGTATCAAGATTTTTGGTGTGTGTATGGGGTAGTTGTAGGGTGTCGGATTAGCCTAAGTACCTCTCTTTCTCTCCCCCCCCCCCCCCACAACACATATATATATCTATATCTATATATATATAGATGTGTATATATATATATATATATATATATATATATATATATATATATATATATAATATGAGACCAGGGCTTACATCTGTTAGCATTTATTAACTAGAAAGAACTTAAGGTCCCGCTAGTTTTTATTTTTGATTGGTGGGGTTTTTGTTTGTTTGCTAAAGCGGGTTAGATTTTTTCCAATATCCTTGTCTGTCTGTGTGTCTGCCTGTCTGTCTCTGTTTCTTTCTCTCTCTCTGTCTCTCTCTCTGTCTCTCTCTCTCTGTCTGTCTGTCTCATCCTGATGAAGGATTCATACTTGTATTTTCAATACTTTACTGGGCTTATCGGCTTGTTATATGTAACAACTATGTGTACCATTTGACAATGTGTAGATGTTTATTTTATGACTTATTAAGCTTGGTTTTGTTATTTTTCTTGGTTTTGTTGTTATTCTTGTTGTTTGTTTTTCTCTTTTTCTTTTTTCTTCTTTCTGTTTTTTTTTTCTTTTTCTTTTGTTTGTTTTGGTTTTGGTTGGGGGGGGGGGGTTGGGGGTGAGGGGGTGGTGTTTTTAGGGTTTTCTTTTATTTGTTTGTTTTTTGTTGTATTTTGGGGGGGATGTTTTGAAAAGGGTTATTTCCCTTTGTTTCTGCTGTGTGAGAGTATAAGTATTGGGTTATTATTAAGATGTATCCCTACGGGCGGGGACTAGATGTAAAAAAGCACATGAGTGCTTATTCATTATCATCGAAATAAAAGAATTTGTCATTGTCATTGTCTTCTGGTGAACTGTTTCTCTGTAAGTCTGTCTACCTGTCTGTCTGTCTGTCTGTTGGTTCGTTTATCGTTCTGCTTTAATTTGAATGTGTATTAACTAATTTATTTTTTAGTAATAATTATGTGTATGCATGCACGCATGTACGTATGTATGGATGGATACATGTATGTTTGGATGTATGTGTGGATGTATGTACGTATGCATGTCTGCATGTATATCTGTTTGTATATCTGTCTATCTGTCTGTTTCTCTGTCTGTCTGTTTGTCTGACTGCCTGCTATCTACCTATCTATCTACCTGTCTATCTATATCTATCTCTCTATCTCTCTATCTATCTGTCTATCTGTCTAAGTATCTATCTATCTGTCTGTCTATCTATCTATCTGTTTAACAATCTGTGTATCTATGTAAAAGGTAACGTTAATTAAAGGTGTCCCCATAACCTATGCGGTCGCTGGGGAGCGAGATATCAGAGACCTCAGCTTCTCTAGGGGGCCAACATATTGAGGGCGGCGCCCATCCTCTCCTCTCCCTCGCTGCTGCTTTATCTTCCCTGACCCTAATGAGGGCGGGTACCCATTTACAGCTGGGTGAACCTGGAAAAAAGAGACGGGAGCCGCCCTCAGTATGCTGGCCCCTGGAGAAAGCTGAGGTCTCTGATACCTCGCTCCCCTAAAGACCGCATAGGTTATGGGTACACCTTTATCTTGTTTTTAAACCTTAAATTGGCACGAGACGAAGGATTCCGAGTTATTCAATGTTTGTGTTTGTGTCTGTGTGTGTGTGTTGCAGGAAGCTGAGTAGCAGTGATCTTCATTCCAGACTGAAAACCAGGAAGGTTCTTGGAGTTGGTGAAACTGATGACGGCGATATTCATAGGTCTAAGGTTAGTTAGTGCGGTTGATGTTGTTGTTGTTGTGGAAGTTGTTGAAGTGTGTGTATGTGTGTGTGTGTATGTGTGTGTATGTGTGTGAGTGTGTGTGTGTGTGAGTGCGTGTGTGTGTGTGTGTGTGTGTGTGTGTATGTGTGTGTGTGTGTGTGTGTGTGTGTGTATGTGTGTGTGAGTGCAGTGTGTGTATGTGTGTGTGTGGGTGCTCTGTGTGTGTATGCGTGTGTGTGTGTGTATGCGTGTGTGTGTGTGTGTGTGTGAGTTCTGTGTGTGTGTGTGTGTGTGTGTGTGTGAGTTCTGTGTGTGTGGGTGGGGGTGTGTGTGTGTGTGTGTATGTGTGTGTGTGTGAGTGTGTGTTCTGTGTGTGTATATGTGTGTGTGTGTGTGTGAGTTCTGTGTGTGTGTGTATGTGTGTGTGTATGCGTGTGTGTGAGTGCTCTGTGTGTGTGTGGGCTGTGTGTGTGTGTGTGTGTGTGTGTGTGTGTGTGTGTGTGTGTGTGTGTGTGTGTAAGTGAGTGTTGTGTGTGTCTTCTTGTTGTTGTTGCTTCGATTTTACGTCTGTTCACTCAAAGTGATATTAGTATCTTGTGTGTGTTGTGTGTATGCGTGCGTTCGCCGGTACCTGCGTGTTTTTATTTTATTTATTTTTTTAAAATTCTTTTATATTGAGGATAATGGAATAAGCACTTGTGTGCTTTTTTACGTCTCGTCCCCATGTGTATGCGGTTTTGTCAATTCTGTCATCTTTTCCCACCGGCACACAATGGCCTACTCTTACGAAAAGCAGAACAGGAATTAACGTGCGCGCAAGATGTTCTGTGTGCGTTCGCACACGGGGCCTCGGTTTATAGTCTCATCCGAAGGACTTTTAGGGAGAGTGGAGTCTGCACTGATGTTAACTCCAGGAGAAAATATCCCCTTGAACGAGAATCGAACCCGGGTCGTCAGATTGCGAGCGCAATGTTCTGACCACTAGGCTATCCCGTCCCCCATGCGCGCGCGCGCGCGCGCGCGCGCGCGTGCGTGTGGTGTGTGTGTTTGTGTGTATGGAGGGGGGCAGATGGGGGGGGGGGGGGGGGGGAGGAAGCTGGAAGGAAAGATGCACGAACGAGCGGGCCTAGCCTTACTGACGACCTGTGTGTGTGTGTGTGTGTGTGTGTGTTTGGGCCCTTTGTCTCCCTCCCCTCCTCTATCCTTGTTTACGCCTCTTTCGCTGGCTTTCCGCCTCTCTCTGTCTCTGTCTGTCTCTGTCTGTCTCTCTCTGTCTGTCTTTCTCTTACTGTCTCTGTCTGTATGTCTGTCTCTGTCTGTCTGTCTGTCTCTCTCTGACTCTGCCTCTGTCTGTCTGTCTGTCTTTCTGTCTCTGTCTCTTACTGTCTCCTTGTCTCTGTCACTCTGTCTGTCTGTCTCTGTCTCTCTCTGTCACCTTGTCTCTGTCTCTCAGTCTCCTATTTTTCTTTCTCTGTCTGTCTTTCTGTCTCTGTCTCTTACTGTCTCCTTGTCTCTGTCACTCTGTCTCAGTCTGTCTCAATCTGTCTGTCTCTCTGTCTCTCTCTTTCTGTCTCCTTGTCTCTGTCTCTCACTCTGTCTCAGTATCTGTCTCTTACTGTCTCTGTCTCTCTCTCTCTCTGTTTCTGTGTTTCTGTCGCTCTGTGTGTGTGTGTGTGTGTTTGTCTCTCTCTCTCTCTCTCTCCCTCGCTCTCTCTCTCCTCTCTCTCTCTCTTCTCTCTCTCTCCTCTCTCTCTCTCTCTCTCTCTCTCTCTCTCCTTCTCTCTCTGTCTCTTTCATTTTCATGTATGTTAATACCCAGCCCTCGTCCTACTCTTCCCTTGTGAACAGGCCTCTCGCTTGTCACAATAAACCTCCGTCCTTGTCCTTGTTATTGTCATTGTAATGCACACTCTCTCTGTCTCTATCTCTATCTCTGTCTGTTTGTCTGCCTCTCTCTCTCTCTCTCGCTCTAGCTCTCTCTTTTTGTTTTTCTTTGACTTTTTCTCTGTTTAAAAGACAGTCTTTCTGCTATATCTGTCTGTCTGTATCTAGCGTAATAATAAAAAAAATAATATATTGATTTATTTGTTTATTCTTTTATATCGAGGGTAATGGAATAAGCACTCGTGTGCTTTTTTTACATCCAGTCCCCATGTGTATGCGGTATGTATAAAGAGAGAGAGAGAGAGAGAGAGAGAGAGAGAGAGATCTTATATGATTCACAGATAGACAGACAAACAGAGGGGTATAAACAAAGACAGAAAGACAAAAACCACGAAGGCATGCGGACACAGGGACACAGAGATAGAGAGAGAGAGAGATAGAGAGAGAAGAGAGAGAGAGAGAGAGAGAGAGAGAGAGAGAGAGAGAGAGGAGAGAGAGAGCACTGAACTGAACACTGAAAGTAATTTATTGCCATTAACAATACAGTCTTTTAGGCAAGGAGCACAGTATGAAAGCAATTTAAACAATATCCTTTTTGCAACAAGGAAATAATGAAAACCGAAAGAGGAAAAGGAATCTCCAATAACTACATTCAACCGAATGCATTAATTGCTATCATACATTAATTTTTATCACAAGCTTGCACACACACACGCACGCACGCACGCACGCACGCACGCACGCACACACACACACACACACACACCAGTGTCATGTTCCCTGCAAATCAGCAACAGTGTGGGACAAATCGACCACCCGACCCTTACATTCAAATAAGGCAATTTAGCCAACGGAGTTCGTACTCCCCAAATATGGAAAACAAAAACAGTGTTACATTGAAAAGGTATATATCAGTTAACTGCAGTTTTCTTTTTTCTGCTGTCCCAAGCAAGGGAGATAAATTCTGCAAGTGATTTTAGAAATTCTTCATCTTCGATCAAGAGAATGCTAACTATATCTCTAATTCTTGAGATTTCTTCATTATATATGAGGCATTTCTGACGTATGCCACCGTACGAATTCCAATCAAACAAAACATGCATTTGAGAGAGAGAGAGAGAGAGAGAGAGAGAGAGAGAGAGAGAGAGAGAGAGAGAGAGAGAGAGAGAGAGAGAGAGAGAGATGGAGTGAAAGAGAGAGAGAGAGAGAGAGAGAGAGAGAGAGAGAGAGAGAGAGAGAGAGAGAGAGAGAGAGAGAGAGAGAGAGAAGACAGACAGAGGTAGACAAGAGTTGGGAGAAAACAGAAAGAAAAGCATTACCTGTAATCTGCCATGAATCAATCAGCTAACGTCCTTCTTTTCTTCTCTTTTTTTTTTCTGAAAGACACAGACAGATTCTCAAAAGTCTTCGAACTTCTATACACATCCACAATCCCGCCACATAGGCCTATCAGCCTCTATGCTATTTTTAAATTTCTTTCTTTTCTTCGTTGCTATCGCATTCTACCTCGTAATACTCCCGAGAAAATCTCCAAAAAAATAAGTAATCTCCTATACACATCCATCTCAACGTTCTTTAGTAATCCATCCCTGACACAAACACTGAATCACTGTTCGGAAAAAGCAAACCCTCCCCGCTTTTTTCCAAACGTATTTTTCAATTTTCATCCACACTAGTTGACAGAACGTATAAGCGATACCTTACTCTTATGGCGTTGGCCTGTTAGCATTCTTACCTCATTTTCTTGTTCCCCCCTTCTTTAGCTATTTCGTTTTACCTTTGAAGATTCTGAGAAAAAAATCTCAAACAAAATCTGTTTACTCCCGTACACATCTATCTCAAAATGTCTTACAAATCGGCCTTTGAGACGAACGGTGATCCAGCGAGAAAATATGACCCGTTTTTTTTGGCATGTTCTTTAAAGTTTTCATTTACCTCTGCTGACAGGTAAGATAAGTGTGATGAATAGGGTTCAAGGTTTTGTTGTTGTTGTTGTCGTTGTTGGTGGTGGTGTTGTTGAAATTGTTGTTGCTCTCCTCCTCCTCCTCCTCCTCCTCTTCCTTCTCATCCCTCTCCTCCGCTTTCTTCTTCGCAATTCCTCTTTGCAATTATTCTTCTTCGCAATTCTTCTTCTTCGCATTCTTTTTCACATTGTTCTTCTTTGCATTCTTATTCTTTGCATTCTTCTTCTTCGCATTCTTCTTCTTCGCATCTTTCTTTGCATTCTTCTTCTTCGCATTCTTCTTGTTTACATTCTTCTTCTTCTTCGCAATTCTTCTTCTTCGCATTCTTCTTATTTTTTGCATTCTTCTTCGTCGAATGCGAAGAAGAAGACAAAGTATGCGAAGATGAATTTTCTTCGCATACTTTGTCTTCTTCTTCGCATTCTTCTTCTTTGGCAATTCTTTTTCGCAATTCTTCGCATTCTTCTTCGCCTTTTTGGCAATTCTTAGCAATCGCAAATCTTCAGAATTCTTCTTCGAAATTCTTCTTTCCATTCTGTTTCTTCTTCGCATTCTTCCCTTTTGCATTCTTCCTTTTCTCAATCTACCTCTTCCTCTTCGCAATGGGTTTTTTTCTTTCTGATTCTTCTTCTGCGGTGTTTGCTTTTCCCTGTTAGGGTTGAGCAAGACATATCGTCCTCGTTCACTCAGGCTGACAAGAATGGCCTGTCTTATCTCTGAATCAGAGGTACCTGCAATGCGTCCACACAACCAGTGGGGAACTAGCTCAGTGTGCATGTCTCTGATGTTTTGTGTGTGTGTGTGTGTGTGTGTGTGTGTGTGTGTGTGTGTGTGTGTGTGTGTGTGTGTGTGTGAGTGTGTGTGTGAGTATGTGTGTGTGAGTGTGTGTGCGTTGTGTGTGTGTGCGTGTGTGTGTGTGCTGGTGTGTGTACATTTGAATGTGTTAGAATGTTGTTAATCATTGTTGGTTGCTTGTGTAGGAGCGGATTGATTGGAAGCGCTCTGATTTGTAATTGCACGATAAGCGCTCTATAAATTCCATATATTATTATTATTATTATTATTATTATTATTATATCCTATGTCTGATGCTCTTCCTTCCACTAAAGGGAAGAAAAGATGGCTTAGTTAGAGAGGGCCACGTTTCACCTCCACCTAAAGATTTTGCAACCAGCTTCCTCCACTCACCGCGGTCCTCTGGTTTCGATCCGTTACAGAAGAGGAAGGGAGAAGGATGATGATGATGAGGAGGAGGAGGAGGAGGAGGATAAGAAGAGGAGTGGGTGATGCTGGACTGTGTGGTCAGATTTGTTACCCAAAAAAACTCCACAGTTTATGTCACCAAAAGAAAATACAGAATATTTATTTAACTATTTAATTATTCTATGAAGAGTATCATGGAATAAGCACTCACGTGCTTTTTTTTACATCCAGTCCCCGTGTGTATGCGGTTTTGTCAATTCTGTCATCCGTTCCCACCGGCACACAATGGCCTACTCTTACGAAAAGCGGAACAGGATTTAACGTGTGCCCGAGATGTTCTGCATGCGTTCGCACACGGGACCTCGGATTATAGTCTCTCATCCGAAGGACTTTTGGGGAGGGTGGGGTCGGGGTAGCTTCGTTGCGCGTTGTCTGTTCTCTCTCTCTCTCTCTCTCTCTCTCTCTCTCTCTCTCTCTCTCTCTCTCTCTCTCTCTCTCTCTCTCTCTCTCTCTCTCTCTCTCTCTCTCTCTCTCTCTCTCTGCGTAGCTAGCTTCGTTATGCGTTCTATGTTCTTTCTCTCTCTGCGTATCTTCGTTGTGCGTTGTCTGTTCTTTCTCTCTTTCTGCGTAACTAGCTTCGTTGTACGTTCTCTGGGGGTTTTTCTCTGCCCGTTTCCTTATACCCCTTATCATCTTGTAAAGAAACTCCAACATCTACCAAATCTGTTAACTCCTAATACACATCGATCTCAATATATATTATACTACTAATTTTTCTCACAGGTTCACAGGGGATGGGGATGGGGGATGGGGCGGGGGGCCCTTTTCAACAGTTTTCCACGGTTTGTTGTTGTTGTTTTAATCCTACACACCAGCTTAAAGGTCGTAAGTAAAAGCATTACCGAGCTTCAGGACTTGTGCCATTTTTATCCTAGTAGGGTTTTTAGCAAGCAAGACCTGTCGTCCTTGCTTGCTGTTCAATCTGGATTGGTGGTGTTCATAATAATAATAATAATAACAATAATAATAATAATAATAATAATAAATGGCATTTATATAGCGCTATATCTTGAAAAAACAAATCAAAGCGCTTGCATTCATCCTACTCTAACACATGCAACAAGTTACAATTAATAGTTTTTACAAATTCAAATGTATACACACACGCGCACACACACGCACACACGCGCACACACACACACACACACACACACACACACACACACACACACACACACACACACAGGTTGTGTACTTTGGCAGGGTGGTGGGGGTTTCGGCTGTTGAGGGTAAGGGCAGAAATGAGATGAAACAAGAGGGGAAAGTCTTAGATTTGAAATAAATGTGTTTTGAGGCTGGATTTAAAAGTGTCAAAAGAAGGCTTTTGGCGAAGGGAGAGAGGGAGGTCATTCCAGATCACTGGACCAGACATAGAGAAAGAGCGACGGCCGATTGTGGATTGGTTGAATCTAGGTGTTAAAGGTAACGCACTAACGGCTAGCGACATATAATAATAATAATCATCATCATCATCATCATCATCATAATGATGATGATAATAATAATAACAATAACAACAATAATAATAATAATAATAATAACATTAGTAATAATAATGTATGACATTTATATAGCGCTGAATCGTGTAAAGCAACAAATCGAAGCGCTCGTGTATATACACTCTTGTATTCTGATGACACTTTTAAATCCAGTCTCAAGACATATTTATTTATTTCAAACCTAAGATTTTCCCGTTCTGCTTCGTCTCATAGCTTTTCCCTGCCTTCAACAACATCCGAGATTCTATCGCCCTGCCAGGGTGTGTGGCCTCTGTATGTGTGTGTGTGTGTGTGTGAGTGTGTGTGTGTGTGTGTGTGTGTGTGTGTGTGTGTGTGTGTGTGTGTGTGTGTGTGTGTGTGTGTGTGTGTTGTTGTTGTTGTTGTCGTCTTCAATTTAACGTCTGTTCACTCTAAGTGATATTAGACTAGGGAAATAGAAAGTGTAATGGAAGTTAAAGAAGGCAGATGAAGGAGTGAAAGGAGAAAAGGTTAAGAAATAGCATCAGTGTTGGTATTTTTGTGATAAAAAAAACACCCTAGAAAAGTAAGGATAATACTTTTAAACAGGAGCAAAATGTAAACTCAACAATGTGGAAACATAAAATAACAATTATGTAACTACAATAAATATTCAATGGACTAATGCAATAAACATCTGGCAATGGCAAAGGCTAGCTTTGAATTTTCAAAATACATTTTCCAGAGACTGTTCAGAAAATGTAGGTAAAAAAGGTTTTACAATAGGGCACTCAAATATGATATGAGTATTGGAAATATGATCCCCACATAGACATCTGACATGTTTACAAAATTTTGAAAGGAATGCATTGAACTTCATTCTAAAATATAGTGAATTAACCCTTCTCACGGATACAAAACGCGAATTTATTTGAGAAGGAGCCATATAACAAGAAATATGGGCAGTGGTCAGACAACTTTTTAAATATCGTTCCTTGAATTGATCATATTCTTTAATCTTACCCCATGAAGTTTGTTCTAATATACGGTATCCCTCCTGTAGAGATAAGGGAACATGCAGTTCTATCGATTCCATATCATGTCTTGCCCCCTTTTTTGCAGCTCTGTCAGCCCACTCATTTGAAAAAATTCCAACGTGAAAAGGCACCCAACAAAAAGAAACAGGAATACCTCTTAAACTTAGGAGGTGTATGACATATTTAATTTTTTTTAAATCTGGAGACATTGAAGTTTGGGTATTTTATAGCATACAATACTGCTTTGGAGTCAACACAAAGCAAGATATGAAAGAAGGAAAATGGAAAATCAAGAATATAGTTAAGAGCCATAAGAACTGCAATAAGTTCATCTGTAAATATTGAATGATGTTTACCAAGATAGTACAATTTCTCAATTTTAAGTGTTGGTATGACATGCAGAGCCTGTGTCATGATTTTCTAAAACAGATCCATCTGTATAAACTTTTAAACAGTCAGCATACTTACTTTCAATATGCGACTGAACATCTGCAACCATGATGTTTTGATTTTCATTCTTTTTTCATTAATATATTCTATATCAAAACAGGCTTTATCCATCTCCCATGAGGGACATGGTAAAGCTTCTTTTTGTGATTCTAAGTCATATTGATTAAGTTTAGATTTTGAAAGAGATCTGATACATAAGTGCCAATGGGCATTAAACACGAAATTTGTTTAGACCTTTTGGGAAAATTCGTTTCTGCTTGAACTTTTAATTCACTACAGACAAAATTTTCGTCATTCGTGCTCCGTAAAACATATTTGGCGCATGAAAGTTGTCGGTATTCAGCTAGGGGAAGTTCCCCAATTTCCTTATAAGTTCCTATGGTGGATGCATGGAATGGTACCCCAAGTGCAAGTTTGTACGCCTTACAATCTATACTTTGGAGTTTTTTAAGTAAATAGTTAGGAGCACTGAAAAAGACTTCTTGTCCATAAGACAGTTTGGAACGTACAAGCGACTTAGACAAACATTTAAGAGTGAAGATATCTTGTCCCCATGACTGTCTGCTAACCATTTTAAGAAAATTGATGCATTTCCTTGCTTTTGTTAAAATGTATCCAATATGAGCATTCCAAGTTAATTTTGATGTAAGTTGAATGCCTAAAAATTTTACCATATTTTTATACTGAATTGGCTCCCCTCCAATCGTAAACTGTGGCAGTGTATCTGGATCACTACCATTATTAAAAAGCATAATATGCGTTTTTTCTGTAGATAATAATAATAATAATAATAATAAATGGAATTTATATAGCGCTGTATCTTGCACAGACAAATCAAAGCGCTTGCACTCAACTCATTCTTACACAGTCATGCAACCAATAGCAAGTAATAGTTCTAACAAGTCCAAATGCACACACACACACACACACACACACACACACACACACACACACACACACACACACACACACACACACGTTATGCACTTTGGCAGGGTGATGGAATTTTTGGCTGTTGAAAAGCATGGATAGCTATGAAATGAAACAGGAGAGGAAATTCTCAGGTTTGAAACAAATATATCTTGAGGCCAGATTTAAAAGTCACAAGAAGGCCTTTGGCGAAGAGAGATAGGGAGGCCATTCCAAATCGATGGACCAGAAACAGAGAAAGAGCGACGGCCAACAGTGGACTGGTTGAATCTAGGTGTTTGTAAGCACAAGGAATCTGCAGCAGAGCGAAGGGAACGAGAAGGGGTGTACAGGTGGAGACATTCACAGAGGTAGGAAGGTACTGTTTTGTGGAGACATTTGTAACAGAAATAACTGATAATGTCAGGCCATTTTCAAAAATATATTTATTGTAAATTATTTAGCTCTTTTTGATATACTTTTCTGGTATAGTTTATCATCCTCTTTGATGTAGCACGCTTCATAGTGACATTCATCCAAATACATATATCATCAGCATATTGTACCAGGACAACGTCTTTAGACAGTTTTGTGGGTAAATACAGCAATATATTAAACAGAAAAGGGGCTATAACTGAACCCTGTGGTAAACCCATATGCAATGACCTAAAGTTTGATTATGCATTCCCTACTCTCACTTGCATACTTCTGTTACATTAAAAGCTTTTAATATAATAGAAAAAATGTCCAGAAAAGCCAATAGTCTTCAGTTTATGCAGCAATTTAGCATGCCAAACTTGGTCGTAGGCTTTCTTTACATCAAAAAATGTTGCTAGTAGATTTTTTCTTCTCGCAAATTTTTGTTTGACCTGTGATGTTAGTTTAACTAAGTTATCGATTGCTGATCTACCTTTTTGAAAGCCTGCTTGATTGACAGGAACTACCTTATTTTTCTGACAGTAATACACAAGCCTCTTGAGAATAACTTTCTCCATAAGTGTGTGTGTGTGTGTGTGTGTGTGTGTGTGTGTGTGTGTGTGTGTGTGTGTGTGTGTGTGTGTGTTTATTTATGTATTTATTCTTTTATGTCGAGGATAATGGAATAAGCGCTCATGTGCTTTTCTACATCCAGTCCCCGTGTGTATGCGGTTTTGTAAATTTTGTCATCTGTTTCCATCGGCACATTATTTCCTACTCTTCCGAGAAGTGGAACAGGATTTAACGTGTGCGCAAGATGTTCTGCATGTGTTCGAACACGGGGCCTCGGCTTATAGTCTCATCCGTGTGTGTGTGTGTGTGTGTGTGTGTGTGTGTGTGTGTGTGTGTGTGTGTGTGTGTGTGTGTGAGTGTGTGTGTGTGTGTGTGTGAGCGCGTGCGTGTGTGCGTGCGTGCACATTTGCACTTGTTGGAACTATTCATTGTTACTTGTTACTGGTTATATGACTGTGTAAGAATGAGTTGAGTGCGAGCGCTTTGATTTTTCTCTGCAAGATATAGCGCTATATAAATTCCATTTATATTATTATCAGTAGTAGTAGTAGTAGTAGTAGTAGTAGTAGTAATATCATTAGTAGTAGTAGTAGATCATTATCATTATTATTATTATCATTATCATTATTATCATTATTATTATTATTATTATCATCATCATCATTTTATTATTTTTATTATCATCATCATTATTATTATTATTATTATTATTATTATTATTATTATCATCATCATCATCATCATTATTATCATCATTATTATTATTATCATTATTATTATTATTATGATAGATCCGACGTCTGCACTTGGAAGTTGTCCCAGGAGATCGTTAAAAAAAAATCCCCATTTTTAATTCACCAGACACTGCCGAGATTTGAATCCACGACTTCATGGACCCATGGGATTGTGAAATCGAACGGTCCTAACCACTCGGCTGTCTATAATAGCGTGTGTTGGTTCCCTGTTATTTCTACTGTCATGATGTGTTTTTTTCCTTCGCTTCCCGTCTGTCTCCTCAGCATCAGGATATAATGCAGAATCTGGTCATCTGCACGGTGAACTAGATAAAGAGCACCTTGCGCACACGTTAAATCACACTGGTATATATTTTAATGAAGAAGTCGACAGCCTTGCAAAATATGGAGCTAGGTATAAAAATGCTTCCTGTGAAATAAATGTTGCCTTATCTCTGCATGAGGGATACACATTGCTACAAAATGCTTGCTGGAAGTATTTCGGAAAGAAGATAAACGAGTCTGGCAATAGCTGTACAAGCGATGTGATTGATTTTCAAAATGCTTTTATTTCTAACAAAGTATGTGGTTGGTTTAATCGCAGAAATATGTTATCCCTCATGTACAGGTTTAAGACAACTGCTTTCAGGACAAAGTACGTGAAAGATGTAAACTGCATATGTGGGGAGAACATCTCCAATAGTCATGTTATTTTTGGTTCTGGACATATTTAAAAGCATTTTTACCTGCTGTACCAAGTTTGTCAATGGATCAGATTCTGTCTGAACCATCGTTACTGTTGGACATTGTGTTAAGGTTGATCAAAAGTCCGATAACTCCGTTTTTGTAGTACGTTAAAGTTAGTTTTTATTCGATACTGTTATCTGACATTTTTCAGTTATCGTTTGCTTTTTCTTGTTTGATTTTCCCCGTCTAAAATCACTAAATTGGAATAGACGTTAAACTGAAGATATCACACGTTAAACCCTGTTCCGCTTTTCGTAAGAGTAGGCCATTGTGTGCCGGTGGGAACAGATGACAGAATTTACAAAACCGCATACACACGGGGACTAGATGTAAAAAGCACATAAGTGCTTATTCCATTATCCTCGATATAAAAGAATAGATAAAATAAATAAAAGATGCTGCTTCTTTCTTCTTTTTGTATTTCATTTATCTAGTTACGAAACAGAAAGTAATAATGATGATAATGATAATAAATAATAATAATAATAATAATAATAATAATAATAAATGGAACGTATATAGCGCTATATCTTGCAAAGACAAATCAAACCCCTTGCATTCAACCCAATCTTACACAGTCACGCAAACCAAATGACGAAGGAACAGTCACTAGTTTGAAACAAACAGATAATTATTACATAGAAACATGGTATAGGCTGCAAATCAAAATCTATGAACTAAAATTTCCATTGTCAAATGTGGGGTTTTTTCAAGCACACACACACACACACACACACACACACACACACACACACACACACACACACACACACACACACACACAGAGGTCATATACTTTAGCAGGGTGGACCAAAAAAAGGATACTTTATCTCGCATGCTTATCATTTTCTAGGAGACAGAAATGAAAATAAGCATTAATGGATTTCAAGCTTGGCTGGTTGTTTTTATGCTGTTGTTTTGTTTTGTTTGTTGGGGGGGGGGGGGTTAGTTGTTGGATTTTTTGTTTGTTTCTTTGTTTTTGTTTTGGGGTGGGGGGTAGCTTTAAGGTGAAGCTCTAGATATATCGTTTTCGCTCACTAAATCTCTCAGGATTTTCGTTCTGTCTCGTCTCTCTGTATAATGTTCTTGAAGACGAAGGAAATGGGGGGGAAGGGGGGAGAGACAGGGAGAGGGAAAGAAAGGGAGGAGGGGGAGAGAGAGAGAGAGAGAGAGAGAGAGAGAGAGAGAGGAGAGAGAGAGAGAGAGAGAAGATTCTCTTATTTCGAGGATTATGAATAAGCACTCATTTTGAGTGAGAGATAGAGAGAGAGAGAGAGAGAGAGAGAGAGAGAGAGAGAGAGAGAGAGAGAGAGAGAGAGAGAGAGAGAGAGAGAGAGAGAAAGAGAGAAATTCTTTTATTTCGAGGATTATTAATAAGCACTCATTTTGAGAGATAGACAGACAGACAGAAAGACAGACAGGCAGGCAGACAGACAGACACAGAGAGAAACGAAATGGAAAGAAATTTTATTTCATGATGGCAGAAAATTAGCTACAGAGACTTACTTTATTCTCCAGTCTCCAAAATGAAAGGAAGAAAATTGATGCAGCATGCATACAGCGCACGTACATGAACCCACGGCAGTAAGAGAGTTGTTGTACCTGACACATTTTTTGTGTAGGAAAAGCCATACTGGTAGGGAAACAAATACACCTGCAGACGGGCAAAGGAACAAAATACAGGAATGGGTGGCGCTGCTCTTGTGGAGACGCGTTCTCCTTGTGGAGAGCTGCCTGAATTTCACGCAGAACAAATCTGCCGTGACTTTATTTATTTATGTATTTATTTTTTTATATCGAGGATAATGGAATAAGCACTCATGTGCTTTATTACATCCAGTCCCCGTGTGTATGCGGTTTTGTAAATTTTGTCATCTGTTCCCACCCGTACACAATGGCCTACTCTTCCGAAAAGCGGAACAGGATTTAACGTGTGCGCAAGATGTTCTGCGTGCGTTCGAACACGGGACCTCGGCTTATAGTCTCATCCGAAGGACTTTGACATTCAGTTCGATTTTTGGGGGTCAAACTGGGAAGAAAGGGCGAGGCTGGGAATCGAACCCACAACCTCGCGGCTTACCTGTTACTTAAAGTGCTATGCAATACAATACAATTGTTACTGTGTTCATCATCATCTTCCTCCATGCCTTGGCAATGTCCACTAATGGACCATAAGACCGTTTCGTCAGTCCCTTCAATCTATTCGTATGTCTTTCAAAGATAAATAATTTATCCAGGTTTAACGGTTTTCTGTTCAGTACGCTCAACAATAAGTTCTTCTTCTTCTTCTTCTTCTTCTTCTTCTTTTTCTTCTTCTTCCTCCTCCTCCTCCTCCTCTTCGTCTTCTTCTTCTTTTTCTTCTTCTTCTTCTTCTTCTTCTTCTTCTTCTTCTTCGTCTTCTTCTTCTTCTTCGTCTTCTTCTTCTTCTTCTTCGTCTTCTTCTTCTTCTTCTTCATTGAACGCTCAGACAGTAACTATTGTTCTCTGTCATATGAGCGAAAATGCGTCACCGCTGCCGTTAAGCGCCTGACAAGTCGGGCCTAGCGCATCCGATTTCGGCCTCAGAGAGAATTGTTTTCCTTTCTGGAAAAATGGCAGGAGAATGGACCAAGAAGAAGGCAGAAAAAAGACAAGAAGGAGGTGACAGGAAGAAAAGGAACAAGGCAGAAACAAAAAGAGATGGATTGAAAAGAGGAAATTTTTAGCACAGAATTTTCAGAATGTGGGGATGCTATTTATACTAACGCATCACCGGCATCCCCACAGGGGAAGCAATCGGATGAGACTATAAACCGAGGTCCCGTGTGCAAACGCACGCAGAACATCTTGCGCACACGTTAAATCCTGTTCCGCTTTTTGTAAGAGTAGGCCATTGTGTGCCGGTGGGAACGGATGACAAAATTTACAAAACCGCATACACAGGGGACTGGATGTTAAAAAAAAGCACATAAGTGCTTACTCCATTATCCTCGATATAAAAGAATAAAATTAAAATTAATAATAAAAAACAAGTCAGGCTCAGCGCATTCGACGTCGGCATAAGGAAGAATTGTTATATTTAAAGTCTTTCTGGAAAAAAGGCAGGAGAAAGGACCAAGAAGGCAGAAAAAAACCAAAAAGGAGGTGACAGGAAGGAAACTAACAAGGCAGAAACAAAAAGAGATGGATGGAAAAGATAAAATTATTAGTACATAATTTTCAGAATGTGGGGATGCTATTTATACTGACGCACTCCCTGACATCCCCACAGGGGAGACCATCGGTTTATGATGACACCAGGGTGTACTAAATTTATACCGATTATTATTTGCAGTTGAGGTTCTCCCTGTGAGTGCAGTCAGCGTGTTGCATGCTGCACAAGAACTCTACACCGTACACCGTTTTCTCCCAATAGTCTCTCTCTCTATTTTTTTCAGCATTTTATGAAACCTCAGTCGTGCTAACTCTTCTCTTTCTTGAGCAAAAAAGAATGTGCCGAAATGGGCTTTAAAAACTGTATAATGCATCGTTAAAAGCTTGAATGTGCTGATTTATGTGATAAAAGTAATAGCCTTTTAAAAAAAAAAAAAGCATTGAGGTTAAGCTTGGTATTATATTTCTGCTAGAATATTCTGGAACAGCGTGCGAAAATGGAGGAAAATATTCGTTCAAGCAAGATGCGATGACAAAACGAGGAAACGCTGCTATAAAGTTTCATAAAACTTTAAAGTTACAAGGTAAACTTTGGAACGTTATATCCTACACTAATGTACAAACCAAAACAGTGCTGTCTGAATCTGTTCCAAGTTGCCAAAAGTCTATGAATTGCTAAAACTCTAGACCGCTATGTTCTACATCAATTTTCCACACTTTGTTCTCGCTTTAAAATGCGCAATATTTCATGACAAGTGATATCGATCTAACTCGACGCATACCTTGAACACAGACAAGTTAGCAACACAAAAGCTAAACCCAAACTGATGTAAACACTTCTCGACACGTTCAGAAACGTTCGGCAACAGCGCAACACACTAGAGCAACTATAAACCCAGCAGGCGAATGGTCACTGCAGCTGGAAATCAAAAGAACGCAAGCAAAAGTTCACGCTGTGGAAGCTCTTTGATCCAGACAGTAGTAGGTAAAAAAAATTTTTTAAAAGGCTGGTTCATGGGGGGTAAAACACAGAAAAGATTAATATTTTTTTAAATAAATAAATAATAATTTGAAAAACAAGTTAGCAACGCTATATACTTCACAAGAGTCCAACAAAAAAAATATTGAAAAGCTATTCCCTGCGGGTTAAAATATGTTTGTAAGTGTTATTCAGAAAGCAACGAATTCTGGCGGCAACTCTCCTAACAAAATAGATGTGTGAAAAGTTTTGGAGAGTAAGGTATTGCCATTCAAGATTGTCGTCTGCTTCTGATGCATGTATATTGAATAAATGTTTAAACCGAGAGGCGCCGTGTTCTGAATGAAACACGTGGCTGTGCGATGTTTAAAAGCCTGGGAGGAAATTATTCTAATATATTCAGTGAAGATTTGAATGACAGATTCAAGTTTTCTGTTAAAAAGCAAAACGTTGTATTTTACTTGTTCTCTGGGTGTGGAGCATTTGAAGATACAGGATAGGAATACAAGTATTTTCGGTTGAAATGTGTGTGTGTGTGTGTGTGTGTGTGTGTGTGTGTGTGTGTGAGTGTTGTGTGTGTGGTGTGGTGTGTGTTTGTGTGTTTCTCTGTATGTGTTCTCTGTGTTTTTTCTCTGTGATGTGTGTGTGTTTCTGTGGTGTGTGGTGTTTCTGTGTGTGGTGTGTGTGGGGGGGGTATGTTTCTGGGGTGTGTGTGATGTTGCTGTTGTTGTTTGTTGTGCTTACGTCTGTTCACTCAATGTGTGGGTGTGTGTGCGTGTGTATGTGTGTGTGTGTTCATGTGCGTGTGTATGTGTGTGCGTGGTGTGTGTGTGGTGTGTGTGTGCTGTGCAGGGTCGCGCGCGGCGCGTGAATGTATGTTGTGCTTGTGTCAAAGTCAAGTCAAGTCAAATTTTTATTTCCATTGTAGTGTGTGTATGTGGTGCTTGCGTGTGTCAAAAGTCAAAGTCACAGTCAAACTTTTATTTTAAGATGGTACATTGTGTGTGTGGTTTGTTGTGTGTGTGTGTGTGTGTGTGTTGTGTGTGTGTGTGGTGTGTGTCGGTTGTGTGAGTGTGCGTGTGTGCATGTGTTAATATTCCCATCATTTTGTTTGGAAACTGTATCCCACCAGTGAACTCTCTATCGGTAAACCGCCTTGCAGACATGTTAAAGCTCCTGTCTCTTCACAAAACAGATTCTTCTGAATGCTGAAAGCACTGACAAAGCGACAAGATCGAAGCAGGAATGCATTAAATGATATTCTCCTGTATCTTACCTTGTTTTGTTTTTATAAATTATGTATTGCATTGTATTCTGCGACCTTTTTTAAAATTATTATTGAATTGTATCTTTGTGATGTGCAGTTAAACAGGAGAATGCGTGCGTGTGTATGTGTATGCCAGTATCATCGTCGTCGTCGTCGTCGTCGTCATCATCATCTCCATCATTATCGATGCCATTGTCATCATCGCGTCGTTATCGTGATCATTATCATCATCATTATCATCATCATCATCTTCATCATTATCATTATCATCAGTAGCAGCATCATTATATCATTGTGATCGTTCTGGTCATCAAGTACTATGCCATCAAGTACTACTTTCAAGTACTATGCCATCAAGTACTACTGTCAAAGTACTATGCCATCAAGTACTACTGTCAAAGTACTATGCCATCAAGTACTACTGTTAAGTACTATGCCATCAAGTACTACTGTCAAGTACTATGCCATCAAGTACTACTATCAACTACTATGCCATCAAGTACTACTGTTAAAGTACTATGCCATCAAGTACTACTGTCAAATACTATGCCATCAAGTACTACTATCAACTACTATGCCATCAAGTACTACTGTTAAAGTACTATGCCATCAAGTACTACTATCGAGTACTATGCCATCAAGTACTACTGTCAAGTACTATGCCATCAAGTACTACTGTCAAAGTACTATGCCATCAAGTACTACTATCGAGTACTATGCCATCAAGTACTACTGTCAAGTACTATGCCATCAAGTACTACTGTCAAAGTACTATGCCATCAAGTACTACTATCAAGTACTATGCCATCAAGTACTACTGTCAAAGTACTATGCCATCAAGTACTACTGTCAAAGTACTATGCCATCAAGTACTACTGTCAAGTACTATGCCATCAAGTACTACTGTCAACTACTATGCCATCAAGTACTACTATCAACTACTATGCCATCAAGTACTACTGTTAAAGTACTATGCCATCAAGTACTACTATCGAGTACTATGCCATCAAGTACTACTGTCAAGTACAGCCACAAGTACTACTGTCCAAGTACTATGCCATCAAGTACTACTGTCAAGTACTATGCCATCAAGTACTACTGTTAAAGTACTATGCCATCAAGTACTACTGTCAAAGTACTATGCCACCAAGTACTACTGTCAAGTACTATGCCATCAAGTACTACTGTTAAAGTACTATGCCATCAAGTACTACTATCAAGTACTATGCCATCAAGTACTACTGTCAAAGTACTATGCCATCAAGTACTACTATCAAGTACTATGCCATCAAGTACTACTATCATCATCACCATCATTAGCAGCAGCAACAACATCAGCAGCAACATCATCATCACCATCATCATCATCATCATCATAATGATCATCAACAATCCATCACCGTCATTCTTTCCTACCCTCCTCCCTAACCTCCCCCCACCCCCCACCAATCGCCTACCCTCTCCCCTCCCCCACCCCATCCCTTCCCCCCACCCTGCTCCCCCACCACTCTCACCCACACACAGACTCATTAACTCTCTCAGAGCGGGGGTGATGTCCCCCTGACGACAAACCGGAAGCGGCAGATGGCGCTGTCACTAATGACATGTCACACGTCACAGTCTGGCTGGCACTCTCCCTCGTGTGTTGTGCAGAGGGCCCTCATTAACAGACTGCTCTGTAGCAGCCACAGATTCATTAGCAACTTTACCTACAATGCCATAGGCTCATTAGTGATGGGTGTGTGGGGGGGGGGGGGAGTGGGGGGGGGGGGGGGAGGGGGGGGAGGGGGGAGGCCTCGCACACAGAAAGTTCTTCAGCCATTGCTTTGAAGTTTCTTTCCCTCAGGATACTTCAGCGTACAAAAAGTCTAGTGGTTTCGGTTGTTTTCTCTCCTCTGTTTTTCTGTGTTTCTGTCTGTCTGTCGTGTCTGTCTGTCGTGTCGTGTCTGTCTGCTGTCTGTCTTCCTCCTCTCTCTCTCTCTTCTCTCTCTCATCCTCTCTCCATCTCTCTCCTCGTCCTCCTCTCTCTCTCTCTCTCTCTCTCCTCAAGGCTTCCTTGTTTGTGGTGATGAGTTTTGGAGTGTGTGCTTGTGTGTGTGTGTGTGTGTGTTTGTGTGTGTGTGTGTGTGTGTGTGTGTGTGTGTGTGTGTGTGTGTGTGTGTGTTTGATGTGTGTGGGGAGTGAGCGTGTGTGTGATGTGCGTGGGTGTGTTTGCCCTCATGTGTATATTAATATAATAATTATGTGTATGCATATCTGTATGTATTATGTATGAATGTATGTATGTATGTATATTCCCATGTGTTTGTGCATGCGTGCATGCGCACATACCCACATGTGCACATTTATGTATGCGTTGTTGTTGTGCGTTCCCCAGCTTAACATCCTAGGGGTCACCCAGAACATGCACTCTGACTCACTCATCCCACCTGGGAATCACTCTGAGACAGGAAGTACACACCGGATGAGAACTTTTGCGTGTATGACTCTTTTCAAGTACCTCACCATATAGGCAGCCATACTCCGATTTCAGAGGATTTTTCTCCTTCATGGAAAGAGCAGGTTGTTATGTTAAGAGCTTGTCATGGCTGAAGGCAATCTCAACACAACATTTTACAACATAACAAAACATTTTACAACATAACAACATTTTAGTGTAGGACCTGACACTTAGCTGGTATCGGTAACTGACATAGCTTTTGGTCTGAGTCCTGTGTTGTGTGTGTGTGTGTGTGTGTGTGTGTGTGTGTGTGTGTGTGTGTAAGTGTGTGTGTGTAAGTGTGTGTGTGTGTAAGTGTGTGTGTGTGTGTGTGTGTGTAAGTGGTGTGGTGTGTGTGTGTGTGTTGTGTAAGTTGTTGTGTGTGTGTGTGTGTATGTGTGTGTGTGTGTAGTGTGTGTGTGTAATGTGTGTGTGTTAAGTGTGTGTGTGTGTAATGTGTGTGTGTGTAATGTGTGTGTGTGTAAGTGATTGTGTGTGGTAAGGTGTGTGTGTGTAAGTGTGTGTGTGTGTGTAAGTTTTTGCGTGTGTGTAGGTAAGTGTGTGTGTATGTGTGTGTGTAAATTGTGTGTGTGTGTAAGTGGTGTGTGTAAGGGTGTGTGTGTGTGTGTGTGTGTAAGTGTGTGTGTAAGTGTGTGTGTGTAAGTTTGATGTGTGTGTTAGTAAGTGTGTGTCTGGGTCTCTGTGTGTAAGTGTGTGTGTGTTTGTGTGTGCGTGTAGTGTTTTGTGTGTAAGTGTGTGTGTGTCTGTGTGTGTAGTGTGGTGTGTGTAAGTGTAAGTGTGTGGTGTAAATGTAAGTGTTGTGGTGTAAATGTGTGTTTAATTTGTGTGTGGTGTTGTGTAAGTGTGCGTGTAAGTGGTGTGTAAGTATGTGTAAGTTTGTGTGTAAGTGTGTGGTGTAAGTGTGCGTGTGAAAGTGTGCGTTGAAAGTTTGTAAGTGGTGTTATGTAAGTGTGTGTAAGTGTGTTTGTTGTAAGTGTGTGTGTGAATGTTGGTAAAAAATGTGTGTGTATGTTGTGAAAATGGTGTGGAAGTGTGTGTGAAATGGTTTTTGTGTGTAATTGTGGAAGTGTAAGTTGGGGGGTTTGTAAGGTGTGTGTTAAGAGAGGAACATATATTAGATCCACGTTTCTACTTTTAACCCTGCACACTTTTTTTTCACCTGGCTCGTACGACAGCAGACATTACACACGAAGGGAATGTTGAATGCACTTTACGGCAAAAGAGAGAAGAGACGACAGACAACAACAGACAGAAACAAAAGGGGCATAGAGAACATAAACAAGACAAAATATCACATATCATCATCCCATCATCATCAAAATGATAATGTAAGGGAATTTATATAGCGCTGAATTTTGAAAGAAACAAATCGAAGCGCTTAATAGTCAGACAGAGACAAAAAAAGACACAACAAACAGAAAAGACATAAACAGGGCTAAAGACATAAACAGAACATAGCACACAGAGACAAATAGACAGAGACAGACAGACATAAACATAGACAACAAGACAACAAATATCACAGCAGAGACAAATAACAAACTAAAAAGACAAGACGCAAAAAACACAGCAAGACAGACAAACAGCATAAAACAGAGACATAAGCAGACAAGACAACAAATAGACAAGCGGAGACAGACTACGACAGAATAAACAGAGACAGAGACAACAAATACACAACAGACAATAAAGAGGGAACAGAGATACAACAGAGACGAGACAAATAAAGGGAGACAGACAGACGGAGA
>CM054148.1:29406443-29416443 GCA_028751875.1 Rapana venosa | reverse complement strand
TGCATTCATTATGCACACGAGACTTCTCTCTGTGTGTGTATGTGTGTGTGTGTCTGTCTGTCTGTGTGTGTGTGTCTGTCTGTCTGTCCTACTCTTTCTCTCTGTTCTTCTTGCATCTTAGTTTTCATTCGTGTTCGTTTGGGGGGGGTTTCTGACTGCATGTCTCTGTCTCTGTCTGTCTCTCTCTCCTCTCTCTGTCTCTGTCTCTGTCTATCTCTCTGTCTCTGTCTGTATGTCTGTCTCTCTCCCCTCTCTCTCTCTCCTCTCTCTCTCTCTGTCTTTCCTTCTCTCTCGCCCCCCCCCCCCTCTCTCTCTCTCTCTCTCTCTCCTTCCTTCCTTCTTTACCTCCTCTCAATCTGCCTGTCTCTCTCTCTCTCTCTCTCTCTCTCTCTCTCTCTCTCTCTCTCTCGTCCTCTCTCTCCCTCTCTCTTTCTCTCTTCTCAATCTGTCTTTCTATCTCTGTCTCTGTCTCTGTCTCTCTCTCTCTCTCTCTCTCTTCTCAATCTGTCTTTCTATCTCTGTCTCTGTCTCTGTCTCTCTCTCTCTCTCTCTCTCTCTCTCTCTCTCTCCCTTCCTTCTTTCTCTCCTCTCAATCTCTCTCTCTCTCTCTCTCTCTCTCTCTCTCTCTCTCTCTCTCTCTCTCCCTCTTCTTTCTCCCTTCTCAATCTCTCTCTCTATCTCTCTCTCTCTCCCTCTCTCTCTCCTTTCTCCCTTCTCAATCTCTCTCTCTCTCTCCCTCTCTCTCTCCCTCTCTCTCTCCCTCTCCTTTCTCCCTTCTCAGTGTCTCTCTCTCTCTCTCTCTCTCTCTCTCTCTTCTCTCTCTCCTCTCTCTCTCTCTCTCTCTCTCCCTCTCTCTTTCTCTTCTTTCTCCCTTCTCAATCTCTCTCTCTCTCTCTCTCACTCTCCTCTCGTCTCCTCTCAGGTAGGAGATAATGCCTCATTCAATCTCTCTTACTAGACATCGAGCCTGTGGTTAGGTTGTTTGTTGTTCTTGTTGGTGGTGTTGTTTTCTGTGTGAAGGTTTAAGACTTGTTCTTCCTCGGTTGTTCCTCGCCATCGATTCGTCACACAGGCAATTGTGGGGGAAACGGCAGTGGGAATGGATGGATGGATGCTTACAGATTTCAGAGCAAGAGTGTGTGTGCGTGTGTGTGTGGGGGGGGGATAAGTGTGTGTAGTGTGTGTGTGTGTGTGTGGTGTGTGTGTGTGTGTGTGTGTGTGTGTGTGTGTGTGTGTGTGTGTGTGTGTGTGTGTGTGTGTGTGTGTGTTGGGGGGAGGGGGGCTGTGTGTTTGTGTGTGTGTGTGTGTGTGTGTGTGTGTGTTGGGGGGGCTGTGTGTTTGTGTGTGTGTGTGTGTTGGGGGCTGTGTGTTTGTGTGTGTGTGTGTTTTGGGGGGCTGTGTATTTGTGTGTGTGTTTGGGGGGGGGGGGGCTGTGTGTGTGTGTTGGGGGCTGTGAGTATATGTGTGTGTTGGGGGGGGGGGGGGGGGGGGGGGGGGGGGGGAGGGCGGGATGTGTGTGTGAAATGGGCAAGGATGATATTTGATGTAAAAAAAAAACCACCTAATTTCTATATATCAAAAATTGGTAGATAAAGTACACTTTTGTCCGTAACTTTTTCTTGGCTTACGCGGATTCATGTCAGCAGGGATAAAACGTGAACAATTGGATATTTCACCAAGAAGAATTCGTAAAGTAATGGGTCATTTCACCGGGAAGATAACGTGAAGAGTTGGATTATTTCAGCAGGGAGAATAAACATGAAAAATTGGATATTTCACCAAGGAGAATACGTGAATACTTGGGTCATTCATTTTTACCAAGAGGAATACGTGAAAATTGGGTAATTTCACCAGGAAGAATACGTGAAGAATTGAGTCATTTCACCAGGAAAAAATACGTGAAGAATTGGGTCATTTCAACAGGAAAAAATACGTGAATACCTTGGCAATTTCAACAGGAAAGAATACGTGAAGAATTGGGTCATTTCACCAGGAGGAATACGCAAAGAACTGGGTCATTACAACAGGAAAATATACGTGAAGAATTGGGTCATTTCAACAGGAAAAAATACATGAAGAATTGGGTCATTTCACCAGGGGGAAAATATGTAAAGAATTGGGTCATTTCAACAGGAAAAAAATACATGAAGAATTGGGTCATTTCACCAGGGGGAAAATATGTAAAGAATTGGGTCATTTCAACAGGAAAAAAATACGTGAGGAAATTGCTTCATGAAATCAGAAAGAACAAACATGAAAAAAAGTATATCTGAGTAAACAGGGAAAAAGAAAGTATATCTGAGTAAACAGGGAAAAGAAAGTATATCTGAGTAAACAGGGAAAAGAAAGTATATCTGAGTAAACAGGGAAAAGAAAGTATATCTGAGTAAACAGGGAAAAGAAAGTATATCTGAGTAAACAGGGAAAAAAAAGTATATCTGAGTAAACAGGGAAAAGAAAGTATATCTGAGTAAACAGGGAAAAGAAAGTATATCTGAGTAAACAGGGAAAAGAAAGTATATCTGAGTAAACAGGGAAAAGAAAGTATATCTGAGTAAACAGGGAAAAGAAAGTATATCTGAGTAAACAGGGAAAAGAAAGTATATCTGAGTAAACAGGGAAAAGAAAGTATATCTGAGTAAACAGGGAAAAGAAAGTATATCTGAGTAAACAGGGAAAAGAAAGTATATCTGGTAAACAGGGAAAAGAAAGTATATCTGAGTAAACAGGGAAAAGAAAGTATATCTGAGTAAACAGGGAAAAGAAAGTATATCTGAGTAAACAGGAAAAGAAAGTATATCTGAGTAAACAGGGAAAAGAAAGTATATCTGAGTAAACAGGGAAAAAAAGTATATCTGAGTAAACAGGGAAAAGAAAGTATATCTGAGTAAACAGGGAAAAGAAAGTATATCTGAGTAAACAGGGAAAAGAAAGTATATCTGAGTAAACAGGGAAAAGAAAGTATATCTGAGTAAACAGGGAAAAGAAAGTATATCTGAGTAAACAGGGAAAAGAAAGTATATCTGAGTAAACAGGGAAAAGAAAGTATATCTGAGTAAACAGGGAAAAGAAAGTATATCTGAGTAAACAGGGAAAAGAAAGTATATCTGGTAAACAGGGAAAAGAAAGTATATCTGAGTAAACAGGGAAAAGAAAGTATATCTGAGTAAACAGGGAAAAGAAAGTATATCTGAGTAAACAGGGAAAAGAAAGTATATCTGAGTAAACAGGGAAAAGAAAGTATATCTGAGTAAACAGGGAAAAGAAAGTATATCTGAGTAAACAGGGAAAAGAAAGTATATCGGGTAAACAGGGAAAAGAAAGTATATCTGAGTAAACAGGGAAAAGAAAGTATATCTGAGTAAACAGGGAAAAGAAAGTATATCTGAGTAAACAGGGAAAAGAAAGTATATCTGAGTAAACAGGGAAAAGAAAGTATATCTGAGTAAACAGGGAAAAGAAAGTAATATCTGAGTAAACAGGGAAAAGAAAGTATATCTGAGTAAACAGGGAAAAGAAAGTATATCTGAGTAAACAGGGAAAAGAAAGTATATCTGAGTAAAAGGGAAAAAGAAAGTATATCTGAGTAAACAGGGAAAAGAAAGTATATCTGGTAAACAGGGAAAAGAAAGTATATCTGAGTAAACAGGGAAAAGAAAGTATATCTGAGTAAACAGGGAAAAGAAAGTATATCTGAGTAAACAGGGAAAAGAAAGTATATCTGAGTAAACAGGGAAAAGAAAGTATATCTGAGTAAACAGGGAAAAGAAAGTATATCTGGTAAACAGGGAAAAGAAAGTATATTGAGTAAACAGGGAAAAGAAAGTATATCTGAGTAAACAGGGAAAAGAAAGTATATCTGAGTAAACAGGGAAAAGAAAGTATATCTGGTAAACAGGGAAAAGAAACCGAGAAACACATCCTTTGGTTAAGCAGGAGCAAACAGCTACAGAAAGAGGTAATTTAAGCATGATAACCCATACTGAGCATCAACGACAAAGACACAAGCTGACAGCCAAAAGAACAAACCAACATACACACAAACAGCAGCCGTGTCATGATAGCAGTACCGACCATCAGCAGAACATAACAATGCTCGTGAAGATGTTGCAACTTTCTTTCGTCCAAAGAAAATGTTTATTTATTTATTTATTCTTTTTATATCGAGGATAATGGAATAAGCAGTCATGTGCTTTTTTACATCCAGTCCCCGTGTGTATGCGGTTTTGTCTGTAAATGAGGAGGCTGGATCATATTACAAACGCTTCCAAGTATTCCTTTTCTTTAAAACAAAAAAACAACAACCAACCTCTAAAAGATTGATTTATGTTTTTTACAAATATTTTCCCCTATTTCAAGTTGGTTTTTAAAAAATGGTAAAGGAGTCCCATAACCTATAAGGTCGTAGGGGAGCGAGGCGTCAGAGACCTCACTTCTCTAGGGCCAGCATATTGAGGGCGGCGCCCATCTCCTCTTCCTCGCTGCTTTACCTTCCCTGACCCTAAAGAGGGCAGGTATCCATTTACAGCTGGGTGAACTGGGGGAACTGTACTGAAGCCAAGGCGCGCAAACGGTCACCCATCCAACAGGTAACCGTGCTCGACGCTGCTTAACTTGGCTGGGGGAAAGCGAGTGCTCCGACCACTGAGCTATCTCGTCCCCTTTTTTACCAACGAAATATTCCTTTTTTTCCGAAGAAAATCTCTCAAAAGGGGACACTGATTCAAGTCAAGTCAAGTCAAAAACACTTGTATCATCCCACGAAGGGCAATTACAGCTTAGATTCAGCTTACAAATATTTTCCATATTTGAAAGTGGTTAAGTTAAAAAAAAAAAAAAAAAGGAAAGAAAAGAAAAGAAAAAAGAGATTCCTTTTCTTCCGAAGAAAAATCTCTAAAAGAGGAGATTGATTCATTTTATACACATCTTTTCATATTTTAAGCAGTTAAGTAAAACAAAATTCCCCCTTTTCTTTAAAAAACAAAGATCGCTACAAGAAGGGGGCATCGATTTATGTTTTGTTTACAAATACTTTCCATATTTCAAAGTGGTCGAGCACAAACATCCCTGTTCTTCCAAAGACAAAAAAAAAATCTCTGATGGAAGAGGACAGTGATGTATTTGGTTACAAATACTTTTCCTGTTTCAAAGTGGTCAAGAAACGGTGAAACCACACAGCAACCCACCAGCATCGAATTTCATAGCATCATGTTCAATCCCCTTGAAACCAAACTATTGTGACGCCACTGGCTAAATCCACATTCTTTTCTCTACTAGAAAAAAGAATGTATACATTTGTCACTTTTTACCAAAACGAAAAAAAAATGCTTAGAGATGTGAACCTTGCACTTTTGTCCGAGGTGTGTGTGTGTGTGTGTGTGTGTGTGTGTGTGTGTGTGGGTGTGTGTGTGTGTGTGTGTGTGTGTGTGTGTGTGTGTGTGTGTGTGTGTGTGTGTGTGTGTGTTGGGGGGAGGGGGGCTGTGTGTTTGTGTGTGTGTGTGTGTGTGTGTGTGTGTGTGTGTTGGGGGGGCTGTGTGTTTGTGTGTGTGTGTGTGTTGGGGGGCTGTGTGTTTGTGTGTGTGTGTGTTTTGGGGGCTGTGTATTTGTGTGTGTGTTTGGGGGGGGGGGGCTGTGTGTGTGTGTTGGGGGCTGTGAGTATATGTGTGTGTTGGGGGGGGGGGGGGCGGGGGGGGGGGAAGGAGCGGGATGTGTGTGTGAAATGGGCAAGGATGATATTTGATGTAAAAAAAAAACCACCTAATTTCTATATATCAAAAATTGGTAGATAAAGTACACTTTTGTCCGTAACTTTTTCTTGGCTTACGCGGATTCATGTCAGCAGGGATAAAACGTGAACAATTGGATATTTCACCAAGAAGAATTCGTGAAGTAATGGGTCATTTCACCGGGAAGATAACGTGAAGAGTTGGATTATTTCAGCAGGGAGAATAAACATGAAAAATTGGATATTTCACCAAGGAGAATACGTGAATACTTGGGTCATTCATTTTTACCAAGAGGAATACGTGAAAATTGGGTAATTTCACCAGGAAGAATACGTGAAGAATTGAGTCATTTCACCAGGAAAAAATACGTGAAGAATTGGGTCATTTCAAAGGAAAAAATACGTGAATACCTTGGCAATTTCAACAGGAAAGAATACGTGAAGAATTGGGTCATTTCACCAGGAGGAATACGCAAAGAACTGGGTCATTACAACAGGAAAATATACGTGAAGAATTGGGTCATTTCAACAGGAAAAAATACATGAAGAATTGGGTCATTTCACCAGGGGGAAAATATGTAAAGAATTGGGTCATTTCAACAGGAAAAAAATACGTGAGGAAATTGCTTCATGAAATCAGAAAGAACAAACATAGAAAAAAGTATATCTGAGTAAACAGGGAAAAGAAAGTATATCTGAGTAAACAGGGAAAAGAAAGTATATCTGAGTAAACAGGGAAAAGAAAGTATATCTGAGTAAACAGGGAAAAGAAAGTATATCTGAGTAAACAGGGAAAAGAAAGTATATCTGAGTAAACAGGGAAAAGAAAGTATATCTGAGTAAACAGGGAAAAGAAAGTATATCTGAGTAAACAGGGAAAAGAAAGTATATCTGAGTAAACAGGGAAAAAAAGTATATCTGAGTAAACAGGGAAAAAAAGTATATCTGAGTAAACAGGGAAAAGAAAGTATATCTGAGTAAACAGGGAAAAGAAAGTATATCTGAGTAAACAGGGGAAAAAAAGTATATCTGAGTAAACAGGGAAAAAAAGTATATCTGAGTAAACAGGGAAAAGAAAGTATATCTGAGTAAACAGGGAAAAGAAAGTATATCTGAGTAAACAGGGGAAAAAAAGTATATCTGAGTAAACAGGGGAAAAAAAGTATATCTGAGTAAACAGGGGAAAGAAAGTCTATCTGAGTAAACAGGGGAAAGAAAGTATATCTGAGTAAACAGGGGAAAGAAAGTATATCTGAGTAAACAGGGGAAAAAAAGTATATCTGAGTAAACAGGGGAAAGAAAGTCTATCTGAGTAAACAGGGGAAAGAAAGTATATCTGAGTAAACAGGGGAAAGAAAGTATATCTGAGTAAACAGGGGAAAGAAAGTATATCTGAGTAAACAGGGGAAAGAAAGTATATCTGAGTAAACAGGGGAAAGAAAGTCTATCTGAGTAAACAGGGGAAAGAAAGTATATCTGAGTAAACAGGGGAAAGAAAGTATATCTGAGTAAACAGGGGAAAGAAAGTATATCTGAGTAAACAGGGGAAAGAAAGTATATCTGAGTAAACAGGGGAAAGAAAGTATATCTGAGTAAACAGGGGAAAGAAAGTATATCTGAGTAAACAGGGGAAAAAAAGTATATCTGAGTAAACAGGGGAAAAAAAGTATATCTGAGTAAACAGGGGAAAGAAAGTATATCTGAGTAAACAGGGGAAAAAAAGTATATCTGAGTAAACAGGGGAAAGAAAGTATATCTGAGTAAACAGGGGAAAAAAAGTATATCTGAGTAAACAGGGGAAAGAAAGTATATCTGAGTAAACAGGGGAAAAAAAGTATATCTGAGTAAACAGGGGAAAGAAAGTATATCTGAGTAAACAGGGGAAAAAAAGTATATCTGAGTAAACAGGGGAAAGAAAGTATATCTGAGTAAACAGGGGAAAAAAAGTATATCTGAGTAAACAGGGGAAAGAAAGTATATCTGAGTAAACAGGGGAAAAAAAGTATATCTGAGTAAACAGGGGAAAGAAAGTATATCTGAGTAAACAGGGAAAAGAAAGTATATCTGAGTAAACAGGAAAAGAAACCGAGAAACACATCCTTTGGTTAAGCAGGAGCAAACAGCTACAGAAAGAGGTAATTTAAGCATGATAACCCATACTGAGCATCAACGACAAAGACACAAGCTGACAGCCAAAAGAACAAACCAACATACACACAAACAGCAGCCGTGTCATGATAGCAGTACCGACCATCAGCAGAACATAACAATGCACGTGAAGATGTTGCATTTTTCTTTTGTCCAAAGAAAATGTTTATTTATTTATTCTTTTTATATCGAGGATAATGGAATAAGCACTCATGTGCTTTTTTACATCCAGTCCCCGTGTGTATGCGGTTTTGTCTGTAAATGAGGAGGCTGGATCATATTACAAACGCTTCTAAGTATTCCTTTTCTTTAAAACAAAAAAACAACAACCAACCTCTAAAAGATTGATTTATGTTTTTTACAAATATTTTCCCCTATTTCAAGTTGGTTTTTAAAAAATGGTAAAGGAGTCCCATAACCTATAAGGTCGTAGGGGAGCGAGGCGTCAGAGACCTCACTTCTCTAGGGCCAGCATATTGAGGGCGGCGCCCATCTCCTCTTCCTCGCTGCTTTACCTTCCCTGACCCTAAAGAGGGCAGGTACCCATTTTCAGCTGGGTGAACTGGGGGAACTGTACTGAAGCCAAGGCGCGCAAACGGTCACCCATCCAACAGGTAACCGTGCTCGACGCTGCTTAACTTGGCTGGGGGAAAGCGAGTGCTCCGACCACTGAGCTATCTCGTCCCCTTTTTTACCAACGAAATATTCCTTTTTTTCCGAAGAAAATCTCTCAAAAGGGGACACTGATTCAAGTCAAGTCAAGTCAAAAACACTTGTATCATCCCACGAAGGGCAATTACAGCTAAGATTCAGCTTACAAATATTTTCCATATTTGAAAGTGGTTAAGTTAAAAAATAAAAAAAAGGAAAGAAAAGAAAAGAAAAAAGAGATTCCTTTTCTTCCGAAGAAAAATCTCTAAAAGAGGAGATTGATTCATTTTATACACATCTTTTCATATTTTAAGCAGTTAAGTAAAACAAAATTCCCCCTTTTCTTTAAAAAACAAAGATCGCTACAAGAAGGGGGCATCGATTTATGTTTTGTTTACAAATACTTTCCATATTTCAAAGTGGTCGAGCACAAACATCCCTGTTTTTCCAAAGACAAAAAAAAATCTGTGATGGAAGAGGACAGTGATGTATTTGGCTACAAATACTTTTCCTGTTTCAAAATGGTCAAGAAACGGTGAAACCACACAGCAACACACCAGCATCGAATTTCATAGCATCATGTTCAATCCCCCCCGAAACCAAACTATTGTGACGCCACTGGCTAAATCCACATTCTTTTCTCTACTAGAAAAAAGAATGTATACATTTGTCACTTTTTACCAAAACGAAAAAAAAAAAGCTTATAGATGTAAACCTTGCCCGAGGTGTGTATGTGTGTGTGTGTGTGTGTGTGGTGTGTGTGTGTGTGTGTGTGTGTTGTGTGTGTTTTCATTGATATGCTGAAAAAGCGTGAGTATCACACTAGCCTAATATAAAGCGGATGGAACATAATTATAGCGTCATTCACAGCAGAATCGTGCAAAAGTATGCCCTCCCTCCCTCCCTCCACGTTTGTCTGTCTGCCTCCCTGTCTGTCTGTCTGCCTCCCTGTCTGTCTGTCTGCCTCCCTGTCTGTCTGTCTGCCTCCCTGTCTGTCTGTTTGTCTGCCTACCAATCTGTCTGTTTGTCTGCCTACCAATCTGTCTGTCTTTCTGTCTCCCTGCCTGTCTGCCTCCCTCTTCTGTCTGCTGCCTCCCGCCTGTCTGTCTGTCTTTCTTTCTGTCTGTCTGCCTCTCTGCCTGTCTGTCTTTTTGTCTCCCTGTCTGTCTGCCTCCCTCTCTGTCTGCCTCCCTGTCTGTCTGCCTGTCTGTCTGCATCCCCTGTCTGTCTGCTGTCTGTCTGTCCGCCTGTCTGTCTTTCTGTCTGTCTGCCTGTCTGCCTCCCTGTCTTTTGTGTCTGCCTGTCTGTCTTTGTCTGTCTGCCTCCCTGTCTGTCTTCCTGTCTGCCTGTCTGCCTCTCTGTCTGCCTGTCTGTCTGTCTGCCTGCCTGTCTGTCTGTCTGACTGTCTGTCTGTCTGCCTGTCTGTCTGTGGGGCTTTCCCTTGCTTTTGTAGGGCAGGTCGCAGATCCCTGAAAA
>CM054148.1:29393943-29403943 GCA_028751875.1 Rapana venosa | reverse complement strand
TTGCTTCTGTGTGGTGTTCATTTGTTTGTTGTCGTTGTTGTTTTTTTAGTTTTATTATTGGTTTTGTTGTTTTTGTGGTGGCTGTCAGCTTTACAGTGGCCTCCCTTTAGGTACGTCCTCCATCTTGGTTTTGTTTTTGTATTTTTCCACCTCCTTGCTTTCTGTGTGGTGCTATTTTTTTGGTTATTGTTGTTGTTGTTTTTCTTATTATTGTTGATGTTTTTTGTGGTTGTTGTTGTGGCTGTCAGTTTTACAGTGGCCTCCCTTTGGGTACGTCCTCCATCTTGGTTTTGTTTGTTTTTTCCTCCTTGCTTTCTGTGTGCTATTATTTGTTTGTTGTCGTTGTTGGTGGGGTTTTTTTAATTATTGGCTTTGTTGTTTTGTGGTTGTTGTGGTTGTTGTTGTGGCTGTCAGCTTTACAGTGGCCTCCCTTTGGGTACGTCCTCCGTCTTGGTTTTGTTGTGTTCTTTTCTACCTCTTTGCTTTCTGTGTGGTGTTATTTGTTTGTTATTGTTATCGTTGTTGTTGTTGTTTTTTAATTTTATTGCTTTTGTTGTTTTGTGGTTGTTGTGGCTGTCAGCTTTACAGTGGCCTCCCTTTGGGTACGTCCTCCATCTTGGTTTTGGTTTTGGATTTTTTCCCACCTCCTTGCTTTCTGTGTGGTGTTAATTGTTTGTTATTATTATCGTTGTTGTTGTTGTTTTTATTATTGTTGGTTGTCTTGTGGTTGTTGTGGCTGTCAGCTTTACAGTGGCCTCCCTTTGGGTACGTCCTCCACCTTGGTTTTGTTCGTTTTGTTTTTCCTTGCTTCTGTGTGGTGTTATTTGTTCGCTGTCGTTGTTGTTGTTTTTATTATTGGTTTTATTGTTTTTGTTGTTTATGTGGTTGTTGTTGTGATTGTCAGCTTTACAGTGGCTTCCTTCAGGTATATTCCCCCATCTTTTTTGTTTCTTTGTTGTTGTTGTTTTCTGTCCTTATTGTTGTGTCTATGTGGTTTGTTGTGTTTGTTATCATCGTTTTTTGTGTTGCTGTTGTGGTTGTTGTTGTGATTGTCAGCTTTACAGTGGCTTCCTTTAGGTATATTCCCCCATCTTTTTTTGTTAGTTTGTTTTGGGTTTTTGTGTTCTTGTTGCTGTGTGTATGTGTGGTTTGTTTTGTTTTGTTATCATTGTTTTTGTGTTGTTGTTGTTGATGTTATTTCTTGTTATGGGGGTTGTTCTGGTTGTCAGTTTTACAGTGGCTTCCCTTTGGGTACGTCCTCTATTTTGGTTTTGTTGTGTTTTTTTCCACCTCCTTGCTTCTGTGTGGTGTTTATTTGTTTGTTATCGTTGTTGTTGTTTTAGTTTTATTATTGGTTTTGTTGTTTTTGTGGTTGTTGTGGTTGTTGTTGTTGTGGCTGTCAGCTTTACAGTGGCCTCCCTTTAGGTACGTCCTCCATCTTGGTTTTGTTTTTGTTTTTTTCCACCTCCTTGCTTTTGTGTTGTGTTATTTGTTTGTTATCGTTGTTGTTGTTTTGTGTTGTTTTTGTTGTTGTTGTTGTTGTGGCTGTCAGTTTTACAATGGCCTCCCTTTGGGTACGTCCTCCATCTTGGGGTTTTTCCCACCTTCTTGCTTCTGTGCTGTGTTATTTGTTTGTTATCGTTGTTGTTGTTTTTATGATTATTTTTGTGGTTGTTGTGGTTGTTGTTGTGCTGTCAGCTTTACAGTGGTCTCCCTTTAGGTACGTCCTCCATCTTGGTTTTGTTTTTGTTTTTTTCCACCTCCTTGCCTTCTGTGTGGTGTTATTTGTTTGTTATCGTTGTTGTTGTTGTTTTTATTATTGGCTTTGTTGTTTTGTGGTTGTTGTTGTTGTTGTTGTTGTCGCGGCTGTCAGTTTTACAGTGGGCTTCCTTCAGGTACATTCCCCATCTTTATTGTTTGTTTCTTTGTTGTTGTTTTTTGTTCTTATAGTTGTGTTTATGTGGTTTGTTTTATTTGTTATCATTGTTTTGTGTTGTTGTTGTTGTTATGGTTGTTGTTCTTGTTGTCAGCTTTACAGTGGCTTCCTTCAGGTACATTCCTCCATCTTTTTTTTGTTTGTTTGTTAGGGTTTTTTGGGGTTTTTTTGTTCTTGTTGCTGTGAGTATGTGGTTTGTTGTGTTTGTTATCATTGTTTTTGTGTTAATGTTGTTGTTCTGGTTGTCAGCTTTACAATGGCTTCCCTTTGGGTATGTCCTCCATTTGGGGATTTTTTCTTCTGGGTTTTGTTTTGTTGGTCCTTGGTGCTGTGTGTTTTTTGGGTTGTTTTTTTGTTTTCGTTATTGTTTGTTGATGATGTTAAGGTTGTTGACATGGCTGTCAGCTTTACAGTCAATGGCCTCCGTTCAGGTACAGTCCTCCATCTTTGTTTGTTTGGTTTTTTTGTCCATGTTGCTGTGTGTGTGTGGTTTGTTTTGTTTTGTTATCGTTGTTTTTGTGTTGTTGTTGTTGTTGTTGATGTTGTTTTTGTTGTTGTTGCTGTCAGCTTTACAGTGGCTTCCTTTAGGTACATTCCCCAATCTTTTTTTTGTTTTGTTTTGGTTTTTTCCTTGTTGCTGTGTGTATGTGTGTTTTTTTGTTTTTTTTCTGTCCTTGTTGCTGTGTTTATGTGGTTTGTTGTGTTTGTTATCATTGTTTTTGTTTGTTGTTGTGGTTGTTGTTCGAGTTGTCAGTTTTACAATGGCTTCCTTCGGGTATGTCCTCCATCTTGGGATTTTTTCTTCTTCTTTTTCTTTTTGGTCCTTGGTGCTGTGTATGTGTGTTTTTGTATATTTTTGTTTTTCGTTATTGTTGTTTGTTGATGATGTTAAGGTTGTTGTCCTGGCTGTCAGCTTTACAGTCAGTGGCTTCCCTTCAGGTACGTCCTTCATCTTGTTTGTTTTGTTTTCTGTCCTTGTTGCTGTGTATATGTATGGTTTGTTTTGTTTGTTATCATTGTTTTTGTGTTGTTGTTGATGTTGTGGTGGTTGTCCTGGCTGTCAGTTTTACAATGGCTTCCCTTTGGGTATGTCCTCCATCTTCGGGTTTTTTTATATATCCCTGTTGTTGTGTATGTTTTTGTTTGTTTTTGCTTTTCGTTATTGTTGTTTGTTGATGATGTTAGGTTGTTGTCGTGGCTGTCAGATTTACAGTGGCTTCCTTCAGGTACGTCCTCCATCTTTGTTTGTTTGTTTGTTTTGTTTTGTTTTTGTCCTTGTTGCTGTGTGTATGTGTGGTTTGTTTTGTTTTGTTATCATTGTTTTTGTGTTGTTGTTGTTGATGTTATTTCTTGTTGTGAGGGTTGTCCTGGCTGTCAGTTTTACCAAGGCTACCCTTTGGGTACGTCCTCCATCTTGGTTTTGTTTGTTAGGGATTTGTTTTGGTCCTTGTTGCATGCTGTTTGTGTTTGTTATCGTTGGCTTTTTATATTATTGTTGTTGTTGATGTTGTTGTTAAGGTTGTTGTCGGGGTTGTCAGCTTTACAGTCAGTGGCTCCCTTTTGGATGCGTTCCCCCCATCTTGGTTTTCTCTCTCGCTCTCTCTTTTCTTTTTCTTTTGTGTGTGTGTGTGTGTGTGTGTGTGTGTGTGTGTGTGTGTGTGTATGTGTGTGTATGTAGGGGGTCCTTGTTGCTGTGTGGGGTTTTGTTTATCGCCGGGTTTTGTTGTTGTTGATGTTGATATTGTTGTTGTTGCGGTTGTCCTGGCTCGCATCTTTACAGTGGCTTCCCTTTAGGTACGTTTTCCATCTTAGTGTTTTTTTAGCCCTTGTTGCAGTGTATGTTGTTTTGTTTTGTTTGTTATCATTGTTGTTGTTGTTGGGGGAAGGGGGGTGGGTGGTTTTGGTGGCGGTGTTGCTGTTGTCCTATCTGTCAGCTTGAGAGTTGGCCTGGGCCTGCTTTTGGTTGTTTGGGTTGAGATTGTTAGTCCTCGTTTTGTTGTGTTTGTGAGGTTTTTTGTCATTGTTTGCTGACGTGGAAGTTGATTGTCGCTGTTTTGTCGTTGTTCATTGCTTGTTTTGGTTGGTTGCTTTTTATCGTTATTGTTGTGTGGTTTTGTTGGTGGTGGTGGTCGTCGACGTTGGTTGCCATGGTAGGGTGGTGGTGGTGGTGGTGGTGGTGGTGGTGGTGGTGGTGGTGGTATTGATTGTGGTGGTGGTACTGGTGGGGGTAGTGATAGTGGTGATTGTAATTTTGGTTGTGATTCTGGTGGTGGTGGTGGTCGTCGTGATGGTGATAGTTGTTGTGACAGTGGTGGTGATGGTGGTGATTGTAGTTATGATAACTCTGATAAAAAATAGTAGAGGCGGTGGTTTTGAAAACTTTCGCCTCACTCCATTTTTTTTTGGGGGGGGAGAGAGAATCAAAACATGACCCTCTTGTGTAATTCCCTAAGGTTTACTTCTGCAGGCCTCGCCAATTTCTTTCTACCCATTTTCTTTTTTCATTCAAAGCTTCCAACGTACGTCTTTGTGCAGATTCATCGTAGGTATTGAAAACGCACGCATCACAGGCAGACAACAGTACAGCATTCTTCTGCATGGTCTGCTCCAGTCCTATCCAGTCCTGATAATATATAATTATCGGTTCCTTTTCTTCCTCGGCCACTGCTCGGAGATTCATCAATGGTGAGATTTCAGTATGCGACCGGTGTTTTTTTCCCCCACCATGAAGGTATCTACATTCCGACTTCGGGAATCTATGGTGGGTTATGTTCCTGTTTCCGTAACGCACAGAAACGCTGCCACGAATTACGTGATCTTTAATGTGCGTATTTGATCTTCTGCATTGTGTGTGTACACGATCGGTGAATCGGTGGTCTAGAGGTAACGCGCCTGTCTAGAATGCGAAAACTCCGGGTCGGAAGTGTGCGATGGTTCGAATCCCGTTTGGGCCCAAAACTTTTCCCCCATCCATTAGACCATGAGTGGTGGTCTGGGCACTAGTCTTTCGGATGACACGATGAACCGAGGCCCCTAGTGTTACGCAAAATTATTCAGCGCACGTGAAAGAACCCACGGCAACAAGGGAGTTGTCCCTGGCAAAATTCTTAGAAAAAAGCCACTCTGATAGGGAAACAAATACATTTGCAGAAGGAAAAAAAGGGGTGGCGCTGCTCTTGTGGCGACGTGCTCTCCCCGGAGAGAGCAGCCCGAATTTCACGGAGAGAAATCTCTTGACTTAAAGTGGTATAAATGAAATGAAATAAATAAATGGAATAAATGAAGGGAATAAAAGGCACTGGTAGGTCTGAAGTTGATTTCGGAGATCGTAAAAATCCACCCCCCCCCCCCCCTCCTGAATTCATGGGATGACGCGGAGATTCGAACCCATGACTTCATGATCCCATGGGATTGAAGTCGCATGGTGTTAACCACTCGGCTATAATGTCCATCATCCACTCCTGGTATCTATAGTCCTGCCGTCCAAAAGGTAAAGGTGTCCCTTACCCTATGTGGTCGTAGGGGAGCGAGGCGTCAGAGACCTCAGCTTCTCTAGGGGCCAGCATATTGAGGGCGGCGCCCATCTCCTCTCCCTCGCTGCTTTAAACCTTCCCTGACCCTAAAGAGGGCAAGTACGCATTTACAGCTGGGTGAACTGGGGAACTGTACTGGGGGACTGTGCTGAAGCCAAGGCGCGCAAACGATCACCCATCCACTTGGTAGCCACGCTCGATGCTGCCGCCTAAACGGGTTCTGTCAGGGTTCTTGTTCGTTGATGGTTCAAACCCAAGATGAAAACTGTGCAGCGCGCGAAATGCAGAGTAACAGTCCGAGATTAAAACCGACTCTTCGGTCGCTAACCTGTATCAATGTCTTTGCTGCGTCATTATTAATATCATGCTCAGTATGAAAAAAGGTGGTGATATTTACTTTTTACAATTTGGTGGGGGGGGGGGGGGGGTTAAATTATTTTGCTCTTGCTGTTGATGTTGATGATGATGTTGTTGTCATTGTTGTTGATGCTGTTGTCGTTAGTGTTGATGTTGTTGCTGCTGTTGTTATTGCTGTTGCTGTGGCTTCTTTTGCATGCATATTGCACACGGAAATCTCGGTTTCCCGTCTCATCCGATAGACCAAAGCCAAACGGCCACTCGAGGTATTGCGGATAACGGGGGGGAAAAAGAAACAAAGCTCCCGGGATGAACGGGAATCGAACCCGCATTTCTCGCTTTCTGGGTACGCCCGCTGCCTCTAGATCACTGAGCCACTGCATAGTTGTTGTGTATATGTCTGTCCGTCGTGTCCGACGATGACCCCCAAAACAGCAGAGGAGGCAGCTGCTGTTTCGGAAACTGGGCAGAAATTTGATTATAGTGGAGATGCCTTGCCCACAGTACATCCCCACTCTCTCGGCCAAGTGGGCATAAGGACAGTCAGCGTTGGAGATGTTCTCCAAAGGCCAACCAGCCCTCAGGGCTGCAGCACATAAAGACTGTGCGAATCAAGCCTCCTAGTCAGAGAGTCATAGTCGATCACTAAAGACTAAGCTGTAAAGTGGAATTCCACGAGTGGGAAAGAAAGCCACTGGTCATACTACAGCCTTTCACTTTGCTGTTGTTGCCCCCAGCGTCAATGGTTTAATCAAGAACTGTGATAAACCCCAGGTGCTGACGGCAAAGTTGTTATGAGAAGGGATTTGTTTACTTTTATTTTATTTTAGCCTTTTATTTAGAGGATAATGGAATAAGCAATCATGTGCTTTTTTTCCACATCCAGTCCTCGTGTGTATGCGGTTTCGTAAACTCTGTCATCCGTTCCCACCGGCACACAATGGCCTACTCTTACGAAAAGCGGAACGGGTTTTAACGTGTGCGCAAAGATGTTCTGCGTGCGTTGGCACACGGGGCCTCGGTGTATAGTGTCACCCGAAAGACTTTCGGGGAGAGCGGAATCTGCAGTGATGTTAACTCCAGGGGAAAATATCCCATTGAACGGGAATCGAACCCGGGTCGTCAGATTACCAACGAAATGTTCTGACCACTAGGTTATCCCGTCCCCAAGAGTCGGCTTCATCATTATTGTATAGAAAAGATATAATAGGTAGGCTGTTACACACACAAACAAAAATATTAACTGCTGTGTTTTCATGCTCTGTTTTTTTTAAAAATTATTCACAGGCCCTGGTGTTTCCCTCACAAATCTTTGACGTCACACTGGAGGAAGAGGAAGCGAAATACGTCACACTTCCGGTCCGCTTGTACGGGACTGCACTCTTGGGTAAGGTTTCACTGAATATGGCCAATAATGATGATGATAGAATGAATAATAATAATAATGATAATAATAATGATAATAATAATAATAATAATAATGATGATACTGATGGTGAAATAATTGATAATAGTAATAATAATAATAATAATAATGATAATAATAATAGTGATGATGATGATAATAATGATGAAATCAACAACAATAACAACAAAAATAATGCTGCTGCTGCTGCTGCTGCTGCTGCTGCTGCTGATGATGATGATGATGAAATCAACAAAATAACAAAAATAATGTTGCTGCTACTGCTGCTGCTGCTGACGACGACGACGATGATGACGACGACGACGATGATGATGATGATGATGATGACGACGACGACGACGGTGATGACGACGATGATGACGACGATGATGATGACGACGACGACGACCATGATGATGATTATGACGTCGACGACGACGACAACGACGATGATGATGATAATGATGACGATGATGATGACGATGATTATGAACGTAATTCATATGCATATAGCGCTCGTCACCGTCACCGATCCCTCAGATTCCGAATCCTTTGGGGCGCCTTCGAAGCTTTGTCAACCACCATTCTCCTCCAGTCCTCTTGTCTCTCAGCCACCCTCAGCGCTACATCTTGAAAAACCAAATCGATCGCTAGATTCCCCAATGGAATTGCAAGGGGCTCTGTTAGTGTAAATAGCATTCCCATTTTCTGAAAATTCGGTGTTAAGAATTCCCCCTATTCTATCACTCTTTTTGTTTCTGCCTTTTCCCTTTCCCGTTCTCTATTTTGCTGATTTTCTGTCTGCCTAGTCTGTATGTCTTGTCTGCCTGTCTTTCTGACTGTCTGTCTCACTCTGTCTCTCTTTATTTCTCTCTCTCTTTTTACACACACACACACACACACACACACACACACACACACACACACACATACACACACGCACACACACACACACACACACACACACACACACACACACACACACACACATTCACTTAGAGGGGAGAGAGAGAGTGTGAGAGAGAGTGTGTGTGAGAGAGAGAGAGAGTGAGGATGACGAAATAAAAAAATATTGCATACGCCCGGGGGCTGGATGTAAAAGAGCACGTGAGTGCTTATTCCATTATCCTCGAAATAAAAGGATAAATAAATACACACACATACATACTGATACTCATTCACGCATGTATCACTCAGAGACAGACAGACAGACAGACATAAAAGCATCATATAAGCCTTTTACATCTCGCAAAAATATGGGAGAAAAAATACATTCATAAAACAAGAAAGATCAAGGATTTCAATACATCAAAACACAAATCAGCGAAAGCAACCCAAAACGAAAGAAACAAAGAAAGAAGAAAACAGACAGACAGAGAGAAAAAACCCGCAATGATTTCAGATCAGCACTTTTTAAAAAATCGATATGGATTTCTTTTCCACAAAATCCAAGGCCAAAAATTTTTTAAAAAGCAAAAAGCAAAAAATCTCTTTGAGAGCTGGTTCAATTTCGATCACCTTCCACCGCTCGCATTGGGTTAAAAGCAGACATTCAGAACAGCCAGGGCATCTTCGAATCGAAGATGAGGAGGAGGGTGGGTACCTCTGAAATTGAAAACCGTTTATTTCGGTTGGGGGGGGGGGGGGGGGGGGGGGGGGGGGGGGGGGTTGTAATCATCAGATCCGTGTGCAGTGGTCCAGCTAGCATTAATGCCTTGGAAAATATGGTTTGCATTATACTACTGCGTAGATCTATTATTATTATTGTTGTTGTTTTTAGTAGTAGTAGTAGTATCATCATTATCATTATTATTACAGTTAATAATAACAATAATAATGTATGGAATATAGCGCTCAATCTTGTAAAGCAACAAATCAAAGCGCTCAGGTGACTTTTTTCCCCCCCGAGGATAATGGAATAAGCACTCATGTGCTTTTTAACATCCAGTCCCCGTGTGTGTGCGATTTTGTAAATTTTGTCTGTTCCCACCGGCACACAATGGCCTACTCTTTCGAAAAGCGGAACAGGATTTAACGTGTGCGCAAGATGTTCTGCATGCGTTTGCACACGGGGCCTCGGTTTATAGTCTCATTCGATGGAGACAGTTACTGTTGTAGTTATTCTTATTATCATTATTATTATTATTATTATTATATTATTATTATTATTATTATATTGCATTGCAGCATAGTGCAGTGCAGTGTGTAGTGTAGAGCATTGTAGTGTGGTGTGGTTTGGTGCGGTGTGGTGTTGTGTAGTGTGGTGTGGTGTGGTGTGGTGTGGTGTGGTGCGGTGTGGTGTGGTGTGGTGTGGTAGTGTAGTGTGGTGTGGAATGGGGTATGGGGTATGGTGTAAGTGTAGTGTAAGTGTGGTGTGGTGGCTGTCTTTGTAGCTTAGTGTAGAGTAGCGTGGTTTGGTGTGGTGTAGTGTAGTATAGTGTAAGTGTAGTGTAGTGTAAGTGTAGTGTAGTGTAAGTGTAGTGTAGTGTAAGTAAAGTGTGGTGTAGTGTAGTGTAGTGTAAGTGTAGTGTAGTGTAAGTGTAGTGTAGTGTAGTGAAAGTGTAGTGTAGTGTAGTGTAGAATAGGGTAATGTAGTTTAGTGTAGTGTAGTGTAGTGTAGTGTAGTGTAGTGTAGTGTAGTGTAGTGTAGTGTAGTGTAGTGTAGTGTAAGTGCAGTGCAGTGCAGCGCAATGCAGTGCATTGCAGTAAGGCACGGTACAAAGCCTTGACTTGTATCGTATTGTGTATATCATTACATCGTACTGTTTG
>CM054148.1:29381443-29386443 GCA_028751875.1 Rapana venosa | reverse complement strand
GTCTTTTTGTTTATTTTGGTTTGTTTGTTTTTGTTGTTGTTTGGTTTGGGTTGGGTTTGTTTGGTTGTTTTTTATTGGGGGGGGGGTTGTTGTGTGGGGGTGGGGAAGGTAGTTTTTGTTGTTGGTTTCTTGTATTGTTGGTTTTTGTTTTTGTTCATTTTTGGAGTGGGAGTTTTTGGCTTTTTTTTTTGGGGGGGGGGGGGTGGTAGTGGTGGCGATTTTTTGTGTGAGGAGTTGTTTTGTTTTTAATTGTTTTCTTTGTGGGTTTTTTCTTTCTTTGTTTTTGCCAGAGGGCTGGATGTAAAAAAGCAACTACTGCTTATTCTATTACCCTCTTTGAATAAAAGAAAGTGTTCTCTCTCTCTCTTGCTCTCTCATACCTAAATACCTAAATGATTACGTTTATTATTAAATATTTCTCATGTTTCTTTGCCCTTTATTCATGAGGGCCAGGTGTAAAGAAGCTTCTGGCTATCCAGTTATCCGTGTTTTCTCTCTCTCTCTCTCTCTCTCTCTCTCTTCTCTATCTCTCCTCTCTCTCCCTCTCTCTCTCTCTCTCTCTCTCTCTCTCTCTCCTCTCCTCTCCTCTCCTCTCCTCTCCTCTCCTGTCTCTCTCTCTCTCTCTCTCTCTCACTCTCTCTCTCTCACTCTCTCTCTCTCTCCTCTCCTCTCCTCTCCTCTTCTCTCCTCTCCTCTCCTCCTCTCTCTCTCTCTCTCCTCTCTCTCTCTCTCTCTCTCTCTCTCTCTCTCTCTCCTCTCTCTCTCTCTTTGGTACTGCTGTGGTTGCATCGTTATTGATTTAAATGATTCAGCTCTCATTTTAACGCAACTTTTTTTTTAAAGGCACTCACAAAGAGAAGATAATGAATCTGATAAATCAGCACGCAGAGACAACTAAACCTGAAAGAAAAGAGACAGAAGAACAAGAACTTTTAACAAACATTTCAGCATTTGTAAAGAGATATCGATTTCTTTGGGTGGGGGTGGGGGTGGGGGATTAAATGGAAAACAAAGCAAATTTCAAAACGTGTTCTATTTGCTGCCATCTGTAACGTTCTCAGTAACGGTGAAATCACGAACAGTGAACACTGGAACCCGTTCATATAATTATTAAGATGAAGAGAAGGCTACCTCTTAAAAAAATCATCTTTTAAAAAAAATATTTTATTGATTTTGTTTCCCCCGTCCATTTGTGTCTTTTATTTCGAGGGGGAATGGAAGAAGCACTCGTGTGTGTGTGTGTGGGGTGTGTGTGTGTGTGTGTGTGTGGTGTGTGTGTGTGTGTGTGTGTGTGTGTGTATCTCCAGTTTCGTGTGCATGCTAAAAAAAAAAAAAAGGTGGCGCTGCTTTTGTGGTGACATGACGCGCTCTCCCCGGGGAAGAGCAGCCCGAATTTCACGCAGAGAAATCTCATGACTTAAAGTGGTATAAATAAAATATAAAATAAATATAAATAAATATTGTAAACTTTGTCTTCCATTCCCACCGGCACAAAAATAGCCGGCTCTTCCGAAAAGGCAAAACAGATTTTAACGTGTGCGCAAGATGTTCTGCGTGCGTTTACTTACGGGGTTCTCAGCTGTTTGAATGATTCATTTCAATGTATCCCACATTAACTAGTTTATCACTTTATTGATTTATTTGTGTTTGTTTCATTCTTTACCCCAAGAGGGCCTGGTGTAAAGAAGCCTATGGCCTATCCATGTACCCTCATTAAAATATTCGAGTTCAAGTTCGAGTTCAGTTTATAGTCTAATCCGAAAAACTTTCGGGTGGGGGGGGGGGGGGGGGGTGGGGGAGTGGTGTCGGCACTGATGAAATCCTCTTGAATGGGTGTCTCGGGTGGTGGCAGCTCGAACCCGGGCTATCAGATCGCAAGTGCAATGCGCAACGCTCTAACCACGACGGTTTTCTGTCGTCGACCCAGTTAACCAGTTAATCCAGTTCAGCTACACCCGTCCACTCTCTCTGTCCATAACTCTGCCTACCACAGAGCAGAGGCTGGTTTTTTAGTTTATCACGGCGTTTAACTCGGTCAAGTTCATGATCAAGGCGGCATAAGATAGGAATATATATATATATATATATAATATATATATATATATATATATATATATATATATATATATATATATATATATAGTACACATGCAAATTAATCCCAGACTCCTGCTTGATAATTATGATGGATGACGATATTGTGTCACATCGCAGCGCCATAAAGCATGTCGGTGTTCTACTGTGACCGTGTCAATACAGGAACAATGATATTATAACCCCGCCCCCCCCCCCCCCCTCTCTCTCTCTCTCTCTCTCTCTCTCTCTCTCTGTGGATATATATAAAGAGAGAGAGAGAGTATGGGGGGTTGAGAAGAGTAGCAAGGAAGGGAAGAACATTTACAAGAGAGCGTTAGAAAGAACGGGTGGTTCTTTTTGCGAAACGAACGCACGGGAGCACACGTATGCACACACGCACACGCGCACGCATACACACACACATACACACACACATACACACATATACTTACCAAAGACAGACAGAGACAGACAGAGATAGGGACAAAGACTGACAGACACATAGAAACAAACACGCACATCATAGAGATAGACAGACATGAACAGAGACAGACATGCAATTAGACACCTAGGGACAAACACGCACATCAGAGAGACAGACAGACACAGACTGACAGGAACAGGGACACACATACAATTAGACACTAGGGACAAACACGCACATCAGAGAGAGAGAGAGAGAGACAGCCAGACAGACATGAACAGAGACAGATATACAAATAGGCACATAGGGACAAACACACACATCAGAGACAGACAGACAGACATACAAATAGACACTTAGGGACAAACAGGCACATCACAGAAACAGACAGAGACAGACAGACAGACAGACAGACAAAAAAACCAGAAACAACCCAGAAAGACAGAAAGTGGAAGAGGGAAAGACGAAGTGGAGCCGTTAATCCCAGACTCCTGCTTGATAATTATGATGGTTGACGATATTGTGTCACATCGCAGCGTCATAAAGCATGTCGTTGTTCCACTGTGACCCTTCAATACAGGAACAACGATATTATAACCACCCCCACCCCCCGTCTCTCTCTCTCTCCTCTCTCTCCTCTCTCATCTCTCCTCTCGTCTCTCTCCTCCTCTCTCTCTCCTCTCTCTCTCTCTCCTCTCTCTCTCTCTCTCTCTCTCTCTCTCAGGATAGCCTAATGGTTAGAACATTGCGCTCGCAATCTGACGACCCGGATTCGATTCCCGTTCAAGTGGATATTTTGTGCCGACTCCACTCTCCCCAAAAGTCCTTCGGATGAGACTATAAACCGAGGGCCTGTGTGCAAACGCACGCAGAACATCTTGCGCACACGTGAAATCCTGTTCCGCTTTTCGTAAGAGTACGCCATTGTGTGCCGGTGGGGAATGGGTGACAAAACTTACAAAACCGCATACACATGGGGATTGGATGTAAGAAAAAAAAGCACACGATTGCTTATTTCATTATCCTCGATATAAAATAACAAATACAATAAATTAAATTAAATAAATCTCTCTCTCTCCTCTCTCTCTCACACATGGATAGATAGATAGATGGATAGATAGATAGATAGATAGATAGATAGAGAGAGAGATAGAGAGAGAGATAGATTGATAGATTGATAGATAGACAGATAGATAGATAGATAGATAGATAGATAGATAGATAGATAAATAGATCGACAGACAGACAGACAGACAGACAGAAAGATAGATAGATATGAACAAGTTTTGTCGCAATATAAGACAGAGACTTTAGAACAAATACTAGCACAGTTGACAGAAAAAAGATAGAAACAGAATTCAAACGCGGTGACGATCTATCGTGGCAATACGCTTTCTTTAGGAGTGTCGCTTCGATTCGAGTAAACAATAAATGGAATTCATATAGCTCTATATCTTGATCCCTCAAAAATCCTGATGAAAAAGGGCATAGTTTTGGTCCCGGGCCAAAAGATTTGTCAGTCATTTATGAAAGCTTACGTGGCTATGTTCTGCATTAAAAAATACTATTGTTATAGTTTAGAACGTATTGTCGAGGTTTGTCTTTAGCCATAACAAGCTCTTGGCATAATAACCTGTACTCTCAATTAAAGGAGAAGGAGAAAAAAACGACACACACAATCCTCTTAAGTCGGAGTATGGATGCCTATATTATAGTTAAATACTTGACAAAAAGGTCATACACGTCACTGTCTTATCCAGCGAGTATTAATTGCAGTGTCAAAGTGGTTCTGTGTGAGTGAGAGAGTCTGACGATGATGCCTAGGTATGTGATAAGACTTGGGGACAGAGGGCCCATACTGGGTGATGCTGACAGTGTTAAGCTGTGGAACGCCCCTCACAGCAACAACAACAACAATCCAGTGTCCAGTGCAGTCTCGTTGTTCAATAGCCACAACGATGGCTAAAGGCCATAGTAATTAGGGCTGCCACCGTGTAGCCATTAACGCACGCACGCAGAACATCTTGCGCACACGTTAAATCCTGTTCCGCCTTTCGAAAGAGTAGGCCATTGTGTGCCGGTGGGAACAAGATGACAAAATTTACAAAACCGCATACACACGGGGATTGGATGTAAAAAAAAAAGCACATGAGTGCTTATTCCATTATCGTCGATATATTTTTTTAAAAAGTCATCTGAGCGCTTTGAGTTGTTGCTTTACAAGATTCAGCGCTATATAAATTCCATACAGTATTATTATTATTGTTGTTGTTATTATTGTTGTTGTTGTTAGTAGTAGTAGTAGTAGTAGTAGTAGTAGTAGTAGTAGTAGTAGTAGTAGTAGTAGTAGTAGTAGTAGGAGGAGGAGTAGTAGTAGTATTCACTGTAAATCTCAGAATAACGCCGTGCAGTTACATTATACTGATGGAAAAAAACAACAACAGGGTTTTAAAACCAAGTCTACTGTCAACCAAATACTTTCCTTGATTGTGTTTCAAAT
>CM054148.1:29371443-29373943 GCA_028751875.1 Rapana venosa | reverse complement strand
CTCTTTCCCCCCCCCTCTCCCTCTCTCTCTCCCTCTCTCCCTCCCCTCCCTTTTCTCTCTCTCTCTCTCTCCTCTCTCCCTCTCCCTCTCTCTCTCCCTCTCCTCTCCCTCCCCTCTCTCTCTCCCTCTCCCCCCTTCTCCCCTCTCCCTCTCTCTTTCTCTCTCTCTCCCTCTCTCTCCCCCCCTCTCTCTCTCTTTCTCTCTCTATCCCTCTCTCTCTCTCCCCCTACCCCCCCCTCTCTCCTCCCTCTCTCTTCCCCCCCTCTCCTCTCGTCTCTCTCTCTTTCGGACCCCTTTTTTCTCTCTCGGGGTCCTACTCACCCCTTTTGAGAGCTAATTAGGCAAATGATGCGCGTGTTGCTTACCGCAACACAATACCCCAACCACGAAACAACCAGATCAAAATGAAAAAAATCGGGATCAAAAGATCGTCACATCATCATCATCATCATCTCACAAAATAAGATTTGGAAACAAATGGAAAAAAAAATTTCTAGTTTTTTTTGTTTGGTTTTTTGGTAAAGGGAGGGATGGATGCTCGTGAAAATACAGCGAGGATTTCCGCGTGCATTTTTTAATGAGGGGAAAAGATGCGTTCTTTTTCTTTTTTCGTTTTTTTTTCTTTTGTTTTTCTTTTCTTGCCCTCTGTCTTTCCTTTTCTGTCTCTGTCCCCCTCCGTCTCTGTCTTTCTTTCTTTCTCTCTCTCCCCTCTTCCCCACCTCTCTCTCTCCCCTCTCTCTCTCTCTCCCTTTCTATCTCTTTCTCTATCTCTCCCATCCCCCCTCTCTCTCTCACTTCTCTCTCCCTCTCTCTCCTCTCCCCGTCTCTCTCTCTTTCCTCTCCCCTCCCCTCTCCCCTCCCTCTCTCTCCCTCCCTCCTCCCTCTCTCTCTCTCTCCTCTCCCCTCCCTCTCTCTCCCCCTCCCTCCCCTCTCGCTCTCCCTCTCTCTCTCCCTCTCTCTCTCCCCCTCCCTCTCTCTCCTCCCTCTTTCTCTCTCTCCCCTCTCTCGCTTTCTCTCTCCCCCCTCTGTCTCTCTCCTCTCTCTCTCCCTCTCTCCTCTCTCTCTCTCTCTCTCTCCCCACCCTCTCTCCTCTCCCTCTTTTCCTCTCTTTCCCTCTCTCTCTCTCCCCATCTCTTCTCCCCCTCCCCCCTTCCCTCTCTCTCTCTCTCTCTCTCCCTCCTCCCTCTCTCTCCCCCTCCCTCTCCCTCTCTCTCTCCCTCCTCTCTCTCCCCCTCTCTCTCTCTCTCCCTCTCTCTCTCCCCTCCCCTCTCCCTCTCTCTCTCCCCCTCTCCCCCTCTCTTTGGGAGTCTTTTTTCTCTCTCTCTCTCCCTCGCTCCCCTCTCTCCCCCTCCCTCTCCCTCTCTCTCTCCCTCTCTCTCTCCCTCTCTCTCTCTCTCTTTCGGAGTCTTCTTTCTCTCTCTGTGTGTCCTACTCATCTCCTTTGAGAGGTAATTTGGCAAATGATGCGCGATGTTGCTTACCGCAACACGAATATTCCCCAGAGCCACAAGAAGACAACCAGATCAAAATGAAGAAAAACGGGATCATCATGATCGTCATCATCATCATCATCATCATCATCATCTCACAACATAAGACTTGGAAACAAATGGAGATGAAATAATTCTAGTGGTTTTTTGGTCAAGGGAGGGATGGATGCTCGTGAAAATACAGCGAGGAGTTCCGCTGTGACATTTTTTAATGACGGGAATGATGCGTTCTTGTTCTTATTCGTGTTTTTCTTGTTGTTGTTCTTTTCTCTGTCTCTGTCTGTCTCTGTCTGTCTGTCTCTTCTCTCCTCCCTCTCTCTCTCTCTCTCGAGCGGGACTGGGTGTAAAAAAGCACATGAGTGCTTATTCATTATCCTCGAAATAAAAGAATTTGTCATTGTCCCCTCTCTCTCTTTTCTCTCTCTCTCTCCTCTTTCTCCCCTCCCCCCCCCCTCTCTCTCTCTCTCTCTCTCTCTCTCCTCCTCTCTCTCTCTCCTCTCTCTTTTTTCTTCTTCCCCTCTCGCTCTCTCTCTTTCTAGAGGAATGAAAAATGAACGAATATATTTGTTCATTTTTCATACATATATATGTATATAGAGAGAGAGAGAGATAGATAGATAGATAGATAGATAGATAGGTAGATAAATAGATAATTCAAATAAAAAATCTTTTTTTAATCTGTTTTCCCCACTCATCCCCTTTGAGACTTAATTAGGCAAATTTTCCGACCTGAAAACATTCTTTAAATTTCCAGAAAAAGACACAAGATGACAGGGCGAATTAAGTGAGAGAAAAAAAGAATATATTTTGTCACAAAATAAGAGGAACAAAATGGATAGATGTTTTCATGCTGCTACTGCTGCTGCTGCTGCTACTGCTACTACTACTACTATTCCTACGCTGCTGCTGGTCTTTGCTTGCTGTTGTTTTTTTTCTGCCTGGTGATGTTTTTTTTTTGTTTTTTTTGAGGTAATTTTTGGGTTTTAATGCGTTATTTTGATGGACCCGGG
>CM054148.1:29358312-29370943 GCA_028751875.1 Rapana venosa | reverse complement strand
ACGCGTCGCCACTTAGCGCTGCGCCACCCTTTCACCCTTTTTTTTTTTTTTTTCTGCAGCTGTATTTGTTTCCCTATCAGAGTGGCTTTTTTCTAAGAATTTTGCCAGGGACAACTCTCTTGTTGCCGTGGGTTTTTTTACGTGCGCTAAATAATTACGTGTAACACACGGGACCTCGGTTTATCGTCTCATCCGAAAGACTAGCGCCCAGACCACCACTCATGGTCTAATGGATGGGGGAAAAATTTCCGGTCCAAACGGGGTACGAACCGCCGCACACTTCAGACCCGGACTTTTCGCTTTCTAGACAGGCGCGTTACCTCTAGACCACCGATCCACCGGATCCACATTTCTTATCGTTGTTTTTGTTGTTTTTATTGTTGATGTTGTTTTTGTGGTTGTGGCTGTTGTTGTTGTTGTGGCTGTCAGCTTTACAGTGGCCTCCCTTTGGGTACGTCCTCCATCTTGGTTTTGTTTTTGTTTATTTCCACCTCCTTGCTTTCTGTGTGGTGTTAATTGTTTGTTATTATTATCGTTGTTGTTGTTGTTTTTATTATTGTTTGTTGTCTTGTGGTTGTTGTGGCTGTCAGCTTTACAGTGGCCTCCCTTTGGGTACGTCCTCCACCTTGGTTTTGTTTTTGCTTTTTTCCATCCTTGCCTTCTGTGTGGTGCTATTTGTTCGTTGTCGTTGTTGTTGTTTTTATTATTGGTTTTATTGTTTTTGTTGTTTATGTGGTTGTTGTTGTGGCTGTGAGCTTTACAGTGGCTTCCTTCAGGTATATTCCCCCATCTTTTTTGTTTCTTTGTTGTTGTTGTTGTTTTCTGTCCTTATTGTTGTGTCTATGTGGTTTGTTGTGTTTGTTATCATCGTTTTTTGTGTTGTTGTTGTGGTTGTTGTTGTGATTGTCAGCTTTACAGTGGCTTCCTTTAGGTATATTCCCCCATCTTTTTTTGTTAGTTTGTTTTGGGTTTTTTGTGTCCTTGTTGCTGTGTGTATGTGTGGTTTGTTTTGTTTTGTTATCATTGTTTTTGTGTTGTTGTTGTTGTTGTTGATGTTATTTCTTGTTATGGGGGTTGTTCTGGTTGTCAGTTTTACAGTGGCTTCCCTTTGGGTACGTCCTCTATTTTGATTTTGTTGTGTTTTTTCCACCTCCTTGCTTCTGTGTGGTGTTATTTGTTTGTTATCGTTGTTGTTGTTTTAGTTTTATTATTGTTGATGTTTTTTGTGGTTGTTGTTGTGGCTGTCAGTTTTACAGTGGCCTCCCTTTAGGTACGTCCTCCATCTTGGTTTTGTTGTGTTTTTTTTCCACCTCCTTGCTTTTGTGTTGTGTTATTTGTTTGTTATCGTTGTTGTTGTTTTGTGTTGTTTTTGTTGTTGTTGTTGTTGTTGTGTCTGTCAGTTTTACAATGGCCTCCCTTTGGGTACGTCCTCCATCTTGGTTTTGTTTTTGTTTTTTTCCACCTCCTTGCTTTCTGTGTGGTGCTATTTTTTTGGTTATTGTTGTTGTTGTTTTTCTTATTATTGTTGATGTTTTTTGTGGTTGTTGTTGTGGCTGTCAGTTTTACAGTGGGCTTCCTTTAGGTACATTTCCCATCTTTTTTTGTTTGTTTTGTTAGTTTGTTTTGGTTTTTTTATGTCCCTGTTGCTGTGTGTATGTGGTTTGTTTTGTTTTATCATCGTTTTTGTGTTGTTGTTGTTGTTGTTGCTGTTATGGTTGTTGTTGTGGTTGTCAGCTTTACAGTGGCTTCCTTCAGGTACATTCCTCTATCTTGTTTTGTTTGTTTTGTTTTGGGTTTTTTCCTTGTTGCTGAGTTTATGTGGTTTGTTTTGTTTTGGTTTTTGTCCTTGTTGCTGAGTTTATGTGGTTTGTTGTATTTGTTATCATTGTTTTTGTGTTGTTGTTATGGTTGTTTTTCTTGTTGTCAGCTTTACAGTGGCTTCTTTCATGTACATTCCTCCATCTTTTTTTGTTTGTTTTTTAGTTTGTTTTGGTTTTCTCGCCATTTTTGTTTTTTTCTACCCATTTTCTTTATTCATTCAAAGCTTCCAACGAACGTCTTTGTGCAGATTCATCGTGGGTATTCAATATACATGCATCACAAGCAGACAACAGTACAGCATTTTTCTGCATGGTCTGCTCCAATCCTATCTAGTCCTGATAATATATAATTATCGGTTCGTTTCCTTCCTCGGCCATTGCTGGGAGATTCACCAAATGGTGAGATTTCAGTATGCGACCGTGGTTTTTTTCCCCACCATGAAGGTAGCCACATTCGGACTTCGGGAATCTATGCTGGGTTATGTTCCTGTTTCCGTAACCCACAGAAACGCTGACACGAATTACGTGATCTTTAACGTGCGTATTTGATCTTCTACATTGTGTGTGTACACGATCGGTGAATCGGTGATCTAGAGGTAACGCGCCTGTCTAGAATGCGAAAACTCCGGGTCGGAAGTGTGCGATGGTTCGAATCCCGTTTGGGCCCAAAACTTTTCCCCCATCCATTAGACCATGAGTTGTGGTCTGGGCGCTAGTCTTTCGGATGACACGATGAACCGAGGCCCCGTGTGTTACGCAAAATTATTCAGCGCACGTAAAAGAACCCACGGCAACAAGGGAGTTGTCCCTGGCAAAATTCTTAGAAAAAAGCCACTCTGATAGGGAAACAAATACATTTGCAGAAGGAAAAAAAGGGGTGGCGCTGCTCTTGTGGCGACGTGCTCTCCCCGGAGAGAGCAGCCCGAATTTCACGAAGAGAAATCTCTTGACTTAAAGTGGTATAAATGAAATGAAATAAATAAATGAAATAAATGAAGGGAATAAAAGGCACTGGTAGGTCTGAAGTTGATTTCGGAGATCGTAAAAATCCACCCCCCCCCCCCCCCCCCTCCTGAATTCATGGGATGACGCGGAGATTCGAACCCATGACTTCATGATCCCATGGGATTGAAGTCGCATGGTGTTAACCACTCGGCTGTAATGTCCATCATCCAGTCCTGGTACCTATAGTCCTGCCGCCCAAAAGGTAAAGGTGTCTCATAACCTATAAGGTCGTAGGGGAGCGAGGCGTCAGAGACCTCAGCTTCTCTAGGGGTTAGCATATTGAGGGCGGCGCCCATCTCCTCTCCCTCGCTACTTTACCTTCCCTGACCCTAAAGAGGACAGGTACCCATTTACAGCTGGGTGAACTGGGGGACTGTACTGAAACCAAGGCGCGCAAACGGTCACCCATCCAACTGGTAACCACGCTCGACGCTGCTTAGCTTGGCTGGGGGAAAGCGAGTGCTCCGACCACTGAGCTATCCCGTCCCCAATTTACAATACAGTACATCAAGAAAAAGTTCATTTCGATGCTGCCGCCTAAACAGGTTCTGTCAGGGTTCTTGTTCGTTGATGGTTCAAACCCAAGATGAAAACTGTGCAGCGCGCGAAATGCAGAATAACAGTCCCGAAATTAAAACCGACTCTTCGATCGTTGCCTGTATCAATGTCTTTGCTGCATCATTATTGATATCATGCTCAGTATGAAAAAAGGTGGGTGCGCTCTTTGAAAAAAATACGGTAATATTTACTTTTTAGAATTTGGTTTGCTTTTTTATTTTGCTGTTGTTGTCATTGTTGTTGATGATGTTGTTGTTGTCATTTTGTTGATGCTGTTGTCGTCATCGTTGGTGATGTCATTGCTGCTATTGTCGATGTTGTTGATGTTTTCGATGATGTTGTTGTTGTCATTGCTGATGCTGTTGTGGTGTTGTCGTCGTCGTCGTTGTTAATGTTGTTGCTGCTATTGTCGATGTTGTTGATGTTGATGATGTTGTTGTTGTCATTGTTGATGCTGTTGCGGTGTTGTTGTTGTCGTCGTTGGTGTTAATGTTGTTGCTGCTATTGTCCATTTTGTTGATGTTGTTGATGATATTGTTGTTGTCATTGTTGATGCTGTTGCGGTGTTGTTGTCGTCATCGTTGTTAATGTCGTTGCTGCTATTATTGATGTTGTTGTTGCTGTTGTTGTTGCTGTTGCTGTGGCTTCTTTTACATGCATGTTGCACACGAAAATCTCAGGTTTCCTGTCTCATCCGATAGACTAAAGCCAAACGGCCACTCGAGGTATTGCGCGGATAACGGGGGGGGGGGGGGAGAGAAGAAACAAAGCTCCCGGGATGAACGGGAATCGAACCCGCATTTCTCGCTTTCTGGGTACGTCCGCTGCCTCTAGACCACCGAGCCACTGCAAAGTTGTTATGAGAAGAGATTTTGTATTTTATTTTATTCTTTTATATCGAGTATAATGGAATAAGCACTCATGTGCTTTTTTTTTAACACATCCAGTCCTCGTGTGTATGCGGCTTTTGTAAACTCTGTCATCTGTTCCCACCGGCACACAATGGCCTACTCTTACGAAAAGCGGAACAGGATTTAACGTGTGCGCAAAGATGTTCTGCGTGCGTTCGCACACGGGGCCTCGGTTTATAGTGTCATCCCAAGGACTTTTGGGGAGAGTGGAGTCTGCAGTGATGTTAACTCCAGGGGGGAAATATCCCATTGAACGGGAATCGAACCCGGGTCGTCAGATTACCAACGAAATGTTCTGACCACTAGGTTATCCCGTCCCCAAGAGTCGGTTTCATCATTATTGTATAGAATAGATATAATAGGTAGGCTGTTACACACACAAACAAAAATATTAACTGCTGTGTTTTCCTGCTCTGTTTTTTTTAAAAATTATTCACAGGCCCTGCTGTTCCCCTCACAAATCTTTGACGTCACACTGGAGGAAGAGGAAGCGAAATACGTCACACTTCCGGTCCGCTTGTACGGGACTGCACTCTTGGGTAAGGTTTCACTGAATAGGGCCGATAATGATGATGGTGAAAGAATTAATAATGATGATGATAGAATGAATAATAATAATGATGATGATGATGATGGTGAAATAATTGACAATAGTAATAACAATATGATAATAATAATAATAATAATAATAGTGATGATGATGATGATGATGATGGTGATGATGATGAAATCAACAACAATAACAACAAGAATAATAATAATAATGCTGCTGCTGCTGCTGCTGCTGCTGCTGACGATGACGACGATGACGACGACGACGACGACGATGATGATGATGATGATGACGACGACGATGATGATGACGACGACGACGACTATGATGACTATTATGACGTCGACGACGACGACGACGACGATGATGATGATAATGATGACGATGATGATAAACGTAATTCATATGCATATAGCGCTAGGCACCGTCACCCATCCCTCAGATTCCGAATGCTTTGGGGCGCCTTCGAAGCTTTGTCAACCACCTTTCTCCTCCAGTCCTCTCGTCTCTCAGCCGCCCTCAGCGCTACATCTTGAGAAACCAAATCGATTGCTAGATTCCCCAATGGAGATGCCAGGGGCTCTTTCAGTATAAATAACATTCCCATTTTCTGAAAATTCTGTGCTAAGAATTTCCCCTTTTCTATCACTCTTTTTGTTTCTGCCTTTTCTCTTATCTCTATCCCTGCTCTCTTTTGCTGATTTTCTGTCTCCCCAGTCTGTCTGTCTTGTCTGTCTGCCTGTCTTTCTGACTGTTTGTCTCACTCTGTCTCTCTTTATCTCTCTCTCTCTCTCTTTCACACACACACACAAACACACACACACACACACACACACACACACAACACACACACACACACTACACACCACACACTCACTTAGAGAGAGGGGAGAGAGAGAGAGAAAGAGAGAGAGAGAGAGAGAAGAAGAGAGAGAGAGAGAGAGAAGAGAGAGTGGTGTGTTGTGAAAAAGTGAGGATGAAGAAATAAAAAATTGCATAAACACGGGGACTAGATGTAAAATAGCGCGTGAGTGCTTTGTTCCATTATCCTCGAAATAAAAGATAAATAAACAACACACATATACATACTCACTGATACTCAGTCAACGCATTAATCACTCAGAGAGAGAGAGAGAGAGAGAGAGAGAGAGAGACACCACACACACACACACACACACACACACACACACACACACACACACACACAAGACAGACAGACAGACATAAAAGCATCATAAATGTCGTGTTGACCTTTGCGCCTGGCGGCAGCATGGTTTCTGTCTCTGTGTTTGAATGCCAAGTTTTTGTGTTTCTGCTACGTCTTTTCAAGAAAGTTTTGCATCGTTGTGTTTGTGTTGGAACCCAGAATCGTATGTTCAGAACCGTTTTATTCATCACCATTGACTTTTCGAAATATTTCAGTTAATAATTTTTCATCCTTTTGATATAGATATTTCTTTTTCCAAATCTTCAGTCGACTTATGATTTGTGTTCACCTGATCGTGCTGGTCCTTGCGACCCTTTATACTCTGACCCTGCCGCGGCCTGAACTTTTTCACGTGATCCACGATTTCAAATCTCCCCCACCACCACCACCCAGTGATCGCCACCCCACAACTATGACAATAACTGTTGAAGACATAAAGGCATTGTCCTCACGTGGATTCTACCCCATACACTACGAACTTAAACAGCGTATTTCAAACTTGGGACTTTACCACCGCAAAACAAGACGAGGAACACGCGCAGGCAGACGTCATCGCCTGTGTCGTGTTTCCCCTACATCTGTCTCCCCCTTCACCTCTGACGTCACTGCCACAACGACCATAACCAGCCGCAAACTCCACATCCTCTGCCTCTAGATGCTCCATCCTCTGCCTGTGACTCTGCTGTCAGCAATGTGTATCACAGTTGCTTCAGACAACAGACCCTCCTGTTAAACCAGTTCTTTCACCGTTTACACCTGACTCGCCATCTCAACTCTGGTCTGCTCTTCCACTGCGCACATCTCTACCATCATCCCCGTCCTCTTTCTCTGATGAGTCACCCTCACTCACCACTGTCATCTTCAACCTCTCTGCCTCCCTCAACATTCTTCACGTCTGTTTACTTAATGCCCAATCTGTTTGCCCTGATGGTAAAGCCGACCTTATTTCCGATTTCATATCTGAACAGAACATCGATATTATCTTTCTCACAGAAACCTGGCTTAAACCTACAAGGTCATGAACCAAAATAAAAGAGCTGACTCCACCTGGCTACAAAACTGTTTCTTTTCCCCCAACCCTCCCGTGGAGGTGGCATTGCCATCATCTACAAAGACACACTGCATTCAGCTATTTCTTTCTGCCACTCCCTACCTTTCTCACCTGAATCTTTTGAAGTTTGTGAACTCAACCTCACCTTACCCGGCCATTCTATTGCTTTCTGCTGTCTTTACCGCCCACCTCCTAGCCGTAAGGACAACCTGACATCTTCAGTTTTCCATCAAGAATTCCAATTCTCTCCTTCGATCACTACAGCTTCTCCCCAAGAAGCTCATCATTCTCGGTGACTCAACTTCCACTACGACAACCATTCCTCTTCTGATGTCAAACGTCTTTCTCTTTCTTTATCAAACCACTCTCTGTCCCAGCTAGTAAACGAAGCAACACATAGATCAGGTCATATCTTGGACTGGCTCATTACTGATGTTTCACATGATCTTGTCACCTCTGTCTCCGTCACACTGACCAACTGCTTTCTGATCATTCCGCTATTCTTTTCATCCTAATATCGCAAAACCTATCAGAAAAAGAAGTGCATCACCCGTCGAAACCTCAAGGCCATAGACATAATACGTTCTCCTTCAAAAGCTGCTGAAACGCCTGTCACAAATCCCTGACCTTACTGATCCCTCAAAACACTATAACACTGTTTCTCAGCCAACTGCTTGATGAGCACGCACCTCCCACTAACCATTTTCTTCCCGATAGGCCCTTTGCCCCATGGTAACAACCATGATATCTTGGTGGCAAAGCGCAAACGCCGAAACTAGAACGGCAATGGCGAAAAACTAAAACTGAAATAAACAAACAGCTTTTTCGAAAACAACCAACAAAGTCAAAACCTTAATCCACTCAGCAAAGACAAACTACTACTCTGCTCAAGTTCGTGATGCCACGTCCATGAAATCTCTTTTTTCCCTCACCTCAACTCTTCTTGGATCTGCAAAGACAAGTCCTCTGCCTACTATCCACAGTCACTCTGAACTTCCTGATATATTTTCCTCGTTCTTCTCTGACAAAGTCCGTAACATTCGCTCCAGACTGGATCAAGCTCCTTTCCAACCTGTACCTCCTGATCCCCAATTCACTGCACTCCCTCCTTTCCTTTCAGCCAACAAGCGACGAAGAAATCCGGAACATTTTAAATGAAAATGACCATAAAATCATGCGATCTCGATCCTGTACCTACTTCTCTTTTCAAACAGTGGCCTTCCGCAGCGATACCAACTATCACAAAAATAGTAAACTCATCTCTTCTTTCAGGAATGTTTCCATCAGCTCTTAAACTGCAATTATTACACCTCTACTCAAAAAGCACGACCTCGACCCTAACATTCTGAAGAATTACAGGCCTGTTTCTAACCTACCTTTCATCTCCAAGGTCCTTGAAAAAGTCGTTCTGAAACAACTCAACACCCATCTTCATTCAAATAGTCTCCTTCCCGCATTTCAGTCTGCCTCATCGCGTCAACCACAGCACTGAAACCACCCTAGTCCACACGTTAAACATGCTTCTACACGCTTTCTGACTCAGGGAAAATCTCTCTTCTCACTCTTCTCGACTTATCTGCAGCATTTGACACTATAGATCACTCTGTTCTTCTCGCCCGTCTCCAAAAAACGTTCTGTATTAAAGGGGCAGCCATCACCTGTTTCGCTCATACCTCACAGACCGATTCCAGACAGTTGCAATAAACAAGATTCAATCAATACTGCCAAACTGGAATGCGGAGTCCCGCAGGGATCCGTTCTGGGCCTGTTCTTTTCACTCTCTACACTGCTCCACTGTCACATATAATAAACCGTCACCAGATCAACCATCATTTCTACGCTGATGACTCTCAGATTCAAAGCAGTGATACTCCTGAAAATCTGCCCTCTCTCTTGACAAATATGTCACACTGCCTCCAACAGCTAAACGCAGATAAAACGGAAGCCATGATTGTAGGAACCAAACACAAACTCTCGTCCATGACAACAGCTTCAATAGAGTTTGGCAATATAACAGTTCCTCTATCCACCACAGTCAAGTATCTTGGCGTTGTTATCGACAACACGCTTTCTATGCAAAAAATCATCACCCAGACCTGTCAGTCATGCTACTATAAATTACGACGTATTAGTGCAATTCGAAAGTACCTGTCCACTGATGCAACATCCAAACTTGTCACATCTCTCATTCTTTCACGTCTGGACTATTGCAATTCTCTTTTGGCTGGTCTGCCAGCATCATCTATCTACTCCCTTCAACGAATTCAAACCTCTGCTGCTCGACTTGTTCTCAGAGAGAAAAAATCCGAGCATACTACGCCTCTCTTGCGATCTCTCCACTGGTTGCCTGTACCACAGAGAGTCAAGTACAAGATCTGTACCCTCTGTTACAAATGTCTCCATAAAACAGCACCTTCCTACCTCTGTGAATGTCTTCACCTGTACACTCCTTCTCGTTCCCTCCGCTCTGCTGCAGATACCCTGTGCTACAAATACCTAGATTCAACCAGTCCACCGTCGGCCGTCGCTCTTTCTCTGTTTCTGGTCCAGCGATCTGGAATGACCTCCCTCTCTCTCCCTTCGCGAAAAGCCTACTTACAACACTTTTAAATCCAGCCTCAAGACATACCTATTTCAAACCTAAGACCTTCCCCTACAGTTTCATCTCATAATTATCTGTCCTTGCCTTCAGTGGCCTAAATTCTCATCACCCTGCTGAAGCATATAACCTGTGTGTGTGTGTGTGTGTGTGTGTGTGTGTGTGTGTGTGTGTGTGTGTGTGTGTGTGCGTGCGTGCGCGCGTGTGCGCGCGTGTGTTTGTGTGTATTTGAACTTTTTAAACTATTAATCATTGTTGGTTGCATGTGTAGGAGTGGAATGGATGCAAGCGCTTTGATTTGTTGTTTTTTACAAGATATAGCGCTATATAAATTCCATTTATTATTATTATTATTATATAAACCTTTTACATCTCGCAAAAATATTGGAGAAAAACCCATTCATAAAACAAGAAAGATCAAAGGAATTCAATACATCAAAACACAAATCAACGAAAGCAACCCAAACGAAAGAAAAAAACAAAGAAAGAAAAAAAATAGAGAGAGAGAGATATCCGCAATGATTTCAGATCAGCACTTCAAAAAAATCGATATAGATTTCTTTTCCACAAAATCCAAGGCCAAATTTTTTTTTTAATACAAAAAGCAAAAAATCTCTTTGAGAGCTGGTTCAATTTCGATCACCTTCCACCGCTCGCATTGGGGTGAAAGCAGACATTCAGAACAGCCAGGGCATCTTCGAATCGAAGATGAGGAGGAGGGTGGGTACCTCTGAAATTGAAAACCGTTTATTTCGGTGTGTGTGGGGGGTGGGGGGTAATCATCACATCCGTGTGCAGTGGTCCAGCTAGTAGCCTGCTTTAAAGCCTTAGTCAATATGGTTTGCATTATTCTATTGTGTGGGTCTATTATTATTATTATTATTATTATCACTATTATCATCATCATTATCATTATTATTACTGTTACTGCTATGGTTATTATTATCATTATCAATATTATTATTATATTATTATTATATTATTATTATATTATTATTATTATTATTATTATTGCATTGCAGCGTAGTGCTGTGCAGTGCAGTGTGTAGTGTTAGAGCATTGTAGTGTGGTGTGGTGTGGTGTGGTGCGGTGGTGTGGTGTAGTGTAGTGTGGTGTGGTGTGGTGCGGTGTGGTGTGGTGTAGTGTAGTGTGGTGTGGTGAGGTGTGGTGTGGTGTGGTGTAGTGTAGTGTGGTGTGGTGTGGTGAGGTGTGGTGTAAGTGTAGTGTAAGTGTGATGTAGTGTAGTGTAGTGTAGTGTAGTGCAGTGTAGTGTAGTGTAAAGCATTGTGGTGTGCTGTGGTGTGGTGTGGTAGTGTAGTGTGGTGTGGTGTGGTATGGAATGGGGTGTGTGGTGTGGTGTAAGTGTAGTGTAAGTGTGGTGCGGTGTAGTGTTGTCTATTGTAGCGTAGTGCAGTGTACCGTGGTTTGGTGTGGTGTAGTGTGGTTTAGTGCAGTGTAGTGTAGTGTAGTGTGGTGTGGTGTGGTGTGGTGTGGTGTGGGTGTGGTATGGTATAGTGTGGTGTGGTGTGGTTTGGCGTGGTGTGGTGTGGGTGTGGTGTGGGTGTAGTGTGGTATATGGTATAGTGTAGTGTGGTGTGGTGTTTAGTTTAAGTTTAGTGTAGTGTAGTCTAGTGTAATTGCAGTGTGGTGAAGTCTAGTCTAGTCTGGTGCAGTTTAGTGTAAGTGTAGTGCTAGTGTAGTGTAGTGTAGTGCATTGCAGTAAGGCACGGTACAATGCTTTGAATTGTGACGTATTGTATTAGTAATAATAATAATAATAATAACAATAATAATAATAATAATAATGTATGGAATTTATATAGCGATGAATCTTGTAAAGCAACAAATCAAAGCGCTTTTTTAAAAAAATGTATGCGTGTGTATGCGGTTTTTTAAATTTTGTCATCTGTTCCCACCGGCACTCAATGGCCTACTCTTTCGAACAGCGGAACAGGATTTAACGTGTGCGCAAGATGTTCTGCATTACATTACATCATACTGTATGTAATGTATACACATTTTTTGTGTTCACGGAGATGGGACAGCCGAGTGGTTAGAACATTAAACTCGTGATCTGACAGCTGGCAAGGGTTCGAGCCACCACCGGGACACCCGTTTGAGGCGATCCTTCCCCTGGAGTTCACATCAGTACCCAGGTGGATAGGTGGTCTAGAGGTGAACGCGCCTGTCTAGAGAGCGAAAAGTCCGGGTCGGAAGTGTGTGCGGTGGTTCGAATCCCGTTTGGACCCGAAACTTGCCCCCCCCCCCCCCCCCCCCTATCCATTAGATCATGCGTGGTGGTCTGGGCGCTAGTCTTTCGGATGAGATGATAAACCCGAGGTCCTGTGTGTTGCGCATAATTATTTAGCGCTCGTAAAAGAAACCCACGGCAACAAGAGTTAGTTGTCCCTGGCAAAATTATGTAGAAAAAAGCCACTCTGATAGGAAAATACAGTTGCATACAGGAAAAAAGAAGAAAAAAATGGGTGGCGCTGTGCTCTTGTGGCGGCGTGCTCTCCCCGGGGAGAGCAGCCCGAAATTCACCCAGAGAAATCCGCCGTGACTTAAAGTGGTATAAATCAAATCAATATAAATCGACTCAACTTCCCCTAAAGTCCTTCGCACTATATGAAACGACATGTGTAACACGATAATGTTATGAGTGAGGGTAACGAACTGTATTGATGTTTGTTTATTTAGTTCATCAGCAGACTGGTGGCCTAGTGGGTAACACACCTGCCTAGAAAGCGAAATGTGCGGGCAGGTTCGACCCCTGCCTGTTCCACAACTGCCCCCCCCACCCCCCTCCCCCCCCCCCCCCCCGATCCACTAGAGTTTTTGAATGGTGGTCTGAGTGCTAGTCTTTCAAATTTTACGATAAATTTAGGTTCTGGTTGCAACACACATTCATTACACGTACAAAAACT
>CM054148.1:29345812-29353312 GCA_028751875.1 Rapana venosa | reverse complement strand
TAGCTTAAAACCTCTTTCAAGAATCCATAAACGAGCTCTTAAAGTGATACTCCTTAAGTCTTCGACTTTATTACCCCAAGACTATATTAAACTGGACATTCTCCCCCTATCTTATCATCTGGAATATAATATATCAATAATAGTGTATCGCATAACGAACGGTCTGGTTCCATCTACACTGACTAATAAGTTTCCAATTAACCAGTCAAGGTACACAAATGACATAGGGTAATACTGAAACCAAGACTCGATCTGTACAAGACAAGCCTTCGTTACTCTGGAGGAACTGTTACTCATTACCCAAAATCTTAAACATAAAAATAGCATTACTTCTTTTAAAGCATAATTATAAATCTTACTTGTTCCAGAAGATTAGTCGAATATGCTTCTTAACTATTATCAGTACTACACTTGTTGAATTGAGGCAAATGTTAGCACCACATTAGAAAAAATATCACTTTGAGGAAAGTACATGAAAGTAACATAGACATACTGTATACCTAATCTTTCATACTGTGTGCATTTGGTAATTTTCCATGTCAGTTGATTTTTTTCTTGGCTTGGTTGGAGGGGGGGCGGAGGGGGGGTTTTGGTTTGTAAGTTTATTTTTTGTGGGTTGATTTTTTTTTTTGTTTTTTTTTTTTGGGGGGGGGGGGGGCGCTTTACTTTGGGGCTTTTTTGTCTTTTTGTTTTTTTTGGTTTGTTTGTTTTTGTTGTTGTTTGGTTTTGGGTTTTTGGGTTTTTTTGGGGTTGTTTTTTTTGGGGGGGGGGGGTTGTTGTTTGGGTGGGGAAGGAGTTTTTTTGGGGTTTTTCTTGTATTGTTGGTTTTGTTTTTGTTCTTTTTTGGAGGGGGGGTTTTTTTGCTTTTTTTTGGGGGTTTGGGGTTGGGGGGATGGTGGTGATTTTTTTTGAAGAGTTGTTTTTTTTTTTGATTTTTGGTTTTTTTTTGGGGGGTTTTTTTGGTTTCTTTTTTTTGCCAAGGGTGGATTTTAAAAAAAAAAAAAAGCAACTATTTATTCTTTACCCTTTTTAAATAAAAAAAATTTTTTTCTCCTGTCGTGCTTCTCTTGCATAATTCCTAAATGGAAAGTTTATCAAAAATTTTCTTCATTTTTCTTTGCCCTTTTTTCATGGGGCCTGGTTTTAAAGAAGCCTCCCCACCCAGTTACCCTAAAAAAAATTTTCCGTTTTTTTCTTCTCTCTCCTCCTCTCTCTCTCTCCCCTCTCTTCTCTCTCTCTCTCTCTCCGACATGAAACCTAAAGTCCACCAAGAGTTTCCCTCCTCCCCCCAAAACGTCATTCCAATGAGGAGGGGTTTTTAGAAAATCCTCAGGGGTTTTTTCCTACAGATGAGTGAGATAAAAAATATATTGAAAAAAGTTCACTTTTTTAGATGCCAAATTTTCGTTTTGGAAAAAAATAATAAACTAAAAGAAATGTCATGGCAATAAAAGTATTAAAAAACGAAGAAGACAGTCATTGATATTTGCCCGTTTGGAAACGTAGAAAGAAAATGGAATCAGGGAGCAAAGCACAAGTGTGAAAATGTCAAGTTTCAACGTCGAAGAACGGGAAGAGGAAAATGACCAGATGACTTCCCGTGCATTGTGGACATCTTAACGCCCTGGACCTCACCCCACGGGCCCCTGGAAACATCCAGAGCCTCCGTGTGGGGAAGGCCGCCCATGAAAGAATGAACCACGCCCCAAATCGTGATTTTTGCCGCTGGGTGGACAAGATGGCATGTTGGCTGACAGGGAGCTTAGGGACAACCCCCGGGGAGGTGGCCCCCGGGGGTAGCCTCTGATCTCACTGCCCACCAAAAAAAATTTTGTGGTTTTCCATGGGGGCCCCAAGGCCAAATTGCCTATTCCACCTGGAAAAGCCACGTCAAGACAAGCAACCCCCCCCCCGGGAGGCAGTTAACAACAGAAGAAGGGCCCCATCCGGGAAAACGCAGGGGGGGACAATGGAAGAACAGCAAACCCCCAGGTATTTCCATCCCAGGAACCACGTAAAGCGGGAATTCAGCCCTAACCGCCCAATCCAGGGGACCCTTGACACACAACAGCTTCCTGGTAAACCAGCAGGCTCGCGGGGGACATCTGGACCTTCTTTTTGGGCACAATCACAGCTCAGAATGCCCAGGACAGAGACAGATGTCCCATCTGAAAAGCACTAAAAAGCCAAAAAAGAAGGAAAGCCCAATTGCAGAAACAGTGCCCTTCACGAAGGGGAGGGAATGAACTGTAACCAATTTTCCCGGGTTTACACTTACAGTAAAGTGTAAGGCAGGGGGCACCCGGGGCCCCAGTAAAAGATAGTGTTTCAGAAAAAAGTAACAACAGAATATCCCTGTCATTCAAGTACAGCAGTAACAAACTGAGTGGACCTCACGGGCACACAAACAAGTTTGCAGCTGAAAAACCCAGCTAGAACTTTTCCCTGGGTGGGGATGTAAACTGAACCAGGAAATGACCGGTGACGGAACGATTTCCCAATTATACCCATGGGTGAGATTAAAATAAATGATGATGATACGGTTGAAGTGGGGAAACAAAAATCTGACAGGGGTGAAGACATAACTTATATGCTTGACAAAGCAAACATGATGAAAAGATTCTGGCACTTTGATGTTAAAAAAACTTTTAAATGATGAAAAAAAGGGATGCAAAAATACAGAAAAGGCAATGACAGTCCGATCCTACAGGGGAAAAAAAGTAAAAAGATAAAAAAACAGATCGGGGAAAACAAACCGCCTAAAAACAGTGGAAACGTTGCTTTTTAAAAAAAACCTCAGACACAGATAGTGTAAACACGACATACAGACGGTCATGGACTGTGAATAAACAGAGGAAAAACGGGTACCCAGGCCCGTCCATACCCGGGGCCCCAAGCCCTGGGGTCATCCCTCTCACAGTGGGGGTCCAGAAAAAATAGTTGTAATGTTGCTGCAAGGTCTAGCATCAGGCAGCTTACTGACCCTTTTAAAAAAGTTGTTCTGATGACGTGCGGGGGAAAAAGGGCCCTATCCCCCCCCAAGGGGAAAAAACCCAAAAGAGGACAAAAGGGGCTTCAGAAGCCAAAAGATGGGGATTGGGCAGGGCCACAATTTTAAATGCCATCAAGGGGGAAAAAACACTTTATTGGGGTGAATAAGCATAGCTCCAGAATCACTGCAACAAAGTATTCTGTAGATAAAAAAAAAGTTTTCGACTTTCTAAATTACAATGGCAGGTCCTTACCAAAATTTGTGATATGTTTTTTAATTAGTTTTCTTTTGGTTTATGATGTTATTTGTTTAACAGAAACTTTTGTTGAAAACTGATTTTGTGTCTTAAATTTTTAGTTATTATTTTACTTCAAAAGCTAGAAAACTACACATCAAGGGAGATACCAGGGGGGGGGAAATTGTTATGAAAAGGGAAAATCACTGGCATCCATATTGAACAATTTTTGTCGAAACTGAAAATCTATAATTTTAAAAAGAGCAAAAGATTTGTTTGGCACAGAAAAGGGAAAATTATTTGTGGGAACACATTCCTCTACTTCATTTTTTTGGGAATAAACATGAGGTTTTAGGGTATGGAAAATTTGGGAAAACAATTATTCTGGACCTTCAAAGACTTATAAGATTTTTACCTTATCCAAACGGGGATTTCATTTGCACAAACGCACGAAAAATTTTTCCCCAATGAAAATGATGATTTTGAAAACCTACAAGGGTTTTACCAATTCAAAATACCAAAAAAATTCATGATTTGCCCAAAAACATATTTGGTAATAATTTGCTTGAACTGTAAACATGTTTGATTGTGTCATCTTAAACGGACTTTGTTACTCAATTTTATGATAGTTGCACATTAAATTTCCTTTGGGTAAGCCTGTGGCTATTTCATAATTTTTTTGATTTATTATGTTGTTAAAGTGCCCTTTTTGATAGTCAAAGTTTAAACAGAATCTGCCCATTCCCCGTTACCCTGAAATTAGGGGTTAAAGATTGTTTTCAAAACCCGGAAACTCCAGAATAAAGGAATCTTATTTAAATTAGTGGGGACCAACAAAAAAGGGGACAAATATCAAAATGCCTAAAAGCAGGGATATTCACGACAGACTTTTGATACTCAAAACCCTTGAGGGGAAAAAGTAGAAACGCCCAGACATGTTTTCCAAGTGTTTGAAAAATTTCAAGCAATCATTCTAAAGGATTTCAGGAACAGTACAAAAAAATTAATGGTTTGTAAAAATGTGGACTTTCGAAAAAAGAAAGCAGAAAATGCTAAAATGTTTTCGCTCCACCGAAAAAAAAGAAAATCGGGTTGTTTATGCGAGAAAAGAAAAATGTACAAAAAATATTAAAATCAAAAAAACAAGATTATAGAAAGCAAAAAGGGTGAAACATTAGTAAGATGTTAACAGTTCATCCGTTCTGGAAAGAGGTTAGAAAAATGGGATTGGGAATGGGGAAAAAAATATATAAAATATAAGTACTGAGAATGGGTTTTTAAACACTTAAAGGTGTTTTTAAAAAACATGTGAAAGGGGTAAACCCAGTGTTTTTTGCGGGCCCAATGGAAGTTTCGATCACACATTAAAAAAAGAATATCGAGGATGAAGTAAAAGAAGCCATTCGAAAAATAAAACTAGAAAGGCAAGGTTTTTGATGCATATCAGCTGGATGTTAAATTTGGGACAAAATTTTAATAACGTTTTTGGGTCAGGAAATTTTAAAATAATCTTTTTTTATTGGATTTATCCCCAAAGAGTGGCCAAGGCCATAATTTTACCAAACACAAAAAAAGGGGACCCCATAACGTTGCAATTACAGGGAGTTTCCCCCTTTTTATACTAGTGTTTTTACATCTATCTTAAATTTAAGATTTATAAATGGGAGAAAGTAAAAAAAATATGATTTCAGAAAGTAGCAGGATCAGGAAAGGGTACTCAACTGATCCGATTTCAATATATCAGTTTTTCAAAATGCATGCAAAAAAGGGGGGGGAAAATTATATTTGTTTTGTTGACTTAGGAAGCATTCGATTTTGTTTCCCCGAAGCTTCTTTAAGTAGAAAAAACAAGGTGTAAAAGGAAAATTTTTGGGGTGCTTTTTAAATCAAGTATTGTGCATTACTGTTGTGGGTGCAAACAAAGAGTTTACGAATTTTTTTGAAGTCCATTGGGTGGCAAGGGTTGCGTCCTGAGCCCTACATTATTTCTTTTTTTTATAAAACGCTGGGTGACCAATGAATGCTGAAGGGAAGCATGGGATACAAATGCTTCCAGGGGGGGGATTGGTTGTTTTCTTTCTTTTTGCCATGATTGGGTTTGTTACAACGACTCCAGTGGGCCTTCAAAACAAAAAAATGTTTCATAGAGCTGTAAGGAAATGAAATTAAATGTTAAAACGAAAAAACAAAAGCATGGGGTTTTTAAAAAGGGGTTTCTTTGGCAACATGAGCAAAGGATTTTTTTCGGTAAAAAAAAAATGTTTAAAAATTATTGTTATTTAGGGGTTTTAATTTTCGACAAAGAAACATGAAGAAAGGGAAAGAAATCTAGCAACTAAGGCAAGAAGGCAGCTGGGCAACTGAATAAAACCTTCCAAAAATAAAGAAATGATCTATTTTTTTTTTTAAAAAAGTTGATGCTAAAATACAATTGTTTTTTCTTTTGCATCCGAAATTTGGGGTTTTAACCCAAACTAGATCATTTAGAAAAAGGTAATAGTTAGTCTGAAAAGATTCCTGGGGGTTCCCGTAAAAACTCCCAAAAAAGATGATTTATGGTGTTTGGGAATATCCCCTATATGTTAATTCTTGTGTTTTTTGCATTCGATATTGGTTTTTGGTGTTTTTCAAAAGGAAACTAAAAAATACCCTACAAGGCTTTCAATGTTTCTTAACCCAGATAGAAATGGGAAGAAATTTTGGGTAAAAAAGTAAGAGAAAATTATGTCAGACAGGTTTTCAGTTTGTTGGGTTTTCTCAAGGCGTAGGGGGTGTTTAAAACTTTCTTCTTTATTTAAGCAGAGGACTTGTTGAACCTCATACAAAATGGTTTTCCCCAATTGAAGATGCAATAGTTAATGACTAAGTCATTTAAAACCATTTTTGAAAGAAAAAATTTTCATAAATACATTGATACCTTGCTTTAGGGTTGCTGTGTTCAAAAAAAGATTTAATTCCCCGCACTAAATGCAAAGTGATCGTTACACGATTCTCTGCAAAACAAAAAAATTCCCTTTTTTTATGTCAGTAAACCCAAGACAACGCATTTCTCTTTATTGCCCCTTTTATTCGGATCTTAGAAATAAAAATTTTGGGTAAATTTTAAAAAGTTCCCTCCATAGTTGCTGCAAGTATCACATATTCCAAGATGCACAGTGTCTCCCCATATGTCTTTCCCCTAGTTAACAGAAGAAAGAATGTATATATAAATTTTAAATATTTTTTTGAGGTTTTTTTGTGGGCTTGGGGATTGATTTTTTTTTTCCCTTTTTATAGTGCCTGAGATGTCTTTAATTTACATCCTGGGGCAAACCAGGGTTTTTGTTGCACCTGTTGTTCCTTTTTAAAGTAATTTTTGGTTTCAATGGTACATGCAATTTTTTTTTTAAGTTGGATTGTTTTATGTTTTGAAATCTAGAAAATTTCCCGTAGTACTATACCCATTTCCCAGCTAGTTAATTGTGACAAAAGGCCCCAAGTACCTTTTTAAAATTTCTTCACATTCTCTCCTCAAGGGTGACAGTATTTCAGGGGGGTCTGCGATATACGGTAGGAGTTTTGATGAGGTTTTGGGAGTGTTTGAATATATGTGAGAAATGGAGTTTTTAAGATGGGGGGTAGGGGTTAAAGGGGTTTTGATGGTGACAATTATGTAATATTGATGGGGTTTATGCGATTGGTTGATGAAAAGGGGATGATGTTAAAAGATGGGGAAAACGGAAAATTTTGTTGTGTGTGTGGGGGGTTGTGTTGTGGTTTGGGGGTGTGTGTGTGGTGTTTTGTGTGGTTTTTTGTGGTGTGTTGTGTGCGCGCGCGCGTGTGGTTTTGGAAAAATGAAAATGAAAAAAATTTTTTTTTCCTTTTTTTTTTTATTTATCTATTTTTTTTCGAAAGGACGATGATATGTAGATGTTTGGGAGGAGGGTGGCGTGAGATGGGAAAAGTTGGGGGTGATGTTGTGTAATGCTGAAGGTGCGATGGTGGGATGGTAACGATGGGCCCTGGTTGAAAGGTTATAGTTGTGGCATAACTAGATGGAGATGTCAAAGGTGAAGATGAGACAAAGATGTAATATTAAGATAACGATGAAAACGATGAGAAGATGATGATTATGACCCTGATGCAAGATTGAAGATGTAATCGTGCGAAAATGACTAACATTGTAGAAAAGGTGATGCGTAGTGATGAAGATATGATGTTAATGTTATGTAAAGGGTAAAGTAATGTGGTTTTGTTATATACGGCCACTTTTGGGTTTTAGTTTAAAGAAGAT
>CM054148.1:29341134-29342812 GCA_028751875.1 Rapana venosa | reverse complement strand
TCCCCTTCTTCTTCCTCCTTTTCTCGATCTCTCTTCCTTCTCTCCTCTCTCTCCTTCTTTCGGGTCTTCTTTTCTCTCTCTGTGCCACTCATCTCTTTTGAGAGCTAATTAGGCAAATGATGCGGGATGTTGCTTACCGCAACACGAACATTCCCCAGAGCCACAAGAAGACAACCAGATCAAAATGAAGAAAAACGGGATCATCATCATCATCATCATCATCTCACAAAATAAGACTTGGAAACAAATGTAGATGAAATAATTCTAGTTTGTTTTTTTGGTCAAAGGAGGGATGGATGCTCGTGAAAATGCAGCGAGGAGTTCCGCTGTGACATTTTTTAATGACGGGAATGGTGCGTTCTTGTTCTTATTCGTGTTTTTCTTGTTGTTGTTCTTTTCTCTGTCTCTGTCTGTCTCTGTCTGTCTGTCTCTCTCTCTCCCTCTCTCTCTCTCTCTCGAGCGGGGACTGGATGTAAAAAAGCACATGAGTGCTTATTCATTATCCTCGAAATAAAAGAATTTGTCATTGTCTCTCTCTCTCTCTTTCTCTCTCTCTCTCTCTCTCTCTCTCTCTCTCTCTCTCTCTCTCTCTCATCTCTCTCTCTCTCTCTCTCTCTCCTTTCTCTCTCTCTCCCTCTCTCTCTCTCTCTCTCTCTCTCTCTCTCTCTCTCTCTCTCTCCTCTCTCTCTTTCTTCCCCTCTCGCTCTCTCTCTTTCTAGAGGAATGAAAAATGAACGAATATATTTGTTCATTTTTCATACATATATATGTATAGAGAGAGAAAGATAGATAGATAGATAGATAGATAGATAGATAGATAGATAGATAGATAGATAGATAGGTAGATAAATAGATAATTCAAATAAAAAATCTTTTTTTAATCTGTTTTCCCCACTCATCCCCTTTGAGACTTAATTAGGCAAATTTTCCGACCTAAAAACATTTTTAAATTTCCAGAAAAAGACACAAGATGACAGGGAGAATTAAGTAAGAAAATAAACGACTATATTATGTCACAAAATAAGAGTTAGGAACAAAATGGATAGATGTTTTCATGCTGCTGCTGCTGCTGCTGCTGCTGCTACTGCTACTACTACTACTATTCCTACTGCTGCTGCTGGTGCTGCTATGCTTGCTGTTGTTTTTGCTGCTAGTGTTGTTGTTCTCGTTGTTGTTTTGGGGTAATTTTGGTTTAGAGTGCTGTTATTTCGAGTGGACTCGGGGGAGGAGGAGGGGGGGGGGGAGGGTAGGAAGGGAAGGAGGTGGGCGGAAACAGACAGAGAAGACAGACGGGAGAAAGAGAGCGCATATTGAAAGGGAGGAAAGAAAAGAAAGCGGGAAGGAAGCAGGATTTTCTGGAAAGAGGAGAAAAGTAAGGAAGAAAGCAGTGATGGAGAGAGAGAGAGAGAGAGAGAGAGAGAGAGAGAGAGAGAGAGAGAGAGAGAGAGAGAGATAAGGGAGGGGAAAGTGGGAGATGGAGGGGCGAGAGACTAGAGAAAGAAGGCAAAGATGAAGACAAAACAGAGAAAGGAAAGGAAGGAAGAGAGCGCAGGCGGAGGGAGACGAGAGAAGAGAAGAGGTTAGAGGACAGGGAGGAAAGGAGGGAAGATGTTAGAGGAGATGGAGGAAAAGAGGACGGAAGACTTCAGGCTTCCGACTTCAGACTTCAGATATTTAT
>CM054148.1:29298634-29331134 GCA_028751875.1 Rapana venosa | reverse complement strand
GAGATGGCCAGTTCATGCAGTAGCTTGACCTTGGTCCTGTTGGAATAGGCACGTTACAAGCTATAAAATTGCTGCTGCTAAAGGTATTGTAGTGTATTTTGTGTGTGTGCTTCTTAGAAATAAACAGTGTGTTGTGTGTGTGTGTGTGTGTGTGTGTGTGTGTGTGTGTGTGTGTGTGTGTGTGTGTGTGTGTGTGGTGTATGTGAGTGTGTGTGTGTGTGTGTGTGTGTTCCGGTTCCTCGGCTAGAGCTCCGAGGTTCACCAATGGTGACAGTTTGCGTATGCAGCCGTTTTTCCCCACCATTACAATAGCAGCATTCCGACTCTGGGGATATAGGTCAGGTCAGGTCAGGTTAGGTCAGGTGCCTCCATCGCCGCTGTCATGGGTAGCAGCAGCTCCACGCAATACCACCAGGGTTCGCCATCTTTCCTTGTCTCTGCTGAGATCTACGATCTCCTGTAGCCCTCCTCCCAGACCACTGATCTCAGTGATGTTGGCCATGTAGGATATTGGTGGTCTGCCTCTTTTCCTTCTGCCCTCAACCTTACCTTGGAGAACTGTAGTCATCAGATTTGTTTGTGTGTTTCTGTTTGCTGTTTTGTGTTTTTGTTTCTGTTATTGACACGCGCAGACTGAGATACGTTGGTCATAACGTATCTCAGTCTGCGTTTGTCAATAACAGCCAACATCATTTTGTCCTTGCACTGAGAGGTTCATCAAGAACGCTTGAGCTTTCATTGTTCTCCTGTCTGATCATTTTGACTTCAAGTCACCTGCAGAACCATATTTAGGCTGTGTTATTTTATCTCTTTCCATTTTCGTTAATGTCCATGCTCCTGATCCGTACAGCAATACAGGCCAGATTTGTATTTTGACCATTCTAGTTTTGAGATATTTATAGTTGCCTCTGTTTTTTCAAAAGTTGTTTAACTGAATCATCTATTGCTGGCCATCTAGCCTTGACGTCTTGTAACAAGAGCCATCAGTCTTTTTGCAGGGCCTAAATATTTGAAATTTTGAACGTATTCCAGAGCCGTTACAGTGATTTTGGTATTCTGAGTGGTCACTACCCTTAATTTTCAAACCACTGTGGTCCTTTTGGCATTTAACTTAAGACCATCAGTGTTTCCCTCTGCTTTGACTCTAGATTATTCTCCTCATGCTTGTGATATCATCGGCCATGAACGCTTTATCATCAGTGTACCTGGGGTTAGTGGTGTTTCTGCCTCCTACATCAAGGCCCTTGTTCTCTGTGTCCGCCTTTCTCGTCATGGTTTCTGTGTATAGGCTGAAAAGATGTGGGGATAATATTTGCATATTACCAGACTCCCTTTTTTGTATCAAAGACCTCACAGTGCTCACCATTCCATCGGAAGGTTGCCTTCTGATATGAATACAGCTTTGCTGTGAGCGAAACCAGATGCTTTGGAAAGCCCATTTCTGACATTGTGATAAACAGATGGCGATGTTTGACACTGTCAAAAGCCTTACTATAGTGTATGAAAGTAATGAATGTCCCTATCTTCAGTGTTTCTATTTTCTCTAACAGGGGACGGGGTAGTTCAGTGGTCGGAGCACTCGCTTTCCCCCAGCCAAGTTAAGCAGCGTCGAGCGTGGTTACCACTTGGATGGGTGACCGTTTGCGCGCCTTGGCTTCAGTACAGTTCCCCCAGTTCACCCAGCTGTAAATGGGTACCTGCCCTCTTTAAGGTCAGGGAAGGTAAAGCAGCGAGGGAGAGGAGATGGGCACCGCCCTCAATATGCTGGCCCTAGAGAAGTGAGGTCTCTGACGCCTCGCTCCCCTACGACCTTTTAGGTTATGGGACTCCTTTACCTTTACCTTTACCTTACTTGAAGCACAAAAACATGTCTACTGTTCCTCTTCCACGTCTTTATTCTTCCTGACAATCAGATATCTCTCTTTCTACTTTATTGTTCATTCTGTTGAGGAGGGGGAGGATCAGAAGAATTTTGCTTGTGTGGCTTATCAAGGCGATGTTTCTGTAACTGCCACAGTCTTTAGTATCTTGCCCTTGTGGAGCATGACGAATTCTTCTTGCTCCCACTTGCTGGGCCATTGGCAAGTTTCCGAAATTTCTTTTGCACAGATGATGTAGAGCTGTAAAACTGGATTGGCCTGACTTCTTCAAAAGCTCACTTTGTGTGCTGTCCATTCCAGGGGATTTACTTTTTAAAGTTGTTTGATGGCGTCAGTAACCTCTTCCTTTAGTGGCAAAGGTTCCAGATCTGTGCAGATCAACATTGCACGTCAGTTTACCAGTATTGCTGGTGTTTGTGTCGAACATTTCTTGATCATTCCACCCGTGAAATATTTGATTTATGTCAGTGAGAATGTTCCCACTTTTGTCATTTAGGCTTTGATTTTAAAACTAACAGATTAATTCCACTTACTTGTATAATTTGCCAGAAAAAGAAACTGGGGATGTAAACATATTAAAATTAAAATAGCCAAGAGGGAAACAGTATGAAGTTTAAAAAAAGGGGACACGGACAGAACAAGGAAAAAAGACCATTAATTTTGCTGGACGATGTTGTGTAGACCAGAGTATATATATTCTGTTGATTTAGTATTTTGTTTTTGACTTTGTTTTTGTTTGTTTGTTGGGTTTTGTTTGTTTGTTTTGTTGGGTGGGTGTGTGTGGGGGTGGGTGGTTGTGGGTGTGTGTGTGTGTGCGCGGGGGGGGGGGGTATATTATTTCCAAACCAGCTCTCAACAACAGGCGTTCATTTGTTGGACACTTTCCGAGTGAAAAACCCCATTTTTTTACCCGTCATTAAGGCAACCGCATTCTGACTTCAGGGTTAACAAACTTATAAAACGCATTGGAAAGAGAAATGCAAACTTAACAACAGATACCTTTTTCCTTAAACCAAAGAAAAGTTGTTTTTTTTAAAAAGCGGCTAAAAGATCAGGACCTTAGAAATAACACGACATTCAACAAGCAAAAACAGAACAGTCCCACTTATCATGTTGACATTCGTTTGTATTCAGCTTTGTTTTTGTTTCAATGGTTTTTGTGCGTTTGTTTGTGATCTTTGTGTTTGTTTGAACTAGTTAATTATGTATATATTTATGCTGCTTCCCCCCCCCAAAAAAAATCTCAAACGAAACTATAAATGAATCCAGTTGTTTTTCGTTGTTTTTGTTGTGGTTGTTAAGATTGATTTTTGTTCTGTTCATTTGTACAAAGCATGCTGGCTTGTTGTCGACTGAGTTTTGTGTCAGTTTTTATGAAGTGAATGCTCAATCTGTCATTTTACGTTTATTTGCTGGCTTACTTTAGTGTGTGTTCTTGTTCTTGCTTTACTTCTGGCCATTCACAAAGTTGTTCTCTTTTTTTTTCTTTTCCCTCACCTTTGCATCCTTCTTCTTCTTGTTGTTTGTTTTTTCTCATTCTTTGTTGCTATATTTTTCTTTAACTTTTTGTCTTTTTTTTCTTTCTCTTATTTTTTGTTTCTTTCTTTTTTTCCACTACGTTCTTTCCTTTCTTCCTTTCCTTTCCTTTCATTTCTATCTCTTGTTCCTCTTTTTTTTCCTGGTCTTCTTTGTTATGTTTCTCCTTTTTCTCTTCCCTTTTTTTCTTCTTCCTAGCATTCATCTTCTTTATCTACTTCTCCCCGTTCTTATTTTTCACATTTTTCTTCCTCGGGTTTTTGTTCTTCGCAAATTTTATTTGCAAATCTCTTTCGAAAATTATTTTTCTTATTCTTCGTCTTTTTTGCATTCATCTTCTTCTTTTATGCATTCTTCATATTCTTCTTCTTCTTCTTCTTCGCATTCTTTTTATTCTTCGCATTCTTCTTATTCTTTGCATTATTCTTATTTGCATTCTTCTCCTTTGAATTCTTTTTTCCATCTCGTTTGCATTCTTTGCATCTTTATTTTTTTTCTTTGCATTCTTGTTCTTTCCCTATCACACTCTTATTCGCATTCTTCTTCTACGCATTCTTCTAGTTCTTCTTTGAATTCTTTTTTCATCTCGTTTGCATTCTTTGCATTCTTGTTTTTTCTTTACATTCTTGTTCTTCACCCATCACACTCTTATTCGCATTCTTCTTCTACGCATTCTTCTTCTTTGAGCTAGCTTCTTAGCTGCCTAACTATGTCTGCGTGAATCAGCCTGTCTGTCTGTCTGTCTGTCTTTCTGTTAATTGAACTGTCCAGTTGTTTATTCGTTAGCACACATCCGTCCGTCTATCTATCTGTTTATCTGTTTCAGTCTTATCTGTCAGTCTGTCTTTGTGTGTTCAGAGGATGGGTGAAACACAGATACAGAATCCCGTTGTCCATAGACTAGTGTCCGGACAGATTCAGGCACATAAAGCTATGTTTATTCAGGCGTCTGTCACCCTCTATACATCGTAGCGTCTCCACAAACTTGGGGGGGGGGTTTCTCTACTTGTTCTTTCTCCAGATTATGTGAATGTGAAAGGTCAAAGGAGAAACGATGTATATGACCATACGAAAATATTTCAACGTTGTTTGTCAATCTGTTCGTATCAATTGGAATCAGCTCAGCTTTTCTTCTTCTTCTTCTTCTTCTTCTTCTTCTTCTTCTTCTTCTTCTTCTTCTTCTTCTTCTTCTCCTCTTCTTCCTGCTCCTCCTCCTCCTCCTCCTCCTTCTTCTTCTTCTCCTCCTTCTTCTTCTTCTCCTCCTTCTTCTTCTTTTTCTTCTTCTCCTTCATCGAATGCTCAGACAGCAACTATTGTTGTCTTTTGTATGAGCAAAAATGCGTCACGCTGCCGTTAAGCGCCTGACAAGTCAGGTCCAGCGCATCCGTTTCGGCTTTATGTTATGTTTTCAGTCTTTCTGGGGGGAAAATGAAGGCATGAGAGTGGACCAAGAAGATAGAAAAAAAGACGAGAAGAAGGTGACAGGAAGAAAAAAACAAACAAGGCAGAAACAAAGAGAGTGATAGAAAAGAGGAAATTTCTAGCACAGAATTTCCTGAATACGGAGGATGCTATTTAAACCGACAGGCCCCTGGCATCCCCAACAGGGAGGGGATTTCAGCTTTTCAAACCATACGTAGGTTCAGTGGGATACCGAAACACAAGCGTGCCCAGCATGCATCCGATACGCCCAAAACATGAGCTGCTCTGAAGATGGAATGTGTCAGCTCAGGCCTGCGAGAAGGAGACCTCCTGTAGAGTTACAAGCACAGGAGAAGACCTTGGGCACTTGGCATCCCACCCGGTATGAGAAGAACGCAGTGAAGGAAAAAAGATGCAAGGGGACGGGATAGCTCAGTGGTCGGAGCACTCGCTTTCCCCCAGCCAAGTTAAGCAGCGTCGAGCGTGGTTACCAGTTGGATGGGTGACCGTTTGCGCGCCTTGGCTTCAGTACATTTCCCCCAGTTCACCCAGCTGTAAATGGGTACCTGCCCTCTTTAGGGTCAGGGAAGGTAAAGCAGCGAGGGAGAGGAGATGGGCGCCGCCCTCAATATGCTGGCCCTAGAGAAGTGAGGTCTCTGACGCCTCGCTCCCCTACGACCTTATAGGTTATGGGACTCCTTTACCTTTTTTCTGCATTGCATTGCATTGTATCGTATTGTATTGTTTCCTTCGGATGAGACTATAAAACCGAGGCCCCGTGTGTGAACGCACGCAGAACATCTGGCGCACATGTTAAATCCTGTTCCGCTTTTCGTAAGAGTAGGCCATGGTGTGCCGGTGGGAACAACAGATGACAGAATTTACAAAAATGCATACACACGGGGACTGGATGTAAAAAAGCATATGAGTGCTTATTCCATTATCCTCGATATTTTAAAAAAAAGTCATCTGAGCGCTTTGATTTGTTGCTTTACAAGATTCAGGGCTATATAAATTCCATACATTATTATTATTATTATTATTATTATTATTATTGTTGTTGTTGTTGTTGTTGTTGTTATTATTATTATAAGTAAACGAGTATTGCGCACGAACGGGGACCTCGGTTTATCGTCTCATGCATCGGAAAGTTAGGGAAACAAATACAGTTGCAGACAGGAAAAGGAAAAGGGTGGCGCTGCTCTTGTGGCGACGCGCTCTCCCTCGGGGCATTGCAGCCCGAATTTCACAGCAGAGAAATATGCCGTGACATAAATTGGTATAAAAGTTTTGGGTTGTTTTTTTTTAAGTATAAAAAGAAAGACTAATTATGTATTAAATCGTTTGAAAAACATCTTCACCTAGCGCTAAGTGCAAGAAAACACATTCCTCGCAGGGCCCCAGATTCGTGGTGATGGTTTTGCACTAGTGTGTGTGTGAACATGCTTCGGTCAGGAGAGATCTGTGGAACTGTCTGGTTGAACTGGCCTGACCTCTTGTCTGGCACTTTTGCTGCGAGGAATAACCACCAGCAGTTAGGCTCTGGCACTGACAGCAACTGCAGCAGAAGCTGAAGCAGCAGCAGCGGCAGTTGCTGTCAGGGATAAATCCTCGCAGTTTAGAGAGCTTGGGGAGAGAGTGTTATGGTATGGGAGAGCGTAGGTCATAGCGTGTGTGTGTTTTGTGTGTGTGTGGGGGGGAGAGGGTTTATGTATACGGGGGAGGGGGGTTGTTGTGTGTGTGTGTTTAGAGGGGGGGGGGGGGGGGGGGGGGGCAGGGCGGGGGGAGTGAGAGTGTGTGTTTGTGTGTGGTGGTGGTGGTGGTGGTTGGTTGGCTGGTCTTCAATTTTACGTCTGTTCACATAAAAGTAATATTAGTGTGTGTGTGTGTGTGTGTGTGTGTGTGTGTGTGTGTGTGTGTGTGTGTGTGTGTGTGTGTGTGCGGGCGCGAAAGACAGGGAGGTGGTTGGGAATTTGCAGAGATAGCTCAAATTCCATCAGAAGACAGAAAGCGAGGGCAACAGTGAAACAGAAACCCCTAAACCTTCGTTTCAGAATAGCTTCAGACACCAATACTGAAGTGTAGTCTTTAGGAGGCAGTGCCAGACTTCAGTGCAGCCCAAGGTGTTTGTTGTTGTTGTTGTTGTGTTCACTGACAGACTGTTACATTCCTCTGACCTTTTCTTTTCCTCCTTCTTCTTCTTCTTTTTCTTCTTCTTCATCTTCTTCTTCTTTGCATCCTTTTCCTTTTTTTGCATTCTTCTTTTTCTTTGCATTTTTCTTCTTAGCATTCTTCCTCTTCTTCTTCGCAATTCTTCTTCTTTGCATTCTTCTTCTTTGCATTCTCTCTTCTTCTTCTCTTTCTTCTTCTTCCCACTCTTCTTCTTCTTCTCTTTCTTCTTCTTTTCTTCTTCTTCTTCTTCTTCTTCTTCTTCTTCTTTACATTCTTCTTCTTCTTCTTTACATTCTTCTTCATATTCTTTTTTTTTTTCTTCTCCTTGGCGTTCTTCTTCTTTGCATTCTTCTTCTCCTTTGCATTCTTCTTCTTCTTTGCATTCTTCTTCTTCTTTGCATTCTTCTTTTTCTTTGCATCTCTTCTTTTCTTTGCATTCTTCTTCTTAGCATTCTTCTTTTATGCATCTTCTTCTCCTTTGCATTCTTCTTCTTCTTTGCATTCTTCTTCTTCTTTGCATTCTCTTTTTCTTTGCATTCTTCTTTTTCTTTGCATTCTTTCTTCTTAGCATTCTTCTTTTATGCATTCTTCTTCTTCTTAGCATTTTTTCTTCCACTTCTTCTTTTTCTTCTCCTTCTTCTTCTTCCTCTTCTTTATCTTCTTCAATATCTTCTTCTTCTTCTTCTTCTCCTTCTTCTTCTTCCTCTTCTTCTTCATCTTCTTCGACATCTTCTTCTTCTTTGCAGTTTTCTTCTTCTCCAACACTAGTAGCGGGGATGATGATAACAGAAGTATGAGCCATATATCTTTCCATTGACAGCAGGAGAGAAGAAGGGTATTATTTTATTGGGTTTATTTTGTTTGCAAGACAACCCAAACAACGCAACACAAAACAATACAAAACACCACAACATTAACACAGCACAAAACAGAGCAACACGAACCAACACAACACGAAAACTACACCAGACAATACAACGCAACACAATGCAACACAATAAACACAAGGCAATACAACATAGGACAATACAACACAAGGCAATACAACTCAACACAATACAACATGGCACAAACAACAACACAAAACAAACCACAACACAAGGCAACAAACAAAAAAAACCAACACAAACACAAAACCCACAACATAATACACACAAAAAAAACACAACATAAAACACATCACAGAACAACACAACACAAAACGAAATACAACACCCCCCAAAAAAGTAACACACAACAATACAGACACAACAAAAACACAAATACAACACAACAACACAAACACAACACAAATACAAGACGGGACAACGACAGACGATGGATCTCAGGATCTCTGATCTCTTGTAAGAGCGCTATTTCCCTCCCGCCCTCAATGCTATAAAGCCCTCAGCAAATACCAGTGGGTCCCTCTCTCTGCTGCCAGACCTTGCAGAGGAAACCATTTCTGCATCTTTGATCATGGCTTTCTTCCTGCCGGCCAGTTTGGCCGCACTCCACCTTTAAATTTTGGTCCACTTTCTACCGTTTTCCCTATACACTGAAACAAACACACACTGACACACACACGCGCGCGCGCACACACACACACACACACACACACACACGCATACACACACACGCACACACACACACACACAACCGCGCGCGCGCGCGCACACATACACTCGTCTAATATCACTTAGAGTGAACTGACGTTAAATTGAAGAGAACACAACACACACACACGCGCGCGCGCACGCACATACAGAGAGAGCACTTACCATTGCTACCCCCAAATATTTTCTTTTAATCTTTTTATGGTGAAAGATTAGCTCTTGATTTACAACTCATGTAAGTTTGTAAAAATTTGGAAGATTTTAATCTAAAAAGAAAATTATATTTAAAAAAAAAAGATTCAGCAGACACTGTAACACCTCATTTCTCTTTTGTCTCCGAGCCTCTTCACCGCAATATAAGCAACCGCGGGGTCAACACATTAGGAACACACACAAAATTTTCATGTTGATGGTCATTTCAAACTTTCTCATGACTATCTGGAATTGCTGTATGTCCACATTGCTGTATGCCCCATCCCCCCCAAAAAAAAAAATACACTGGGCATATTTTCTTTAGAAATCCGTCAATGTTAAAAAAAACTGATGAAAAAAGTATTTATAGCCAAAAGGACTTTTTTCTTTGGACAAATGTAAATGATTAAATGATTCGTAGAGCTTCTCCACAACCCAGGCACTTGCCCACAACCGCCGCAAATGGAGCCAACGTTCGTTACTGCAGTGCCCCTACGACCTTGGAGGGGGTTACGGAAGCAGATGAGATGAGAGTTCATTAAAACAAGAAAGAAAGAAAGAACGAAATCTTTACAAAATGACCCAATACGTTTTCTGAGTAGCAGCACTCAGTGAAAGATACCATTTGACCCCGGAAGCTAAACCTGGAGTGTAGCCTGTCTGTATTCTCTCCTTTCTTCTACTGCACTCTTCCTTCCTTATCTCCCTTTTATTTCCTCCACCGCTCCCCCCCCCCCTCTCCCCCTGATAGATTCGAGGGTCAGTAAACTGGCCCCTTCTCCCCCTCTCTCCTCCCCTATCCCTGGCCACCTCACTCCCATCATTATCTCTGCCTTCATTTCGTTTCTGTACAGAAGGTTGATTTCCTGCCAGGTCCAATACACAAACGTGTAAATGTGTGTTTGTGTGTGTGTGTCTGTACGTGTGTGTGTCTGTCTTTCTGTCTGTCTGTCTGTCTGTTCGTGTGTACGTATGTGTGTGTGTGTACGTGTACACATATGTATGTGTGTGTATGCGTGTGTACATATGTATGTGTGTGCCATGTGTTCGAATATGTGTGTAAGGAACAGACAGAGCTAGAGCAAGGCATAAAATATTCAATATCTCTAGCTTTGACATGAAGTCTGCAACATTTTGTGAATTTTTTTGGCAAAGACATCTATCTATATCAGCGGTTTGCCATTCCCTTCTGATAATAGCCATCCCCCCCCCCCCCCTCCTGTTAGCGTTACCCAGGTGATACGTCGGGGGTAGGGTTAGGACTTGGAGTCTACAATGCCAAAACAGTGTCGGCCCCCAATGGAACAGATCTGGAATATGTTCAAAACTTCCAACAGTAAGGCTCTGTGAGAGAAAGTAATGGCTCCTGTCTACAAGACATCAAGGCTAGAATCGGTAAGGTCTAACAAAAGATGATTCAGCTAAACAATATTTGGAAATGCAGAGACATACCTAAATATCTCAAAAAATGGAATTATCGACACATTTATCTTGTCTGTACTGCTGTATGGGTCAGAAGCCTGGACGCTACGAAAATTGGAAAGAGACAAAATAAACACAGCCGAAATGTGGTTCTACCGGCGACTTCTTAAGAGTCATTAATTTGGTCAGACAGCAGAACAAATGAAAAGATTCTTGATAAACTCTCAGTGCAAAGACAAGTGTTAGCTGACACAGACGAGCTCAGACTGAGATATGTTGGCCATGCAAACAGAAACACATAGACAAATCTGATGACGACAGTTCTCCAAGGGCAAGGTAAGGTTGAGGGCGGAAGGAAAAGAGGCAGACTACCACCAGCATCCTACATTGCCAACATCACTGAGATCAGTGGTCTGGGAGGAGGGCTACAGGAGATGGTAGAACTCAGCAGAGACAGAGAAAGATGGCGGACCCTGGTGGCATTGCGTGGAGCTCCTTCCGTCGACAGCGGCGATGAAAACAAGTGACATGGGGGACGGGATAGCCTAGTGGTCAGAACATTGCGCTCGCAATCTGACGACCCGGGTTCGATTCCCGTTCAAGGGGATATTTTCCCCTGGAGTTAACATCAGTGCAGACTCCACTCTCTCCAAAAGTCCTTCGGATGAGACTATAAACCGAGGCCCCGTGTGCGAACGCATGCAGAACATCTTGCGCACACGTTAAATCCTGTTCCGCTTTTCGTAAGAGTAGGCCATTGTGTGCCGGTGGGAACAGATGACAGAATTTACAAAACCACATACACACGGGGACTGGATGTAAAAAAGCACATGAGTGCTTATTCCATTATCCTCGATATAAAAGAATAAATAAATAAATAAAAAATAAAGTGTGCATTGTCGCAGTGTTCTAAATAAAGAACTCGCCTCCTTACAAAGGTTTTTTAAGTGCAGAACCCCTCTGGCTGGTGACCCCTCGGAGGTCGAACATTGGTGAGCTCCCTATAGACTTGTGACCCTGAAAATGTGACATGAGGAACCTAAACTATAAAAGCTGGGGGGGTGGATAGATCGACATGAGCGGCGTGGGAACAGCAAGACAGGGGACGTCACAGAAGAGGAGGCAGCAGACAATTGCGTGGGTTTTTTTAAAAGAGAGAAAATTACATTTCTAGCGAAACTTTCTCTCACTTGTCTCCCCTGTGGACAGGTCACGACACGTCTTGCTGGATGGAGCCTTGCTTTGCAGGCAGCTGTCGCCCGAGCTGTCAAGGGCTCTCACTCTGGCTCCTACTGACAGTTAGGGGAAGACAATCACAGTCCTGTGGAGATAGGAAATGGAGGCAGAGACAATGAGGGAGGGGCCCTGCAAGGTTATTGACACTTCAGACCGCCTCCTATAGAGGAGTGGAATTGAGAGTGAGTGAGAGAGAGAGAGAGAGAGAGAGAGAGAGAGGATAGACAGACAGACATAGTGAGAGAATGAACGTGCAAAACAAATAGGTATTTCTTGAAAGAGAGATAGTGGAGAGACAAAGAGATAGACAGAGTGAGTGAGGGAACAAACAAACGAAATTGTCTTCGTCGTCTTCTTCTTCTTCTTCTTTGTTGTCGTCGTCGTCGTCGCCGTCGCCGTCGTATGCTTCTTCTTATGCTTCTTTTTGTTAGCATTCTTCATGTTTGCCATTCTTCTTCTTCTTCTCCGCATTCTTCTTTGCATTCTTCTTCTTCCTCTTTGCCTTCTTATTTTCTTTTTGCATTCTTCTTTGCATTCTTTGAGGGTTTTTTTTGCATTATTTTTTGCATTCTTCTTTTTCTTTGCATTCTTCTTCTCCTCTGCACTCTTCTTCTCTCCTCTTCGTTCTTCTTTTCTTCTTCTTCTTTTGTTCTTATCATCTTTTTCTCTCTTCTTTTTCTCGTTCTCTTTCGTCTTCTTCTTCGTCTAAGCAGAATTGTGATCATTTATATATATATATATATATATATATATATATATATATATATATATATATATATATATATATATATATATATAATATGAAAAAAGCACAAAAAACTGTTATGACATCGCTCTCTATTTCCCTTCACAGCCTTTCCATCCTTGTCTAATGTTTATTCCAGCCTGGTCACATTACCTTAGGTGGGCTTCTCCCCTTTAAGAACGCATCAGATAACACTATAATTAGCAATTTGTTTCCCCTGTTCTTGTGCGCTGTTTATCTTCCCTTTTTTGTCTTTTTCTTTTTTTTTTACTGTGACTTTGGATGAAGCCGAGCTTTCAGGCCACAAAAGCTGACAGCTTGATAGAGCTGTACATCAACTATTACAGCTTTCAGGGATTGACATTCACAGGCGGCAGGTGCGGCAGCGGAGTGAATAAAAACCCCACAGGCTTCTTCTATTCCTAGGGCCGTGAAGTCGTTAGTCGCAGGTTCAAATCTAGCCACGTAGCGGTGAATTATGGGTGAGTGTGTTTTTACATTCCGCCGAGTTGTCTTGTGTGCGTGGATTGCTTTGCTGCCAGCCAGCTCGTTCTTTGTGTCTGCGCGCGCGCGTGCGTGCGTGTGTGTGTGTGTGTGTGTGTGTGTTTTATTTTTAATTTTTATTTTACTCTTTTATATCGAGGATAATGGAATAAGCACTTATGTGCTTTTTTTAATCCAGTCCCCGTGTGTCTGTGTGTCTGTCTGTGTGTCTGTTTGTCTATCTATCTATCTATCTCTATCTATCTATCTATCTTTTTGTCTGTCTATTCTATTCCACCTCTCTCTGCATCTCTGTCTGTCACTCTGTCTCTGTCTGTCTGTCTGTCTGTCTGTCGTCGTCTGTCTGTCTCTCTCTCTCTCTCTCTCTCTCTCTCTCTCTCTCTCTCTCTCTCTCTCTCTCTGTCTGTCTGTCTGTCTGTCTGTCTACCTACCTACCTGCAAAAACTCGGTGAAATGACCATAAAGAAGACCAAAGGGTAAATTTCAGAAAAAGAGAGAGGGGTAGTAGAGTAGTGAGTAGTTAAAACTAGTTCAGTTGAAAAGATAGAGCAGGATGTAAACAAGTCTTCAATTAGAAAAAAAACACTAGAGGAAGAAAATAGAAGTAATTTCCGTTTGAAAAGTAACAAGGCATAAAAAAAGTCTAGGAACCAAAGTACGAGAAAGAACAAGAAGAAGAGGAGGATGAAGTAAAGTCAAGTGGGTGAGGCCAAGATGAGGTCGTGTGCAGAGATATCATGCACACCATGGACTCCAAGAAATCTGAAAGCAATAAAAGATCCACAGATTGCAGTAGAAAACGTCAGAAAGAAAAAAATGAACAGAATCCAGTAGAAAACGTAAGATGTAAAAGATCAACAGAATCCAGTAGAAAACGTAAGATATAAAAGATCCACAGAATCCAGTAGAAAACGTAAGATATAAAAGATCAACAGAATCCAGTAGAAAACGTAAGATGTAAAAGATCAACAGAATCCAGTAGAAAACGTAAGATGTAAAAGATCAACAGAATCCAGTAGAAAACGTAAGATATAAAAGATCAACAGAATCCAGTAGAAAACGTAAGATGTAAAAGATCCACAGAATCCAGTAGAAAACGTAAGATGTAAAAGATCAACAGAATCCAGTAGAAAACGTAAGATGTAAAAGATCAACAGAATCCAGTAGAAAACGTAAGATGTAAAAGATCAACAGAATCCAGTAGAAAACGTAAGAGATAAAAGATGAACTGGATCCAATAGAAAGCATAAGAGATAAAAGATTAACTAAATCCAGTACAAAGCATAAGAGATAAAAGATTAACTGAATCCAGTAAAAAAAAACATAAGAGATAAAAGATAACTAAATCCAACAGAAAACATAAGGGATAAAAGATGAACAGAATCCATTAGAAAAACATAAGAGATGAAAGATGAACTGGATCCAGTAGAAAACGTAAGAGAGGAAAGATGAACTGGATCCAATAGAAAGCAAATTGGATGGAACAATGCCATGAAAATTCTATTCTCAGATATGAAGCAGAAACAGGAGGGATTCTCCACTAGACTGAAAAGAAAAAAAATGGCAATTACATGGAATCGAAATAATGCAGCAAGATAGCACCACAACAAAAAAGAATATAAGAGAAAAAAACCATGATGAACTGAAATTCAATACAATACAAATTCAATACACTAGATTCATGCCATACAGCAATCTTAGCCAGTAGTACTTTTTACCATTCCAGATTGGGATCAGTAAATGATGTCCTAGGTAGAAGTTAGAAGGACCGCAAATTGAATGACTGTGGTGAGGGATTGTTGAAGAAGAAGTCTGTGAGTGGGTGGGTGGGTGAGTGCGCACGCACGCACGCACGCGTGTGTGTGTGTGTGTGTGTGTGTGTGTGTGTGTGTGCGTGCGTGCGTGCGTGCGTGCGTGCGTGCGTGCGTGCGTGCGTGCGTGCGTGCGTGCGTGCGTGTGGGGGGTAGGGAAGATGGAACGGGCTCGAACGGATGGAAACGATGCTCTTTGGTCAGACTGGCTTCCGTGGCAGACGTGCAATCATCCTGTGGTTGTAATCGACTGCCGTTTGTTTGGAAATAATGTAGTTTGAGTGATGTTTGTGGAGCTGGGTGTTTTTATTCTGCAGTTTTAGGGACTTCTTCAGTCTATTCAATATCTACCCTGGAAACGTTTTATCTGTAAATTGACCATAATACCTCCATGCTTATGCTTCTTTTTTACACAAAAGGACATGAAAAATTTTGAGGGTGGGGAGGGGGAAGCAAATAGTATTTGAGGAAAATAACTGCAGGTAATCGGTTACAACTTCATCGTTGTAAACATGATTTGATATAGATTTAGAGAAGCGATAAAAGCAAGAAGGGAAAAAACACACACACTTTCAAAACACAAGCACTTTTTGCATGTAACAACAATGTATTTGAAGCTTACTTTTTTGCAGTAAACATTTAATTTCTGTTTTTACTTTTTCTAGTTCGCTAAAATTCCTTTATTTTTCATTCTCTTTATTTTTCTTTTTTTTTTGCTAGATTCCCATTTAATTTCTGCTTTCTTCTTTTTTTTTGCTAGATTCCTCATTTAACTTCTGCTTTCTTTTTTTTTTTTGCTAGATTCCCATTTAACTTCTGCTTTCTTTTTTTTTTTTGCTAAGATTCCCATTTAACTTCTGCTTTCTTCTTTTTTTTTTGCTAGATTCCCATTTAACTTCTGCTTTCTTCTTTTTTTTTGCTATATTCCCATTTAATTTCTGCTTTATTCTTTTTTCGCTGGATTCCCATTTAATTTCTGATTTATTTCTTTCGCTAGATTTCCATTCAATTTCTACTTTATTTGTTTGGGTTTTTTGCTAGATTCCCTTTTAATTTCTACTTTATTTGCTTTTCACAAGATTCCCATAAGATTTCTACTTTTTCGCTTTTTCACGAGATTCCCATATAATTTCTACTTTTTTCGCTTTTTCCTTCCCTTCCCATATAATTTCTACTTTTTTCGCTTTTTCACGAGATTCCTATATAATTTCTACTTTTTTCGCTTTTTCACTAGATTCCCATATCATTTCTGCTTTATTTTTTTCGCTAGATTCCCATTTAATTTCTACTTTATTTGAATTTTTGCTAGATTCTCTTTTCATTTCTACATTATTTGCTTTTTCACTAGATTCCCATTTAGTTTCTTTTTTTTTCTTTTTTGCTTTTTCAATAGATTCCCATATAATTTCTGCTTTATTTCTTTCGCTAGATTCCCATTTAATTTCTACTTTTTTCGCTTTTTCACTGGATTGAAGTTTAGCTTCTTCCTTGCTGGGTTTTTTTTCTGAAAGATTCCCATGGCCAGTTTCTGCTTAACTGTTTCTTCTCCAGATTTCCATTTAGTTTCTGCCGGACATGGCCCAGGTTCAAGTCCCTGGAGGAGCATGTTTCAGAGATCCTGCTGGTGACTGAAGCATCTCCTCCTGGGAGACCTTGCCGTGAGACGCTTCTCACAGTTCATCAATACTTGTCCACAGTCATTAGGATGAGCAGTTACTTTTTGTGGCCCATCAAAAGCTTCAGAACACATATAACATTTATTCATTTTGTATGTATCTATTATATTCTTATATATCAATGATAATGGAATAAGCACTCGTGCGATATTTTTTACATCCAGTCCCCGTGTGTACGCGGTTTTGTAAAATTTTGTCATCTGTTCCCACCGGCACACAATGGCCCACTCTTTCAAAAAAGCGGAACAGGATTTGACGTGTGCGCAAGATGTTCTGGCATCTAGTCCTGCCTTTCACATCATGCAAATCAGGCATAACTCAGTCAAGGGTCCAGGGCCCAGTGCTAACATTGGCATGCCCCTTTCCTCTTACTAAGTCCAAAGATGGACAGCTCCTGCTATAATTAGTACCAGCTGGGCTGGGATGGGATGGATAGCGGCTGAGAGTAGATGAAAGTCGGGGAAGCTGACAGCTGTGAGCTGTACTCATCTTGAGCTTGTATGTTTGTCCGTCGTGTTCGACGATGACCTCCAAAACAGCAGAGGAGGCAGCTGCTGTTTCAGAAATTGGGCAGAAATTTGATTATAGTGTAGATACCTTGCCCACAGTACATCCCCACTCTCTCGGCCAAGTGGGCATAAGGACAGTCAGCGTTGGAGATGTTCTCCAAAGGCCAACTAGCCCCCAGGGCCGCAGCACATAAGGACTGTCCGAGTCAAGCCTCCTAGTCAGAGAGTCATTGTCGATCACTAAAGACTAAGCTGTGAAGTGGAATTCCATGAGTGGGAAAGCCACTGGTCATACAGCCTCTCACTTTGCTGTTGCCCCCAGCGTCAATGGTTTAATCAAGAACTGTGATAAAGCCCAAGCGCTGACGGCACTCTTGAGCTTAGAGGCTGATGAAAAGGACATGATTCGACTGATGCACTTTCAGTGATAACTTTGTCAACACTATTTTTTTAATAAAAACTATTCAGAATATATAGAATGGTAAACTGTCAAGAGTTGTACTCGCAAAGTTAAATTTGACTTTCTGTTCACGAGGGATACGGGTGGTAGACATGTACTGCAGAAAATGCATTTGTACGCTGAACAGTAGTGACGTGTGCTTTCATGATGACTGTCATCAACAGCAGCAAGATATGTCTGACTTTTCAAAAAGTTGTTGAACACAAAACTGCCAGAAAAGTTCGTTCCTTATATAGTCTGCTACCAGTCTGACAATTTTTTTTCTCTAACATTTGAGAACATTTTACTGACAGAAGTGACTGAGGAAAAGTAGGTTTACTGCTGCTCTTCAATAGCACTGGCTTGCCTAAAGAGCCTTACTGATGCTGCAGACTTTTGTCCGTGAAAGAAACAGCGATGGAAACTGGAAGTATAAGAATAATATTAGCTTTGTATGCGTGTTCATGTGGTTTTGTAAGTTCTGTCATCCGTTTTTACTGGCACAAATAGCCTACTCCTTCGAAAAGTGGAACAGTTTTTGACGTCTGTGCAAGATTTTATGCGTGCGTTTGGACTCGGAACTTCGGTTTATAGTTTGATCTGCAGCCTTAGGTCGTGAATCACCGTCTTTACAACCCCCAAAATAAGGCCAGCAGACGATGTGCATTAGGTTGAAGTTATACGAAATGGAAAACAGGAATAGATATTGACTGGGGGTGGGGGAGTGAGGGAGAGGATAGAGGAGGGAGACTGGAGAAGAACTCTGCGTGAGTTTGTGTGGGCGGGTTGGGGGGAAAAGTCAGTAGGATTGAAGTAATGGAAATGGTGTCTCTTAGTAAAAATCTGGTTGGAAGCAGACAGTCAGTCATCAGGTATAATTCAATACAATTTGATAATGGGATAGCATGCAGTCTGAGAAGAGTGGTCTAGCCATTTGGGGGAGTATGGTAGAATGATTACTAGTTCAGTCAATCTTGTGGGATCCTCTGAAGTCGGAGTATGGCTGCCTATTATGGCGAGGTACTTAAAAACAAGTCATACACGCAAACTTCTCATTCAATGTGCAATTTAAATCTCACAGTGATCCCTAGGTGGGATGAGTGCACTTTGTGGGTGACCCCCAGAATGTTAAGCTGGGCAACGCACCACAACAACAACAATAACAACAACAACAATAACTAGTTCAATCGCTTTTTACGAACTAACAAGTTTCTAGGCTGAAAGCGTTTGTCTTCGAGCTAGCTAGTCATTCTGTCTGTAATGATAGTACGTAAGGTCAGCATTTTTGACAGACCCCCTCCCCCCCCCCCCCCCCCCCCCCCCGCATTCTTCGTCAATATTTGTAAAGGATTATTATATGAGTGTCTGGAAAAGAGACATTTTTGGCATTTTTTTGTTATATAGATGGCACTGTCTCTGTTAACAAAGGCAGCTGTATCCTGCAGGTCCTCACTCCCAGTCTCCACAGAGCTTCTTGGCCACTACTGGGGTGGTATGGGTCAGCCAGGCCAGGTCCTCTTTCAGAGTGCTACCTCATGTAGCGGGCAGGACTGTATACAGCACATGTTCTGTTGTCTGGCTGCCAGTCTTTGCAAGTAGCACTGCTCTGTGTGGCCTGTGTGGAACTCTGTGTATTTTATTTATTTATTTATTTATTCTTTTATATCGAGGATACTGGAATAAGCACTTATGTACTTTTTTACATCCAGTCCCCGTGTGTATGCAGTTTTGTAAATTTTGTCATCCGTTCCCACCGGCACACAATGGCCTACTCTTACACTTGGTGTGTATATGCGGTTGTGGCCTGTCCCTGAGTCTGAAATAAGTCTTATGACAATAATTGTGTTTGGTCACTCGTGTACTGATTTCTACCTCAACGATGATGAATAGGAGCTTTTTTATACCTTTGGTGTTCGATGATATTTTTCAGGTCTTTTACTCGTTGTGTTGTTGGGTTTGTTTTTCTTTTCACCTCATTCATTGATTGAAAGACTATACTTTAAACTTGTGTCTCTTCAGCAATACCTTGATAACGCGGACTTGGTTAAAACAAATTTTTAGAAGAGGGTTGTGAAATAATCTTGACAGTCCTCCAGACATCCCACAGGTATAAAATCGTGTTCCTTCTTTTTAACCCGTCCACACATCCTAGAGACTGAATAGGGAGGTAAACGATAGGATATTGTGTCGACTGTCCTTATGGGATAAAGTGGACAGACAGCTGCTGGAGACCTATCACACATCAAAAGCAGGGAATGTGTGTGTGTGTGTGTGTGTGTGTGTGTGTGTGTGTGTGTGTGTGTGTGTGTGTGTGTGTGTGTGTGTGTGCGCGCGCGCGCGCGCTTTCAATGCTACTGGAATCTGTGAGGTTAATGAACGCTGTATTCTTCTAAGCCGTAAAAAGAAGGCAATGCTGTTCTGAGTCGTCGATTTAATAAATGCTAGCTATAATCCTTTCAGCTTTAAGAAGACAACACTGACGGTCTTAAGCTCAATGTCCAAAAAAGACCATACTCCGAATTCAGAAGATTTTTGTTTCTCCTTTAAGAAGGAGAGTACAGGTCGGTTTTGTTAAGAGCTTGTTACGGCTGAAGACAATCTCGCTTGTTATGGCTGAAGACAATCTCGCTTGAAGTCAATCTCGCTTGAAGACAATCTCGCTTGAAGACAATCACGCTTGAAGTCAATCTCGCTTGAAGACAATCTCGCTTGAAGACAATCTTGCTTGAAGACAATCTTGCCTGAAGACAATCTCGCTTGTTATGGCTGAAGACAATCTCGCCTGAAGACAATCTCGCTTGAAGACAATCTCGCTTGAAGACAATCTCGCTTGTTATGGCTGAAGACAATCTTGCTTGTTATGGCTGAAGACAATCTCAGCATAACATTGAACTGCATATAACAACACATCAAGGTAGGCCTCGGCACTAGCTGACATCAATAATTGACACAGCTTTTTGGCCTGGGGTCGAATCTCACAGCAGTTGCCAGGTTCAGGGATGAATGACTCAGCGTGCGTAGTGCGGGTGACCCCTACAAGGGTGTTAAACTGTGGAACGCGCAACAACAACAGCAGCAGCTCAAAGCAACAATAATAAAAGTACGTGAAAATCAATATTAAAGATGACAGAAAGAATGGGAATAAGGTAGAAACAAGTAGGGGGATAGAAAAGAGAGAATTCTTAGCACAGAATTTCTAGAAGATGGGGGATATTAGGTTGGGGGGGGATGTCTTTTTGTTAATAAAACCACTGTTCTGGTTAATTAATACCAAACAAAAAAATCAACGTGTAGCATTTAAAGGTAAACTTTTTTCAGTTGATATTTTTTATGGCACTTTTCCATGCCTAGAGATGCTACCAAATGTCAAATTTTGGGCATTAAGAAGGCTTCAAAGTGAACATACAAAACACAAAAAATTATCATGTAACATTCAAAGGTGTACTTTCTTCTGTTGATACGATGACAAAATTTACAAAACCGCATACACACGGGGATGGGATGTAAAAAGCACATGAGTGCTTATTCCATTATCCTCGATATAAAAGAATAACTATATATACATATATATATATATATATATATATATATATAAATATAGATAGATATAGATATATATACATCCATTCACCACCACGAGTTTTTATCTACAATACTTCCAACATACAAGCAAGCAACCTTTTTGCCAGTAAAACCACTGTTTCTACAACATCTCACAAAAATAATAAGGTCAGCAGACGATGTGCTTTGACTGTAGTTATACTTTTTTTCCAAAAAAGAGGACAAGGGGTATTGATATTGACTAGGAGAGGAATTAGAAAAGAAACCTGTGCTTAAAGCATAGCAGCGCACCACGCCAAAAAAAAAAGCAGTGAGCATTAAGTAACAGAAAGTCTGGAACTTGTGAGTGTGGAGATGGTGGACTCTCTAAAGGGAAGGAAAGGTGGGAGAGGGGGGGAGGGAGGGAGTGTAGAAAAAGAGATGCTCTCCCTTTCCCTTAACTCTCTCTCTCTCTCTCTTCCTCTCTCTCTCTCTCTCTCTCTCTCTCTCTCTCTCCCCTCTCCTCTCTCTCTCTCTCTCTCTCTCTCTCTACCTACCCCACCCCTAAAAACCCGCACGCACTCTCTCCACTCTGCTTTTCACTTCGCTTTTTGTCAACTTTGTCGTAGTATTGGTGGGGTGAACACATTCGCCTGTGACAAAAAACCGCACTGCATGCAAGTCAGGCATTCAGCGTGTCTTACTGCAGTCACTGAGAGGGACGGGATAGCCTAGTGGTCAGAACATTGCGTTCGCAATCTGACGACCCGGGTTCGATTCCCCGTTCAAGGGGGGATATTTTCCCCTGGAGTTAACATCAGCGCAGACTCCACTCTCCCCGAAAAGTCTTTGGGATAAGACTATAAACCCGAGGCCCCGTGTGCGAACGCACACAGCAGAACATCTTCCGCGCACACGTTAAAATCCTGTTCCGCTTTTCGTAAGAGTAGGTGATTGTGTGCCGGTGGGAGCAGATGACATTTTACAAAACCGCATACACACGGGGACTGGGTGTCAAAAATAAAGCACATAAAGTGCTCTTATTCCAGTATCCTCGATATAAAAGAATAAAATAAATAATAAAATAAATAAAACGTTGTTGTAGTATTGGTGGGGTGAACAGTTTCGCCTGTGACCCCCCCAAAAAACGCACTACATGCAGGGCAAGGCATTCAAGGTGTCTTACTGCAATCACTGTCTGCACCAGAGCCCCCTAATACAGGTGATAAGGAGGGGGGGGGGGGGGGCGCTGAGGGTCGTTATCTGGTGCACAACAAAGCCCCCTAGCTAGCTAGCGGTGATGGTGGTGGTGGTGGCGGTGTTTTAGCTGTTAAAGAACAGTGTTACCCGGTACATATCAAACCCGTTCTTGTTTACAGGGACATTTTGTGGAAGAGTATTTCCCATCAAAGCGCGTGTGATGAAACGTCTGCAGCTTTTCCTTTTAGTTCTTTTTTTTTGTTCTATTTTTTTCCTTTTATTCTTTTATTTCGAGGATAACGGAATAAGCACTCATGTGTTGTTTTTTTACATCCAGCTCCCGTGTGTATGCAGTTTTGTCAATTTCTGTCATCCGTTCACACCGGCACACACACAATGGCCTTACTCTTCCGAAAAGCGGAACGGGGTTTTAGCGTGTGCGCAAGATGTTCTGCGTGCGTTTGCACATGGGACCTCGTTTATATTCTCATCTGAAGGACTTTTAGGGAGAAAGGAGTTGGCACTGATGTTAAATCCAGAGGAAAAAAATCCTCTTGAACGAGATTCGAACCCGGGTCAACAGATCCCGAATGCGTCACTCTAACCACCAGGCTATCCCAGCCCCCTCCCGTCAGTTAGCAGATTAGCTAGATCTTGGCAGGACTGTGCACTTGGTGAATTTGTTAGTTTATTTATCGCTTGTTCGTTATCATTTTTTAACTAATCCTTTCGCTAATCTTTTCGGTCGCACGCTCAGACAGTATAACTACTGATGTATGTCATATGAGGGGAAAATGCATTGCGCTGCCGTTAAGCGCCTGGCAATTCAGGCCTAGCGCATCTGACTTCGGTCAGGAGAGAATTATTATCTTTTAAGTCTTTCTGGATTTAAAAAAAAAAAGGCAGGAGAATGGACCAAGAAGGCAGAAAATAGACAAGAAGGAGGTGGTGACAAGAAGAATCGGAACGAGGTAGAAACAAGGAGGGGGATAGAAAAGAGGGAATTCATAGCACAGAATGTCCAGAAGGTGGGAGATGCTAATCATACTGACAGGCTCCCGGCATCCCCACGGAGTTTGGGGGGAGGAGGGGGGGGGGGCTCTGCTAATAATACCACTGTTCTGGTTGTTAAATACAAAGCAAACAAAAAGTCAACATGTAACATTTAAAGGTAAGCTTTTTTTCTGTTGATATTTTTTGGTGGTGCTTGTCCTAGAGATGCTGCCAACTGTCAAATTTTGGGCAATAAGAAAGCTTTAAAATACAACATCAATCTACAAGCGAAAGTCAAGATTTCAGGTACCAAAATAAGCGTTCATTGGTAACAAGTCTTTCTACCAGTTTAAGTCCACACAGAAAGTCATCTCAAAAAGAGAAACAGTATTCTGCACAGTTAGTTGAAACCAACATTTAAGAAGGAAGGTGGAAGGACGGTTTAGATACTCACCTGCCTAACAAGTAAAAAAAAAAACCCGTGAGGTTCTGGGTTCCATTCTCTGCATTGCCCGTTCTTCCCTGTGTTTGACGCGAAAATCCAAATGAATGTCAAAATCTTTCGGAGGAGACTCTAAACCAGTTAGACCCGTGTGCACAAGTATGTAAGTCAAGTCAAGTCAAGTCATGGTGAAGTGTTTTTGACTTGACTTGACTTGACTTGACTACAGACGTGCACATTGAGAGAACCCACAACAGTTCAAAATCGGAAAGAGCCAGGAAGGAACCCCCTCGACTGTCCCGGCAAAATTCAGCAGGTTAAAATCCTAAATGTCATGAAATCGAAATAATAATAGTAATAATAATAATAATAATGTATGGAATTTATATGGCGCTGAATCTTGGAAAGCAACAAATCAAAGCGCTCAGATGACTTTTTTTTATATCGAGGATAATGGAATAAGCACTCGTGTGCTTATTTTTTTACATCCAGTCCCCGTGTGTATGCGGTTTTGTAAATTTTGTCATCTGTTCCCCCCGGCACACAATGGCCTACTCTTTCGAAAAGCGGAACAGGATTTAACGTATGCGCAAGATGTTCTGCATGCGTTCGCACACGGGGCCTCGGTTTATAGTCTCATCCGAAGGACTTTGACATTCACTTCGATTTTTTGTTTTGGTCAAACTGGGAAGAAAGAGCGAGGCTGGGAATCGAACCCAGAACCTCACGGTTTACTTGTTGGCAGGCGAACGTCTTAACCATCCTGCCACCTTCCTTCCTAAATACGGCTACTTTAATGGTAAAGGTGAAAACGCTTTGCATAGACCAACAACACACAACAAAAATCTCATTATCGGTGAATCTCGAAGCTCTAACCTAGGAACTTAAGAAACAAAAAAAAGCCACCATTGTTTTCTACACGGAAACACCCTGCCAGAAAGGCTGTAGACATTGTTATTTAAGGCAAGCCTGATGGAACCAGCCGTCGACAGAAAGCTGATCTGTCTGCTGGGAAAACGCGAACCGCTGAGAGGACAAGACAAACCTTTCAGGCAAAGGCATAAATCAGGCCTTTTTCTACAGCGGGAAAAGACATGCCACACAAGGGATTAAACATGGCACGCGCGCGCATACACACACACGCACACTCACACACACACGCGCGCGCGCACGCACATACACACACACACATACATACAACACACACACACACACACACACACACACACACACACACACACACACACACGCACGCACACACATACACACAACACACATACGCACACACACACGCACACACATACACATACACACACCCACATACACACACCCATACACACACACAACACACACATACACAACAACATACACACACTCACACACATACACACACATACAAACACACACACACACACACATACAGACACACACACACACACACACACATACAGACAAAACAAAGGTTATCTACTACCACTAGCCGCCATGGTATGGGGGTTAGCGCCTTAGGTTTGGAACTGGAAGGGTCGCAAGTTCGAGTCCCATGAAGAGTCATAGTGGGTTGTTGTTTTTTAGGACTCTGTCCGACTCCTACCCTAAAATGAGTTTGCTCTGGGCTTATTGGTAAGACTGGGACCATATATATATATATATATAGAGAGAGAGAGAGAGAGAGAGACAGACAGACAGACAGACAGACAGACAGACAGACAGACAGAGATAGATAGATAGATAGATGTATGTTGTATTTTATGTATGTATGTGTGTGTATTCACACACACCACACACCCCACACACACACACACACACACCACAACGTCGTAAAAAAGACACCATAAGATAGATTTTCTCAGTCTCTTTTTTCCCCTGCCCCTGTCTGTCTTCCCCTCTCTCTCTCTCTCCTCTCTCTCCCCCTCTCACTTTTCTCCCCTCTCCTCCCCTCCCTCTCTCTCTCTCTCCCTCTACTCCCCTCTCTCTCTCTCACTCTCCTCCCCCCCTCTCTCTTCCTCCTCTCTCTCTCTCCCTCCACCTCTCTCCTCCTCCCTCTCCTCTCTCCTCCCCCTCTCTCTCTCCCTCTCCCCCCTCTCTCCTCCCTCTCCCTCTCCCTCTCTCCTCCCCCTCTCCCCTCTCCCTCCCCTCTCCCTCTCTCTCTCTCTCTCTCTCTCTCTCCCTCTCTCTCTCCCTCCCCACCCCCCTCTCTCTCTCTCTCCCTCTCTCTCTTTCTTCCCTCTCTCTCTCCCTCTCTCTCCCCTTCCTCTCTCTCTCTCCCTCTCTCCTCCTCCCTCTCTCTCTCTCTCCCCCTCTCTCTCTCCCTCCCTCTACCCCTCTCTCCCCCTCTCTCTCTCTCCCTCTCTCTCTCTCTCCCCCTCTCCCTCTCTCCCTCTCTCTCTCTCCCTCTCTCCCCCCCCTCCCCTCTCTCCCTCCCCACCCTCCCCTCTCTCTCCCTCTCCCCCCTCTCTCTCTCTCTCCCTCCCTCTCTCTCCTCCCCCTCTCCCTCTCTCCTCTCCTCTCTCTCTCTCTCCCTCTCTCCCCTCTCTATCTCTGCCTCTCCCTCTCTCCTCCCCTCTCCCCTCTCCCTCCCTCTCCCCTCTCTCTCTCTCTCATCCCTCTCTCTCTCTCTCCCTCCCCACACCTCTCTCTCTCTCTCTCCCTCTCTCTCTTTCTCTCCTCTCTCTCTCCTCTCTCTCCCCCCTCTCTCTCGCCCTCTCTCCCCTCCTCCCCCTCATCTCTCCCCCTCTCCTCTCCCTCTCTCCCCCCTCTCTCTCCCCCCTCTCTCCCCTTCCTCTCTCTCTCCCTCCCTCCCCACCCTCTCTATCGCTCTCTCCCCCTCTCCCTCCCTCCCTCTCTCCCTCCTCTTCCCCTCTCCCCAAACCCTCTCCCTCTCTCTCTTCTCTCCCCTCTCTCTCTCTCCCTAGAACCGTTCTTTCCCTGCATTATTTCGTGTCAAAGACTATTCCCCCTTTAAAAAGGCCCAGGCCACTTTTTGGGAAGCAATTCCTGCCACACGGGCGTTTTCTCTCTCTGTCTCTCTGTCTCTGTCTCTGTCTCTCTCTCTCTCTCTCTCTCTCTCTCTCTCTCTCTCTCTCTCTCTCTTCTGCGCCAGAGTTGTCGGTCTTGGCCTCCGGGGGGACTTGTCGTACTTCGCAAATTGTCACTTTCCAATTGACCAATGCGGCTAAAGGTGGAAGGGAGGGTTGGGGAGAATTATTTGAGGGAAGGGGGGGGGGGGAGGAGAGGAGGAAGGTCAATGTTTTGCTGTTTGTGGACAGGGTCAAAAGATGAAACAAGGGAAAGGCGTTGAGAAGTGAAGGAAGAAGAAGGAGGAGGAGAAGAAGAAAAGAAGAAGAAGAAGAAGAAGAAGAAGAAGAAGAAGGGGGAGAGGAGGAGAAGAAGAAGAAGAAGAAGAAGAAGAAGAAGAAGAAGAAGAAGAAGAAGAAGAAAAGAAGAAGAAGAAGGAGGAGGAGAAGAAGAAGAAGAAGAAGAAGAAAGAAGAAGAATGAGAAAACGAAGAATGGGAAGAAGACGAAATACGTAAAGAAAGAAAATGAGAAGAAAGAGGAGGAGGAAGAAAGGAGAAGAAGAAAAAGATGAGGAGGATAAGACAGAAAGACAGACAGAACGAAAGAAAGAAAAAGAAGAGGAGGAGGAAAAAGAAGAAGAAAGGAAGAGGAGGAAAGGAAGGAGAAGAAAATGAAGAAGAGGAGGACGAGGTGGAGGAGGAGGAAGAACAAGAAAAGGAAGAACAAGAAAGGAAGAGGAGGAGGAGGAAAGAAGAAGAAGAAAACAGATCAAACTTAAAGAAACATGGAAGGAGAGAATCACAGAAATTATAACAAAAGTGACAAGTGAAGCAAAGATAGAAACGAAGAAGAAGATGGGTGTTTTTTTAAACCAAGAAAAAGAAAAGAAACCCCAAAAGCATGGAAACAGTTTAGGATAGGAGAAATTAAGCACACACAAAAACAGACTGACTGACAGACTGACATGAACAAATGCAAATGGGTAATCAGGCAGACAGGCAGACGGGCAAACCAAAAAAAGGAAGAGACAACGAACGTTTAAAAACAGATTGCTGCTTAATTTACAGAGAGTAACAGAAGCTGCACAAACATTACTTTTGTTTTATTCAACAGCCCTCCCTCTTGACAAAAAGAACAACGAAATAAATGATAAAAGGAACTGGCAGGCACAAGATGAAAGTGAGAGAGACAGACAAAAATAGAGACAGACAGACAGACACACTGACACAAAGAAAGACACAGACACGCAGACAGACAGGCAGACGGACAAATAAACAGAAAACAACTGGGTCGATGTGTTCAAAACATGGCACCTGTGGTTGTATAGGATCATATTGTATTGTATTGTCCCCGTGGGGATGCCGGAGGCCTGTCAGCATAAATAGCATCCCCACAATCTGGAAACTCTTTTTTTTTTTTTTTTTTTTTTTTTTTTGCTGCCTCATCTTCTGTGACGTCCCCCGTCCTGCTGTTCCCACACCGCTCATTCCAATCTCCCAGCCACAACCATACCCAGATTTCTTATGTCTCATCCCCAGAGTCGGAGGCCCACAGGGAGCCAATCACTATCAGGCCAGCCGCGGGGCACCACCAGAGGGCCCTAGCACTGCTGCTGGGCATTGGCGGTGTCAGGGTGCCGTCTGAGCTAAAGGGCAAAAACGCAGGACAACCACCTACTAAGCCCCTACTAACGACAGTTATTAGCTCAGTCGCGGAGCCAGACTGAGTGAGTTGCCCACCCGAGGTGGCAACCACCACAACGTCCCTCCAACGACCGTCCCCCGCGAACCTCCAACCCCAAAGGCTTTGACACAAACTCACCACAGGCACAGAAGTGTATGGGCAAACCGAATCTGAGGCCACCATGAGACCAGAGAAACTGGGACCGCCGAATCAGAGGCAATTTTTTTTATTGCATGATGATCAATGACAATGAGGATGACGTCACGATGCTGCTGTGGAAGTGCATATGCTTTGAGACTACTTGACAGGGTTGTACTCTACGCTTACTATCATAATATATCCCGGCGTCAACCGGGCCCGAGAGATACAGACACCTGCAGTGTTGGTCAGGTAATTTGAGCAACACTCTCAAACTCGCATCCGTTAAGTGGATGAAACTCGACTGTGTGGTCCCAGTCTTCCCACTGAGCCCACAGCACACTCACTCTGGGTAGGAGCCGGCCGGAGTCCGAAAAATCCCTATGACTCTTATGGGATTCGAACCCGCGACCTTCCAGACCGTAACCCAAGGCGCTAACCACTGCGCCATGGCGGCTGGTATCTGGAAACTCTGTGCTAGAAATTTCCTCTTTTCTATCACTCTCTTTGTTTCTGCCTTGTTCTTTTTCTTCCTGTCACCTCCTTCTTGTCTATTTCTGCCTTCTTGGTCCATTCTCCTGCCTTGTTTTCCAGAAAGACTTAAAAAGGTAATTCTCTCTTATGCCGAAGTCGGATGCGCTAGGCCTTACTTGTCAGGAGTTTAACGGCAGCGTGACGTATTTTTGCTGATATAACAGACAACAATAGTTGCTGTCTGAGCGTTTGAAGAAAAAAGTATTGTATTGCATTTTTTTTGTAGTGTATTGCATTGTACAACATTGCATTGTATTGCATTGTATTGTATTGATCAAGCGCTTTGATTTCTTTTTGCAAGAAATGGCGCTATATAAATTCCATTTATTATCATTATTATTATTGTATTGTATTGTATACCACTTTAAGCAATATCTGATTGATCCGCGCAAAATTCGGGCTACTGTCTTTATTCAAAGATGTATTGTTGTCATTCATTTTGTACTGACATTTTAGTCAGGCTATATTTTGTTTCGGTATAGCTTTGATGGACCTCAGTTTCCCCCCCCCCCCCTCTCTCTCTCTCTCTCTCTCTCTCTCTCTTCCCTCTCTCACACACACACACACACACACACACACACATAGCCAGCACCAAGATTTTCCTTTTGGAAAAAAACCCAACTCAAAATACAAAACAACCCCTCCCTCAACCACAAGACTTATCTATCAACTACCCACCCTAGGAAAATGGATACAGATTGTTTGTTTTTTTTACAGTCTGTTATCATGGCCCGGACCAAACGCTTTGTCTGCTATAGTAAAGCGCTACTGGGCCTACATTGTCATGGTATTATGCCTTGACGTGTTATTCAGAGACATGTTAATCCTTTTGTATATTCATAACTCTGCGTTGTAAAAAAAAAAAAATACTGCCCACACAAAAAAGTTTGAAAAAATATTATTCAGATATTTTCTTTTGTCTTCATCCATGACAAGCTCTTATCTTATTACTACCAGCCACTACTCTCCATTCATGAAGATTTTTTAAAACAAAATCCTTGGAAAGCGGAGTATGGCTGCCTACGTACGTGGCGAGGAATTTGAAAACAGCCATGTATGTTTGGTGGGTTTTTTAAAATTTATTTATTCTTTTATTTCGAGAATAATGGAATAAACACTCCTGTGTTTGTTTGCATCAAGTCCCGTGTGTATGCAGTTTTGTCAATTTTGTCATCCGTTCCATACAAAACTGTAGAGAATGGATAGGCTGCCAACATGGCGAGAAATTTGAAAACAACCATACATACACACACAAACATCTCATCCAAACAATAATCTTGACAATCTCACAGTGATTTCCAAGTGGGATGAGTGAGACAGCGTGCATCATTTTTGGTGACCCTCCCCCACCCTCCCCCACAATGTTAAAATTAAGGAACGCCCAACAACTACAAAAACAACAACACCAACAACAACACCAACACAAGCGGCATTGTTCATAGTCTGCTTTTTTCCCGTCCTGCATGCTTTATTCTGCTTAGTTGTTGGATAGATATGGATTGTATGTCTTGTGGATAGGTTGTTTTTTTTCTTTTTTTTTAGTTTTTATTTATTTCCTTTTTCTTTTTCTTGTTTTAGGGTGTGGTAAACTAGTTGTCGTGGTTGGTTTTGGTTGGAGGTGTGTGGGGAGGTTATTATTAGTGATGGAGGTTTTGTTTAATTAGTCGTTACACTTTCTTGATGGGTTTTTTAGCGTATAGCATGCGCTAGAGTGAAGTATGCATGTTGGTGTCATGTATATGTTTTTGATTGTGTGTGTGTGGGGGGGGGGGGGGGGAAGAAGGGTGGGGTGGGAGGGGCGGGTGTGTGTGTGTGTGTGTGGAATGTGTGTGGGGTTGGGGGGAGGGTGTGTGTGTGTGTGTGTTGTGTGTGTGTGTGTGTAAGTGTGTGTGTGTGTGTGTGTGTAAGTGTGTGTGTGTGTGTGTAAGTGTGTGTGTGTGTGTGTAAGTGTGTGTGTGTGTGTGTGTGTGTGTGTGTGTGTGTGTGTGTGTGTGTGTGTGTGTGTGTGTGTGTGGATGAGTGATGAGATTTTATTAGTTAGTCGTTGCACTTTCTTTCTTTTTTTAGCATGCGCTAGAGGTGAAGTGTGCATGTTCATGTGATACGTATGTTATTGCTTGTGTGTGTGGGTTTTTTTTAATTATTGTTTTTTATATCGAGGATAATGGAATAAGCACTTATGTGCTTTTTTACATTCAGTCCACGTGTGTATGCGGTTTTGTAAATTGTCATCTGTTCCCACCGGCACACAATGGCCTACTCTTACGAAAAGCGGAACAGGATTTTAACGTGTGCTCAAGTCTCATCCAAAGGACTTTTGGGGAGAGAGGAGTCTGCACTGATGTTAACTCCAGGGGAAAATATCCCCTTGAACCGGGTTCGAACCCGGGTTGTCAGATTGCGAGCGCAATGTTCTAACCGCTAGGCTATCCCGTTGTATGTGTGTGCGTGCGTGTGTGTGTGTGCGTACGTGCGTGTGTGTGTGTGTCTATGTGTCTGTGTGTCTGTGTCTGTGTGGAGCGGGGGGTTGTAGGAGTGTGTGTGTGTCTGTGTGTCTGTGTGTGTGTGGAGCGGGGTATGGAGGTTGGGGAGGAGTGTATGTGTGTGTATGCGTGCGGCGCGCGCGCGCGTGTGTGTGTGTGTGTGTCTGCCTTTACATGTGAAACCATGCATATAAGTGAGTATGTATGTATGTATGTATGTATGTATGTATGTATGTATGTATGTATGTATGTATGTATGTATGTGCTTGCTGTTTTTGCAATTAGACTTTGCCATGCATTGTGTTTATTCCTTTAAAAACAATGTTAAACTCCTTTATAGACAGAAAGATGACATAATTATAGGTCGGGAAAACATTCACCTGATATGGGGGTGCTCTCCTTTAACTCATTGATTTTTACGTTTGTGGATTGTTTTGTCACTGGTTTTAACAGAATGATAATAATTAATGACAGTACAGTGTTCTTGTATGTCATGCTCGTTTCTTTTCCATAATAAAGGCAGTGTGTGTGTGTGTGTGTGTGTGTGTGTGTGTGTGGTGTGTGTGTTTGTGTGTGTGTGTGTGTGTGTGTGTGTGTGTGTGTGTATGTGTGTGTGTGTGCTTGCGTGCGTGCGTGCGTGCGTGCATGCGTGACTTACTATTCCTTCATCTTTATATCCTGCAAAAATCCCTGAACCGGAGCTCGTAGTAATAATAATAATAATAATAATAATAATAAATGGAATGTATATAGCGCTATATCTTGCAAAAACAAATCAAAGCGCTTGCATTCGATTCACTCCTACAGTGCAACCAACAACAATAAATAACAGTTTTCACACACACACACACACACACACACGCACACGCGCACGCACGCACACAGGTTATACACTTCGGCAGGGTGATGGAAATTTTGGTATTTGAAGGCAGGGATAGATAATTAAGAGATGAAACAATAGGGGAAAGTCTTAGGTTTGAAATAGGTATGTCTTGAGGCTGAATTTTAAAGTGTCGTAAGTAGGCTTTTCGCGAAGGGAGAGAGGGAGGTCATTCCAGATTGATGGACCAGAAACAGAGAAACAGCGACGGCCAACGGTGGATTGGTTAAATCTAGGTATTCGTAGGCACAGGGTATCTGCAGCAGAGCGGAGGGAACGAGAAGGAGTGTACAGGTAATCAGAAAAATAAGCTTTGAGAGAGAGAATGTTTTGGGAACAAAATGATTATTGGCAATGACTGTTTCGTGTTGGTATAAGATGCTGTGTTGCTTTCGTAGATTTAGTGGGGAAGGGGGGGGGGGGGTTGAAAACTGGATTCGTTCATTTG
>CM054148.1:29276134-29293634 GCA_028751875.1 Rapana venosa | reverse complement strand
TGTTTGTTTCTTTCTTGTTTGTTGACTCACACTTTTATGCCATTTTACCCTCTTCTCTTTTGTTTTTCTTCGCTGTTCTTCTGTTTGCTTTTCTTCTTTGTTGACTCATTCGTGTCATGTCATTTGACCCTCTCCTCTGTTTCTTTGTTGCTTCTTTTTCGTTTGTTTACTCATTTCATTTTTTTGCCATTTTACCCCTTCTCTGTTTCTTTGTTTGCTTTTATCTGGTTTGTTGACTCTCACATGTCATGCCATTTTACCCCTTCTCTGTTGTTTTTCTTTGTTTTCCTTCTCTTCCTTCTTTCTTCGTAACTTTATTTTTGTTCTGCTTTCTTTTGTTATTTTTCTTAACCCTTTTTTTTTACTTTTGGTTTTGGTTTTGGTTTGTTTGGGAGGGTGAAGGGGTGGTGGTTTTGTTGTTGGTTGTTTGTTGTTGGTTGGTTGTTGTTTCTTTGTTTCTTTTCTTTTCTTCCTTTTCTCTCTTTCCTGCATTTTTTGTTTTTTTCTTTGTAACTCTTTCGTTGTTGTTGTTGGGGTTTTTTTTAATGATTCTTGACATGGCGTACCTGGATGCAGTAGAATTATGTCGTTCATAGCAATTGAATAATCTGGAATGTTGTAGTTGTAGTTGGTGGTGATGGTGGTGGTGCTGCTGCTGCTGTTATTATTGTTGCTGCTGCAGCTGCTGCTTTGTTGTTGTTTTTGTTGCTGCTGCTGTTTTTGTGTTTTCTGTTCAAGTCAAGTCAAAAACACTTTAATCATCCCATGAAGGGCCAATTACAATTCTGACAGGCACATTGATACGTATCATTATCTCAAAAGACACAAGAAAAATACATTTCAAATTGTTACGAACATTCCAAGATAGCTTAAATAAGACTAACACACACACACACGCACGGCGTACGCGCACGCACGCACACACACACACACACACACACACCACGCACGGCGTACGCGCACGCCACACGCACACACACACACACACACACACACACACACACACACACACACCACACACACACACCAATGTAGGAATCAATGTTGTAAAAACCATTGATTGGAAAAGACATATAAACTTATTATTTACGCGTGCATGGACTGCGCGCACTCACACACGCACGAACATGTGCGCACACCCATATACACACACACCAATAGTATGAACACAATTTTATAAAGACTATTGACTAGTAAACACACACACGCGTGCGTGCGCGCGCACACCATAATGACCATTAACTAGTAAAGACATAAACTTCAACAACACAACACACACACACACACACACACACACACACACACACACACACACACACACACAATAATTTAAAAATCATTTAAGACAAAAGTAAGATACAGGAGTACTTATTTTCATGACCACACAAACACACACACACACACACACACACACACACACACACACAACACTTGACAATCAGGGAGGTATATCAGAGAGTGTAAAACTGTTTGGTCAGTGCTGTTTTGAATTTAGAATCGAAATCAAAACAGAACTGACCAGACAGTTTTACATTCTATGATATACCTTCCTGATTGTCAAGTGTGCGTGCGTGCGTGCGTGCGTGCGTGCGTGCGTGCGTGCGTGCGTGCGTGCGTGCGTGCGTGCGTGTGTGTGTGTGTGTGTGTGAGAGTGAGAGAGAGAGAGAGTAGAGTGTGTTGCCGCATGAGCAGCGCCACCTACTGTTGTTGTTGTTGTTGTTGCCGCTGCTGAAGCTGTTGTTGTTGTTGTTCTTGTTATCTTGGGTTTTTTCGGTGTTTTTTGCTGTTGCTGTTGTTGCTACTGTGTTGTTGATGTTACTGCTGTGATTGTTGTTGTTGCTGCTGCTGCTGCTGCTGCTGCTGCTGCTACTGTTGATTTTGTTTCTGCTGTTACTACTGTTGTTATTGTTGCTGTTGTTGAGCATTCCCCAGCTTAACAAACATCCTGCTGCGAGGCTCTCAGACTCATACTCTCATACTCTTTGTTATCACACATGAGAGTCACTGTTTACTTTTTATTATTTTTTATATTCTTTTATATCGAGGATAATGGAATAAGCACTAATGTGTTTTTCTACATCCATTTCCCGTGGGTATGCGGTTTTGGAAATTCTGTTATCTTTTCCCACCGGCACACAATGGCCTACTCGTACGAAAAGCGGAACAGGATTTAACGTGTGCGCAAGATGTTCTGCGTGCGTTCGCACACGAGGCCTCGGTTTATAGTCTCATCCGAAGGACTTTTAGGGAGAGTGGAGTCTGCACTGATGTTAACTCCAGGGGGAAAACATCCCCCTTGAACGGGAATCGAACCCGGGTCGTCAGATTGCGAGCGCAATGTTCTAAGCACTAGGCTATTACCCCGTTCTGTCAGACCGTAAGTGCACAAAATCGATGAAGATATGTTCACGCTTATGACAACTTTTTTTTTCAAACCTTGTAGGCAGCCAAACTCCGACTTCAGGGGACTATTTTCGTCTTATTATTGTAGAGAATTGTTTGTTGTGATGCTAAGAGCTTGTCACGGATGAAGACAATACTGTACCAACATGACATGTCAATGCATAACACCATGTTAATGTAGGTCTTGATGCTTTGCTCACATCAGGCATTGATAAAATATTTGGCGTGGGTCATTATTTCAGAAGCATGGGGAGACTCCTTTTAATTTCATCGATCTTCTTAACAATGACGGGGTAGCTCAGTGGTCAGAGCACTCGCTTTCCCCAAGCTAAGGTTAAGCAGCATCGAGCGTGGTTAACCAAGCGGATAGGTGACCGTTTTCGCGCCTTGGCTTCAGTACAGTTCACCCAGTTCACCCAGCTGTAAATGGGTACCTGCCCTCTTTTAGGGTCAGGGAAGGTAAAGCAGCGAGGGAGAGGAGATGGGCGCCGCCCTCAATATGCTGGCCCCTAGAGAAGTAAGGTCTCCGACATCTCGCTCCCCAACGACCGCATAGGTTATGGGACACCTTTACCATTTTACCTTTAACCGAGTTATGCAGGCTCTTTTCCTTTAGTTTAGAAAAAAACTACTGGGAGATTTTATACATTAGAAAATAATTTCCGGTTTAGGGTGGGGTTTTTTGTTTTGTGTGTAGAGTTTTTTAGGAGGTATGTTGGGTTTTTTTAGAAGATCAGGAAGGGTATGTTTGGTGTGAATTCGGCCAGTCTTTTATTTTTCATGGTATGGGATGGCTGAGCCTTTTGGTTAGTTGGTTGGCTGGTTGATGAATGGGTTGATTGGTTTGTTAGTTGGTTGGTCGGTCGGTCGGTCGGTCGGTTCTTTGATTGGTTGATTGGTTCGTTGGTTGGTCGGTCGGTCGGTCGGTCAGTCAATCGGTTGGTTGATTGCTTGCTTGCTTGGTTTGGTTGCTTGGTTGGTTGGTAGGTTGGTTGGTTGGTTTTGGGTCGATCAATCGGTTGGTTAGTCGGTTGGTTTGGTTGGTTGGTTGGTTGGTTGGTCGGTTGGTTGGTTGGTTGGTTGGTCGGTCGGTTGGTTGGTTGGCTGGCTGTTTCATCTTTAGCGATGATCCAATACTGTTATTCCCACACCCTTTTCCCGAGCTCACCCCACCTCCAATACAAACTTTATTCGATCTGCCCCACAACCCGTGGAGTCATATCAATGATCAGCAAGAAACCTATCGACCGTGCGCCGCCGTTAAGCCACCAGCCTGTGGAGGCTGCGCTCTACTTCTGAATCATTTTCGTAGGGTCTTTTTTTTTCAAAAATCATTTTATTCTTTTATTTTAATATTTTTTATATCGAGGATCATAGAATAAGCACTTATTGGTTTTTTTTTTACATTCAGTCCCCGTGTGTCTGCGGTTTTGTAAATTCTGTCATCAGTTTTCTCCCAAGTTGCCACCGCTACTGATCAGATTTCCCCTTTCCCCTTACAGCTTGAGAGGATCAAGGAGTCAGTGGAACACCGCGCGGAAACGTTCGTGTTGTGTGTATGTGTTTCGGGTACGGTCAGCCGGGCGGAGCCCATTTCTCTGCTGGTCTAAGATTGCATGCTGGGTATGTTCGTGTCGGTTGTGCCACTGGCAGTCGCTGGTCTACTCTTCTGCAAGAGATGGAAGAAGAAGAAGGACGACGAAACGAAGAAGAATGAGAAGAAGAAGAAGAAAGCAAGAAAAAGGAGGAGGAGAAGGAGAAGAAGAAGAATGCAAGAAAAAGGAGAAGGAGGAGAAGAAGAAGAAAAAGAAGAAGAAGAAGAAGAAGAAGAAGAAGAAGAAGAAGAAGAAAGAAGAAGAAGAAAAAGAAGAAGAAGGAGAAGAAGAAAAAGGAGGAGGAGGAGGACGACGACGAAACGAAGAAGAATGAGAAGAAGAAGAAGAAGAATGCAAGAAAAAGGAGGAGGAGAAGGAGAAGAAGAATGCAAGAAAAAGGAGGAGGAGAAGGAGAAGAAGAAGAAGGAGGAGGACGACGACGAAACGAAGAAGAATGAGAAGAAGAAGAAGAATGCAAGAAATAGGAGGAGAAGAAGAAGAATGCAAGAAATAGGAGGAGAAGAAGAAGAATGCAAGAAAAAGGAGGAGGAGGAGAAGAAGAAGAAGAAAAAGAAGAAGAAGAAGAAGAAGGAGGAGGAGGAGGACGAAACGAAGAAGAATGAGAAGAAGAAGAAGAATGCAAGAAAAAGGAGAAGGAGAAGAAGAAGAATGCAAGAAAAGGAGAAGGAGAAGAAGAAGAAGGATGACGAAACGAAGAAGAATGAGAAGAAGAAGAAGAATGCAAGAAAAAGGAGGAGAAGAAGGAGAAGTAGAAGAATGCAAGAAAAAGGAGAAGAAGAAGAAGAAGAAGAACAAGGAGGAGGAGGAGGACGACGACGAAACGAAGAAGAATGAGAAGAAGAAGAAGATTGCAAGAAAAAGGAGGAGGAGGAGAGAAGAAGAAGAAGAAGAAGAAGAAGAAGAATGCAAGAAAAAGGAGGAGGAGAAGAAGAAGAAGAAGAATGCAAGAAAAAGGAGGAGGAGAAGAAGAAGAAGAAGAAGAAAAGGAAAAAAAGAAGAAGAGCAAAAGAAGAAGAAGAACAACAACAACAACCACAACAACAACAACAACAACAACAAGAATGCAAAGCAGAAGAATGCACAGAAGAAGATAATGGTGATGATGATGACTGTAAAGAAGAAGGAGGAGGAGGAAGAAGAAGAAGAAGAAGAAGAAGAAGAAAGAAGAAGAAGAAGAAGAAGAAGAAGAAGGAGGAGGAGGAGGAGGAGGAGGAGGAGAAGAAGAACAAGAACAAGAACAAGAAGAAGTTTACGATGATGATGATGACTGCAAAGAAGAAGGAGAGAGAAAAAGAAAAAGAAGGAGAAAAAGAAGGAGGAGAAGAAGAAGAACAAGAAAAAGGAGGAGGAGAAGAAGAACAAGAAGAAGAAAGAGGAGAAGGAGGAGAAGAAGAAGAACAAGAAAAAGGAGGAGGAGAAGAAGAACAAGAAGAAGAAAGAGGAGGAGAAGGAGAAGAAGAAGAAGAAAAAGAAAAAAAAAGAAGGAGAAGAAAAAGAAGGAGGAGGAGGAGAAGAAGAACCAAACACATACCTGCCCAAAAAACTTTGTCACTGCTTTAACCACGAGGCCAAGATCACTTCTCTCATTCCCTGCCATCTCTGAAGTCTACACTACCAACGTGGTGTTTCTTTTCTTTTCTTTTCTTTTTTCGGTCGCCTCATCATCTTCTTCTGTTACCCCCCTGCCACAGCCATACCCAGATTCGTTACGTCGCATCCTCGGGATCATCGAAAGACCACAGCGACCCCATCATCAATATTAGGCCGCCGTGGGGGCTACCAACCAGAGGGGCCCTGCACTGCTGCTGGGTCACTTTTGGTGAGTGTTCACTGGCGCCTGTTCTGAGCTATAACAAACGCTGGACACCGCCTGCTAAGCCCCCGTGCTTGCTAAACAACAGTAGTAGCTCAGTCGGGGGGAGCCAGACTGAGTGAGTCGCTCACCCGAGGTGGCGACCACCCTTCCCCCGACCCCGGACGTTTTTTCGTGCGGATTTTTAAAAAATTTTTTTCATCCTGCGGTATTGGTTTTTTTTCAGTCTCTGTCAAAAGTGTTCCCGGGATTTGGCGCTAAAAGCGTAACCATTTGGGCCCTTTTTACCCCCCACATCCATGCTGTTCAAAAAGTTTACCAATTTTTAAAACTTCAATCCAGTTTTAAAATTTTCCCAACATTTTCACATTCACATCCATCTGTTTAAAATTTTTTTTAACCCCATTTTTACACCCCCAAAACCCATGCTGTTGGGGCAATGTTCTTTTTTTTGATTTTTGAAAGAAAATGAAATTGGGGTGCGTTTTTTTTGGGGGGGTTGGGGTTTTTTTTTGCTTTTTTTGGGTTTTTTTCGAAATTTAAATGAATTTGGGCGGTTGGTGGTTTTTTGGTTTTTTTTGATTTTTCGAGAAAATAAATTTGGGGTGCAAGTAGGGGTGTTTTTTGGGTTTTTCCCTTTAAATTTTAGCACGAAATTAATATTTTTGTGGGGTTTTCACTGTTAATGGTTCAGTGTTTTTTTCCTAAAAAACAAAAACTGTGTGTTGTCTTAATTTAACGTCTGTTCATCGGATTAAATATTAGAAACCCCAAGGGAAAATAGAAAGTGAAAGGGGAAATTTTAAAAAAGGGGGGAAAGGGAGTGGAAGGAGAAAAAGGGTTACGAAATAGCCAGTGCGGGTATTTTGGGGGGGGGGGGGGGGGGGAAAAAACTAAAAAAATAATAAATAATTTTTTAAACAGGAGCAAAAAAAAAATCAAAAAGGGGGAAAACATAAAATAACAATAATGTAACTCCCAAAAAAATTTTTAAGTGGACAGAAAATAAACATCTGGCAATGGCAAATCCCAGCTTTAAAATTTTCAAATACATTTTCCCCAGGATGTTCAGAAAAAGTGGGTAAAAAAGTTTTTAAAATAGGGCACTCAAAGATATGAGTTTTGGGAAAATATGACCCCCACATAGCCCTTTTACATTTTTAAAAATTTTGTAAGGGAATTTGCTTTTAATTTCATTCAAAAATTTTGTAAATTTAAAACCCTTCTCACGGATAAAAAACGGAATCTTTTTGGAAGGACCCCCATAACAAGAAATAGGGGCATGGTCGACAACTTTTAAAAATCGTTCATTGAATTGCCCATTTTTTTTTTAAAAACTTACCCCCCATGAAGTTTGTTCTAATTTTCGGTACCCTCCGTGGGAAAAAGGGGAACATAAATTTTCTATCAAATTTTTTGTCATGTTTCCCCCCTTTTTTCAGTTTGGTAAACCCCACTTTTTAAAAAAATTTTCCAACGGAGGGGGCACCCAAAAAAAAAACAGGAATACCTCTTAAACTTAAGAGGTGTATTCCCTTTTTAATTTAAAAAATAATTCCGGAGCCCTTAAATTTTTGGGGGGTTTTTTATACATACAATACAGATTTTGGAGTCAAAAAAAGGGAAGATATGAAAAAAGGAAAAGGGAAAATCAAGAATATAGTTAAGAGCCATAAGAATTCCCAAAAAGTTCAGCTTAAATTTGAACGATGTTTCCCAAGAAAATTTACGATTTTCTCAATTTTAAGTGCGGGTTTGACAAAAGCAGGTGGGGTCAGGGGTTTTCTAAAACAGTCCATTGAAAAACCTTTTAAGCAGTCAGCAAACTTATTTGAAATTTTATGCAAATAAAACATCTGAAACCCATGATGTTTTGATTTTCATTTTTTTTTTATTAATATATTCTATATAAAAACGGGTTTTAATCCCCCCCATAAAGGACATGGAAAAAGCTTCTTTTTGTGTTTTAAGTATATTGATTAAGTTTAGATTTTTGAAAGAGATCTGATACATAATCCCAAATGGCATTAAACACGAAATTTGTTTTGCCCTTTTGGGAAAAATTCTTTTCTGTTTAAAAACCTTTTAATTCACAAACAGAAAAAATTTTTTCGCTTTTGATGCCCCCGTAAAACATTTTTGGCGCTTTAAAGTTGTCGGTATTCAGAAAGGGGGAATTTCCCCCAGTTTCTTTAAAATTTCCCTAGGGGTGGATGGGGGGAAAGGTCCCCCAAGTGCAAGTTTTTTACCCCTTACAATGATACTTTGGAGTTTTTTAAGTAAAAAAATTTTTGGGAAGAAACTGAAAAAGACTTCTTGTCCAAAGGATTTTTTGGAAAAACGTACAAGTGACTTAGACAAGCATTTAGAGTGAAGTATTTGCCCCCAGGACTGTTTTGCAAACCATTTTAAAAAAAATTTGGGGCTTTTCCCTTGCTTTTTTTTTAAAATGTACCCAATATGACCACCCCAAAGTTAATTTTGTTTGTAATTGAATGCCAAAAAATTTTTACCATTTTTTTTATACTAAATTGGGGCTCCCCCCCCTCGAAAACTTTTTAAATGTATTGGACCCAAAAAACCATTTTAAAACCCAAAAATTTTGCGTTTTTTCTGTAGTAATTTTCGGGCCCCATTTTCAAAAATATATTTATGTAAATTATCAGCCCCTTTTTGATAAATTTTTCCCGGGTATGTTTTTTCATCCTCTTTGTTGTGACGCTTCATAGTGACATTAATAATAACAAAATATCATAAAAAGCATTTTGTCCCCAGGACAACGTTTTAAAACGTTTTGTGGGGAAAAATTCAAAAATCAATATATTTAAAGAAAGGGGGGCTAAAAATTGAGCCCTGGGGTAAACCCATAGGGCAATGCCCTAAAGTTTGAAAATGCATTCCCTATCTCATTGTATATTCTGTTACATAAAAAGCTTTTAATATAATAAAAAAAATTCCCCAAAAATCCCAATGTTTCATTTTTAGGGCAGCAATTTAGATCCAAACTTGGTCGTAGGTTTTTTTACTTTAAAAAAAAAAAATTTTTTGGGCAAGTAGTTTTTTTTCTTCTCGCAAATTTTTGTTTGCCCTGTGTTTTTAGTTTAACTAATTTTATCGATTTGATTCTCCCTTTTAAAATCCGCTTAAATTGATAGGAATTTCCCCTTTTTTTTTTCAGAAAATTAACCCCGGGCCTTTTTAAAAAAATTTTCTCCAAAACCCCTTACCAAGTTAAAGTCGTGAAATGGGCCAATAATGGGTTTTTTCGGGTTTTAGGTTTTCCCTTGCTTTTTTGAATGGGAACAATAATAAACTGTTTTCCATTCTTGGCAATTGTACCTTCGGTCCAACCCCTTTTTGGAAAAAGTTTATGCACAGAAAATGATTTTTTGGTAACTTTTTTAAGATATAAATTGGATATGGCATCAAACCCCAACAAAAAGTTTTCTTTTTGGAAAGGGAAAATAATGCTCTTTTACTTCATTAAATTGTTAGGGGAGCATTGAGGGAAATTCAGTATTATTAGAACATGGGTTTTTATATTTTTCTTTCCCCCCTCAGCTTTTTCTGTATTATTGTTTTTAAGGTGGGGGCCTTTAAACCACGTTTTAAGACTCTGAAAAAACCATCTGCAAAGGCCCGCCTTTTTACTTTATTTGGGAAAAATCGTTGTTTTTAATTTTCCCTTGGGCCCAATTTGGGTTTTAAAAAAAACACCTTTTCTCTTTTTATGAAATTTTTGCCACACTTTTTTTAAGGGATTTTTTATGTTTTGGGAATACTCGCTAAACAAAAAAAAGCCCAAAAATTGTCTTTTTCCCCTGAGCTATGTTCATTTTAAAATATTTTTTTGCCTGCTTCTTTTTTTTCAGGGTTTTTTCGGGGCGTCTTATTTTTTAAAATTAGTTTTATACATTAAACGTTTGTTGGGGCAAATGCTTTCCCCGCAAGCAGGTGTCCCCCCCAAACATTTTTTTGAAATTTCCCTTTATTTTTTAAAGATTTTAAAGATTGGAAACGATAAGCAAGAGCTTTAAAGATGGCCCCTTAGTAAAGGTAGAAAAAAATTCTTTATGTTTTAGAATCAAGTGTTTTTTATTGTAGGGTCAAGAATACTTTTTTAAAAAATGTTTTCCAAATTTGCTTCTTTTAGTTAAAATTTGGGAGTTTATCTTTTTCCCGGTTACAGGGGACGGCATTTCATTAAAAGGTTTAAAAAGTCACTTCCCAAATTTTCGTCATAAAATTGCCCCACGTTTCTTTTGGTTTCAAGACAGAAGTATTAAAGACCGTTTTAATGCCATGCCTTGTGAATTTGAAATTTTTCAGGTTTTTCTGGTGACAATTCCCCATTTTGGATGGGCCCAAAAAATTTTGTTTATTTTCTAAAAAACGATTGCAAGGGGATGGATATACTTCCTTTATTTCCCCAAAAAGGGGGGGGTGGGGATTGAAGTCCCCCCCTACAGCCATTTCTGGGTTATCTTTAATTAATGCAGCCCCCTCTGTTTTTATAGTTTTTAGCTCCCTTAGGCAAATATCTGAAACCCAAAATTCATTACCCAAAAAAACTGTAAAAAATTTCAGTGCAGCACACGAATATGAATCTGGGTATCCTTAGGCTAGGTAACAACAGCATATAATTATTTTTTTGGTATATATTGCTGTATTGACTTTACCAAAAAGCCCCCACGTATTCCTGAAAAAAAGGGGGTAGTAGAAACCCTTTAAAATCTGGGTAATTTTAAAACTTTTTACATTGGGGATTTAGGATGGAACTTTTATAGCTGTTTGAAAGATTTGAAAAAAAATAGGTAAATTCGTGGAGATGGATCTGGCATTCCCTTTCATGATGTTAAAACTTAGTGAGGGTTTTTTTTAGCCCTTACACACAAAAAGCCAAATAATAAAAAAACAAAAACCCAAAACTAAAAAGGTTTTTGGGAAAGGGTTTAAAAAAAAAATAATAATTAAAAAAAAATAATAAAAAAAAAAATTAATTTAAAAATGTCCAAATCCATTTTAATAAAAGTTCAGTAATTCAAATTTAAAAAAGCAAAAAAAGAAAACAAAAACAAAAAATTAATTTAGGATCCAATGTAGAGCAGTGCTGGGATTGAGCAGAAATACGTGTCTTTTTATGTACTGATTAAAAGCGGTTTCAAAGCAAAACTAAAAAATGTCCCCCATTCAAAAAAGATTTTTTTTACCCCCGAAACTTGTTAGTGAGATGTTTTTCTACCCGGGGGGATCCGCTGGGAGAATGTTAAAAGTGGTGGGGCACCGGCTGCTGGTACCCGGGGCCAAAAGGGGTTGGTGGTGTGGATGACGGTTATGGGGGAAATTTGGGGGTTTTGGTCTCCTCTTTGGGCCCTTTGCCAAAACAATTTCATGAACTCCTGGGCCCAAAGTTTCCCGGGCCCGTATAAATGGGCCTTTGCATTTGGATGAAAAGAATCTTTGTAATGATAATGGGTGGACATATTTTCGTGGGGACCAAAAGATACGTTTTTTAGGAAAGGGGAATTAACCCCGGAGCAAGTATTGCTTGAAAAGTTCCTTTTAATTCCCGAAGATTGGGGTTTTTTTAAAAGGAGCAAATCTTTCTAAAGACGACTTTGCCAGGAAAAAAAACTACAAACTTTTCACTTTTTAAAAAAAGGGGTTTGGGTTTCTTTTTTGGGGATTTTGACTTTTTAAGAAACATTTGTCCCACAATGAATAATACGGGTGTATTTTTGTATATCAATGGCCCTTTAAACCCCTTTAACTAGAAATTTTCACAAAATTTTGTGTGATTTTTTCTTTTCCCCCTCTTAAACCAATATGGGCTTTTCCTAGACGTTTGGCGTCACTCCTTTAGAAAAGATTTCCCGCAGGGAAAAAAGGTGACAAATGGGGGATCAGGGGTTGTCTTTGTACTACATGCTGTGACGCCCGTTGGTTTTTGCGTCAAAGTCTTGTTCCTTTGGTCTGGTCATGTTTTTCTTTTTTTCGGCCCGGGTGCTTTAATAAAATGCCCCTGATATTGGGGCTTAGGAAGCGGCCTGGGGTGGGCCCATTTTTCCAGAAGATGTGGGAAAAGTTGCCGGGCGAACGGGGCCCGGTAGGGACAGGCGGCGATGGGGGGGCGGGTGGGTGTTTCCGTCTGGGTGCTGGGTTTTTCGCCCAGCAGAGGATTGTTTTTGCCCACCTATCCCGTGTCCCCCAACACCCGGGGGCTGGTCTGCCCCCAGTCTTCTCAAGGGGGGTTTTTCTTTTTCCACAAGTACAAACGTGGCCTTCAGATTAAAATGAGGGCATCATTCAGCTGAAAATGGATGAAGGTTGACGTTGTCATTTAATTTGCATACGGAAGATGGTCTAAGCTTGATCGATGTCTTGGGCTTTCTTTGGGGGGGGAGGTTTCGTTTTTACGCCTTTCCCCCCGTGACATTTTTTCGGTTTGGGCATCAACTGCCATTAGAGGAGGTTTGATCTGGTAAAGTCTTGTTTTGGTCCCTTTTGATGGGAATTTTGCATTTGCACGCAAACCAATTCAGGAAACTGCGTATGTCGCCAGTTGATGACGTGTCAGGGAAAAATTTTGGGGTTTGTGGGGTTTTTGTGTGGGGTTTTTTAATTTTTGCATGTATTCTTTTAAAATCGAGGAAAATGGGTAAGCACTCATGTGCCCTTTTTTCCTTTAAATCCCCCTGTGTAAGCGGTTTTTTAAATTTTTTTCCTTTTTTCCCCCGGCAAAACAATGTGTGTGGGGTGTGGTGTGTGTAGTTCCCGGGGTGTGTACTTGTGGGGCGTATCGTGTGTGTTTTAGTCTGTTTCCCTGTGTGTGCGTGTGTCAGTCTGTGTTGTATTTTTGTTAAAAATTTTTAAAAGCTTTAGGGGAGGAAAACCCTGGTTTGAGTGTTTATGCCCGGGCGAAAATCGTGAAACCCGAGGTCGCGGGTTCGATCCCGCTCGGGTCGGTGTTGTGTCCCTTTGGGGAAAAAAAAATTTTAATCCCATTTTTCCACCCAGGGTGGACAAGGGTACCCCCTGCTGGGGGAAAAAAATTTGGCGAAGATAGCGTCCTGTCACAGGGGGGGTGAAAAAAAAAATCCGTTTTTGCTTAACGTACCGAAACCGGGATAAGCTCCGGGTTATGGGGCCCTTTTTTGGAACGAAAAGAACATACATAAAGGGGGGACAAACGAAATTTTAGAAATGCCCCCCCTTAACAAAAGGTAGCCAAAATCCCATTAGTGATATTCAATGAGTGATTGTTCAGTTTTCCCAAGGGGGTGAGCAAATTAATTTAGTGCAGGGGTTTTTTACAGTCAGGGGAGGGGTTTTGGGGGTGAAGGTACAAATTAAAAAAAAAAAAAAACAAAACAAAAAGAAATGTGAAAAAGGAAAAAATGTTTCATTACGGGGTTCGGGGTACTCTCTCTTTTTGTCCTCTCTTTTCTTCCCCCTCTCTCTCAAAACTTTCCCCCTCTCCCCTCTCTCTTCCTTTCCCCTCTCCCTTCTCTCTCCTCCTTCCCCTCTTTCTCCCCTTTCTTTCCTTTTTCTCTCCTTTCCCCCTTTCTTGGGTCTTTTTCAAACCCCCCCCCCCCCCACCCCCCTCTTCCTCCCATTCTTTCTTCTTTTAATTTTTTTTCTTTTTTTTTTTTATTTTTTGTTTTAACCCCTTAAACAAACAAAAACCAAAAAATTTAAATAATTTTTTTTTGGGGGTTTTTTTCCCTTTTTTTTAGGGAATTATTATTGGGTTTTATTTAACTACAAAAATTTGCCGGGTTTTCTTTTTTTACCCTTTTTTTTGGGAATTTGATATTGGGGTTTTTATCTTTTAAAAAAAAAATTTTTTTTTTTTTCCTTTACCTTTTTATTTTTGTTTTTAGGGTTTCCCATGAGGTCCTATTTTAACAAAACTTATTGGTTTTGTAAAAAGTTTAAAAGGGGCCCTTCTTCTTTTTTTTTTCCTTTTCCTCCCTCTCTCTTTCTCTCTATTCTCTCCCCTCTTCCCCTCCTCTCTTCTCCCTCTTTCTCTCCTTCTCTCTCCCTTCTCTCCCCTCTTTTCTCTCTCCCTCTTTTTCCTTCCCCTCTTTCTCTCATCCCTCCTTTCCCTCTTTCCCCCCCCTCTCTCCCTCTCCCCCCTCTTCTCCCTCCTCTCTTCTTTTCTCCCTCCCTCTTTCCCTTTTCCCCCTCTCTCTCTCTCTCCTCTCTCTCCATCTCTCTCCTCTCTCTCTCCTCTCTCTCTCCTCTCTCTCTCTTCTCTCTCTCTCTCCTACCCATAGCCAACAACCTGCCTCCATCCCACCCCCCTAAACACTCACTTTCTGTCCCCTCCACCCCCACACCCCATCCTGTAAAGAAACCCCAAACAAGACTTTTCTCATATTAATGCATCACCCATGCGTTTGTATGCGCGAGTCTATGTTTGTGGGTATGTGTGTGTGCGTGTGTGTGTGTGTGTGTGTGTGTGTGTGTGTGTGTGTGTGTGTGGTGTGTGTGTGTGTGTGTGTGTGTGTGTGTGTGTGTGTAATTTCTCATATGAATCACACCATGCTGTTTGATTTCTATGTTCGTGGGTTTGTATGTGTGATGTGTGTGTGCGTGTGTGGTTGTGTGTGTGTGTGTGTGTGTGTGTGTGTGTGTGTGTGTGTGCGTGGTGCGTGCGTGCGTGCGTTTTAAATTTCTCATATGAATCACACCATGCTGTTTTGTATATCTATGTTCGTGGGTTTGTAAGTGTGCGTATGTGTGTGTTTGTGTGTGTGCGTATATGTGTGTGCGTGCGTTTTAAATTTCTCATATGAATCACACCATGCTGTTTGTTATATCTATGTTCGTGGGTTTGCGGGGTTTTATGTGAGTCAACTTTCACATAATCATGAATCACACACTACGTATACCTGCCTTATCTATGTACGTGGGTATGTCTTTTGGGGTGTCAACTTTCTGTTGTTGTTGTGCGTTCCCCAGCTTTACACCCTGGGGGTCACCCAGAACATTGCACTCTGACTCGCTCATCCATTCCACCTGGGAATCACTGTGAGACAGGAAGTACACACCGGATGAGAAGTTTGCGTTTATGACTCTTTTCAAGTACCTCGCCATATAGGCAGCCATACTCCGACTTCAGAGGATTTATTTTTCCCCTTTAACAAAGGAGAGTGCAGGTTGTTATGTTAAAGAGCTTGTCATGGCTGAAAGGCAATCTCAACACAAACATTTTACAATGTGACAACATTTTAGTGTAGGCCTTGGCAATTAGCTGACATCAATAACTGACACCGCTTCTGACCTGTGCCACTTCGACTTTCTCATAATGATTTATGAATCACTCGATACTCTTTCTATACCTATGTTCGTGGGTATGTGTGAAATTTGTGTGTGTGTGTGTGTCAACTTTTCTCATAATCATAAATCACAACCATGCTCTTTGTATACCTCTGTCAATGTTCATGCGGATGTATGTGTGGGTGAGCTTCTTTTTTTTCTGTGTGTGTGGTGTGTGTGTGTGTGTTTCTGTATGTTTGTGTGTGGGGTTTTCTCTGTATGTGTGTGAGAGGTTTCTTTCTGTTTGTATGTATGTGAATTTTTTGTTTCTGTATGTGTGTGAGAAGAGTTTTTTGTGTGTTTGTGAGTTTCTTCTGCATGTATGTGTGTGGGTTTTTTTCTGTATGTATGTTTGTGCGGGGTTTTTTTTCTCTGTATGTGGTGAGTTCTCTCTCTCTCTCTCTCTCCTCCTCTCTCCTCTCTCTCTCTCTCTCTCTCTCTCTCTCTCTGAAAGTCTTTTCTGTATGTGTGTGAGGATTTTTTCTGTATGTGTGGTGGCTTTTTTTGTATGTGTGTGATGGTTTTTTCTGTATGTGTGTGAGGTTTTTTCTGAGATGTGTGAGGTTTTTTCTGCAGATGTGTGAGATTTTTCTGCATATCATGTGTGTGAGGTTTTTTCTGCAGATGTGTGAGGGTTTTTCCTGCATCATGTGTGTGAGGTTTTTTCTGTATGTGTGTGAGATTTTTCTGTATGTGTGAGAGGTTTTTTCTGTATGTGTGAGGTTTTTTCTCTGTGTGTGTGTGAGGTTTTTTCTGTATGTGTGTGAGTCTCTTTTTCTGTATGTGTGTGAGCTTTTTCTGTACGTTTGTGAGTTTTTTTCTGTATGTGTGAGGTATTTTCTGTATGTGTGCGAGGTTTTTTCTGTTTGTGTGCGAGTTTTTTCTGTATGTGTGTGAGTTTTATTTCTGTATGTGTGTGAGTTTTTTCTCTATGTAAATATATTGAGTTTTTCTGTATGTATGTGTGGTGATTTTTTCTGTATGTATGTGTGTGAGTTTTTTTTCTGTATGTGTGTGAGGTTTTTCTGTAGTGAGTGTGAATTTTGTTCTGTGCGAGTTTTATCTATGTATGTGTAGTGAGTTTTTCTGATATGTATATGTGTAATTTTTTCTGTATTTGTGTAAGTTTTTTCTGTATGTGTGTTGAATTGGTTTCTGTATGTATGTGGTGTTTTTTTCTGTATGTGTGGGTGAGTTTTTTTCTGTTTTTGTGTGAGAGGTTTTATTTCTCTCTCTGTGGATTTTCTTCTCTGTGAGGTTTTTTTCCCGTATGTGTGTGAGGGTTTTTATTGTATGAGTTGGTTGAGGTTTTTTCTCTGTATGTGTGGTGTGTGGGGGGGGGGGGGATCTCTATCTGTGAGTTTTCTCTCTCTCTCTCTCTTTCTTTTTCTCTCTCTCTCTCTTCTCTTCTCTCTCTCTCTCTCTCTTTTCTCTCTTTCTCTGTTTGTTTTTTTTTTTGTTGTTTTGATTTTATTTTATTTTTCTGCATGTGTGTGTTAGAGTTTTTTTTTCCCTTTGCAACGGTTGTGTTTGTGAGTTTTTTTCTTATGTGTGGGGTTTTGAGTTTTTTTTTTTCTTTGTGTGTGTTTTGTGAGTTTTTTTTTGTATTGTGTTTTGTGCTTTTATTTTTCTGGTATGTGTGGTGTTTGGAGTTATTTTTTCTGTATGTGTGTTTTGTGGGTTTTTTCTGTATGTGTGTATGTTTGTGAGGTTTTTTCTCTGTTGTGTGTTTTGTGAGTTATTTTTCTCCCTTGTGTGTGTTATTCTGTATGTTGTGTTAGTGAGGTTTTTTTTCTGTATGTGTTTTTAGTGGTTTTTTTCTGTATGGGTGTAAGTTATTTTTCTGTATGTGTGGTGTGTAGCGAGTTTTTTTCTGTAGATGTTGTGTTTTTTTTGTTAGGTTTTTTTCTGTATTGTGTATGTATGTCTGTTGTATGTGAGTTTTTTTCTGTACGTCTGTCTGTGTTTTGTTTAGTGTTACTTTTCTGTATATATGGTATGTATGCTGTTGTGTGTTTGTTAGTGTTATCTTTTCTGTATATATGTGTGGTATTCTTTTGTGTGTGTTTGTTATGGTTTATCTATCCTGTATAATATATGTGTGTTGTATGGTTGTGTTTGTTAGTGTGTTTATTTTTTTCTGTATATATTTTGTGTGTGTCGTGTGTTTTGTTATGTGTTATCTTTTCTGTATATATGTGTGTGTGTCTGTGTGTTTTTGTGTGTTATCTTTTTGTATATATTGTTTATTCTGTCGGGTGTGTTTGGTTATTTGTTTATCTTTTCTGTATAATATGTTGGGTATGTCTGCCCTTGTCTGTGGTTTTTAGTTTTTATCTTTCTG
>CM054148.1:29263634-29271134 GCA_028751875.1 Rapana venosa | reverse complement strand
TTTTCAAATTTGGTAGAGGTTTGAATTCATCCTGTGTTTTGTTCAACTTTTTTTTTAATCTAGTGCGTTGTTTGTTGGTTTGTTTTGGTTTTTCTTCTCTAGTTCTGATGCGTGGTGAGTGATTTTTTTTGGGGGGGAAAAAGCAGAGCGTTATCCTCAATCTCTGACTATAACTTTGAATCATCTTTGTCAGCGTAAAACAACGACCAAACAAACGATATACCAACACACAGAAATAGGTAATGTTTTTTGTTTCTGAAGAATACCCCCAAAAAATCAAAACAACAACAACAAAAGATAAAAACAAGCAAAATTGTAAAATTAAAAAAAATGCCGTGCAAACATACATACATGTGCACGCTTACGATTCGCACACAATGTGAGTACATACACAGTCATGTAGGTAAGTAAGCAGGCAGGCACGCACGTGCACGCACGCACGCGCACGCACACACATACCCACGCGCGCGCGCACACACACACATACATCCGTCCATTTCATCCACTCACTCACTCACTGATTCACTCACTCACCTATCCACCCAATCAGCCACCCTCTCATCCATTCACCCACCCACTCACTCATCCAACTCACATCACTCACTCATCCACTCACCCACACACTCGCTCATCCAACTCACACACTCACTCATCCACTCACACACTCATCCACTCACTCACTCATCCAACTCACCCACATACTCACTCATCCAACTCACCCACACACTCACTCATCCAACTCACTCATCCAACTCACAACTCACTCATCCAACTCACCCACACACTCTCACTCATCCAACCACACACTCACTCATCCACCCAAGCACTCACTAATCCAACTCACCCACCCACTCTCAACCACCCTCCTACCCAACCACTACACCCACACCTTCTCACTCACACACACACACTCTCACCCACCCACCCACTCATCCAACTCACCCACCCACCACACCCACACCTCACTCACCCAACCACTCATCCAACTCACCCACTCACTCATCCAACACACCCACTCACCCACACACTCTCACTCACCCGACCACCCACTCACTTATCCACCCACCCACCAACTCACCCACACACTCTCACTCACCCACCACACCCACACACCCCACTCACCCACCCACCCACCACACACTCTCCCTCACCCACCCACCCCCTCACCCACCCACACACCCACCCAACCCACCTTCCCACCCACACACCCATCCATCCAACAATCTGACTCCATCCTTCCTTGCTCTTCCTCTGTTCCAGTGACGCTTCTGACTATGGCGACGTGGACTCGAACCTCGGACCACGACTACACCTGGCTACTGGTCTCTCGTCTGACCGCCTCGCTCATCGGAGCCCTCTACTACCACGCCGTCGGCTGCAAAACCGTCTCCCTCAAACCCAAACCCACAGGAATGGACTCGTCCGATTGACCCCTTTTCCCATATCCTGTCCTTTGCAAAATAATGCGATTGGTAGAGAGGTTGTGAACTTTGAGAAGAGGTCCATTTAGTGGGGGGTGAGGGATATGTGTTGGGGATGGTTGGTTAAGGGTTTTTTTGTGGTGGGGGGGGGGGGGGGGGGGTTAAGTGTTTTAAAGTATTTTTCTCCTTCCGTACCCTCCTCTCCCTCTTCCTACACCCACCCCCTTTCCCCCACTCACTCCCACCCCCAGTTTCATCATCAACACCAACACCACCATCACTACACTACTATCTCCACATAACGCTGCATCCAGTCCACACACTCACCTACGCCCTCAACAGCCTTCCTCCTCCCCCCCCCCCCTTCCTCCCTCCCCCCATTCTTTTGTTTTTTTTTTTTTGAAGGTTAGGTAGCGTCCCTTTGGTTACCGATACAATACAACAACAAGTGACCAAAATACCGAGAAGGAATATTTGTTTAAAAGTGACCGTTGTAAGGATTGCGTGCAAGAACGTGATAGCATAAGAATGGTGTCTAAATAACAGCACACACTAAAAAGCAGTAAGTGTTTATCCGTCGGATAGTCGAAACTTTCCCCCACTCATAACACATAATGTGGTCTAGCGCTAGTCTTTGATGAGACGAACAACCAGTCCCTGATTAAGAAATTATGCAGCCACATAAAAAACCCACGGCAACACATAGATCTGCCTATCTTAGAAAAATGCGCACTTGACTAGAAATACTACAGATTACAAAATAAAAAAAACAATAAAAAATCAAGGTAGGCGCTCTCTTGTCGAATCTTCTCTCACCACGACACCAACTATTCACTAATAATCTCGTGACTAATTTGGTACTGAACTAATAATATAATATGGTTATCACTAAAGCAACAATAAACAAAACATGACTAGCTGTTCTTAGCTAGTTAGTAAATAGATAAATACATAATATTACTACTACACTACAGGTGAAAAAAAAGACAGTATCAATACTATACTATTATTGTTCACTATTAAGAAATCTACTTCGACTTACAATAACATAACACACTCTATATATACACAACCACTGCTGCTATACATACAAACTTGATTTTAAATACACTACAACTACTATACTACTACCATGTTCTACTACTAATTCTACGACTACTGCTACTACTACTGCTAATTCTTCTTCTTCTACTACTACTACTACTAACACTACTACTAATTCTACTACTACTACCACTACATTTGCTGCTACTGCCACTACCACGTTTGTGGTTATTACTGTAAGGTAAACAAGTAAACAAACATGCTAGCTGGTGTTTTACTATATAGTAAACAGATAAATAGACAAAGTAATTATGTAGACATAACACAAACAGGAAAAAAAGACTAGTATCAATGAAGGGTTCATAGTTATGTGTTCCACGTACTTAAAGAAATTCTACTTTTCGAGGGCCTTCAAAAAAAAATCAGAACAATTAGATTTGATATCAGCAACAACCAGAACGACAGCAACCAACAAAACGTTTGGAGCTTGATAAGATTAAATACCAACATTCATAACTAAAATACATAACAACGATAATGAAAATTGCATCTAATACAAAGATCGATAACTACAAAACAACAGCAAGAACGATAACTACAAAACAACAGCAAGAACGATAACTACAAAACGACAGCAAGAACGATAACTACAAAACAACAGCAAGAACGATAACTACAAGACAACAGCAAGAAGGATAACTACAAGACTACAGCAAGAACGATAACTACAAGACGACAGCAAGAACGATAACTTTGACAAGACGACAGCAAGAACGATAACTTTGACAAGACAGCAGCAAGAACGATAACTCCAAGACGACAGCAGCAAGAACGATAACTTTGACAAGACGACAGCAAGAACGATAACTTCAAGACGACAGCAAGAACGATAACTACAAGACGACAGCAAGAACGATAACTACAAGACGACAGCAAGAACGATAACTTCAAGACGACAGCAAGAACGATAACTACAAAACAACAGTAAGAACGATAACTACAAGACGACAGCAGCAAGAACGATAACTACAAGACGAGAGCAGCAAGAACGATAACTATAAGACGACAGCAAGAACGATAACTATAAGACGAGAGCAGCAAGAACGATAACTATAAGACGTCAGCAAGAACGATAACTACAAGACAACAGCAAGAACGATAACTACAAAACGACAGCAAGAACGATAACTACAAGACGAGAGCAGCAAGAACGATAACTATAAGACGACAGCAAGAACGATAACTACAAGACGAGAGCAGCAAGAACGCTAACTACAAGACAGCAGCATAAACGATAACTACAAGACGGACAGCAAGAACGATAACTACAAGACAGCAGCAAGAGCGATAACTCGAAGACGACAGCAAGAACGATAACTACAAGACAGCAGCAAGAGCGATAACTCGAAGACGACAGCAAGAACGATAACTACAAGACAACAGCAAGAACGATAACTCCAAGACGACAGCAAGAGCGATACAGCAAGAACGATAACTTTGACAAGACAACAGTAAGAACGATATAACTACAAGACAACAGCAAGAATAATACAGCAAGAACGATAACTTTGACAAGACGACAACAAGAGCGATAACTCCAAGATGACAACAGCAAGAACGATAACTTTGACAAGACAACAGCAAGAGCAATACAGCAAGAGCGATAACGTTGACAAGACGACAGCAAGAACGATAACTCCAAGACGACAACAGCAAGAACGATAACTCCAAGACGACAACAGCAAGAACAATATCACTACAAGACAACAGCAGAAAAAGTACAACAACAAAAAACCAGGCAGATATTTGGGCTACTAAAAATAATAGTGACTTTAACATACCATAATTATCATATCAGTAGATCAAGGTAACAGAGTAACTTGGGCTTTAAGTGATCTAATAGGGGGGGGGGCGGGGGGGGGGACAGCCTAGTGGTTTACAGCGTTGAGCTCGTGCTCTGACAGGGGCCCAGGTTCGAGCCACCACAGAGGCACCCGTTTAAGGTTGGTTGGGTGTGTTTTTTTCCCCCACTGAAGTTAAACTCAGTACCGACTCCACTCCCTCCCAAAAATATTTCCGATGAGACTATAAACCGAGGTTCCCGTGTACGAACTCTTGCGGAATATCTTGCCTTCCACGTTTTAAAAAAACCCGTTCCGCCTTTCGAAAAGAGTAGACCAATTCAGCACGATAACTCCAAGACGACAACAGCAAGAACGATAACTACAAGACGACAACAGCAAGAACGATAACTACAAGACGACAACAGCAAGAACGATAATACAAGACGACAACAGCAAGAACGATAATACAAGACAACAGCAAGAACGATAATACAAGACGACAACAGCAAGAACGATAACTCCAAGACGACAACAGCAAGAACGATAACTACAAGACGACAACAGCAAGAACGATAACTCCAAGACGACAACAGCAAGAACGATAACTACAAGACGACAACACCAAGAACGATAACTATAAGACGACAACAGCAAGAACGATAACTACAAGACGACAACAGCAAGAACGATAACTATAAGACGACAACAGCAGAAAACGTACTACAGCAACAACAAAACAGTAGAAACGGATGATAACATTTTTTTAAAAACTTTTATTCTATTATTTTATTCTGAGGATATTTTAGAAAACCCTATGCACGCTGGTATCGTGTTTTAGACATCGGCCCCGAAGTCGGAATGCGGCTACCTTAATGGTGGGCTAAAACGGTCACATAACGCAAAATCTCACCATTGGTGAACCTCGGAACACTAGCTGAAGAATGATGGGGGTGGGGTGGGGGGACGGTGATCAAATCAGCAGCAGCAACAACAACAACATTAACTGCATCCATAGGAAAATAAACAGCAATAACAACATCATCCCCCCTGTAGCGATAAAAATGAAAGTAAGACCTAGAGAAAGCAGTGTAAAGAAAGCGAGACAAGGTCTTACGTATTTATTTTATTTTCTTTGGGTTTTTGATGTGGGGTTGTTGATTTTTTACTGTTAGACTAAAGTTTTTGTCTGAAAAGGCTGGTGGACAGGGGGAATGGGGGGGGGGGGGGGGAGACCAGAACGAAATCATAACGACGAGATTCTCCACCACCACCACCGCCCCTCCCCTCCCCCCCCCCCCCCCAAACCCTGGTATAATCTAGCCCCTTTTACCATCATTTTCCATCATTTCCCCATCCCCCCACCCCACCCCCCCACCCACACACACACACACACACACACACAACACACACACACACACACACACACATGCTATAGTCATCCTTACTTTACCCCTCCTCCCCCAACACAAACACACCACACACACACACACACACACACACACACGCAAGTTTGAAACTACTTATTTATGTGGATTTGGGTGGTGTATACCTAAAAAAACAAAACAACCAAACAACTCGAGGATATGAGGTCACTGATGTGACGCGAATGGACACGTCACCATGCAGAAGCGTCATTCAGACGAGCCGGACTGTCTTGTTGTCTTTTATTACTTTGTGGCTTCTTTCTCCTGCTGTAATAAATGTATGTTATTGTTGTGTTGTTGTTATTTTTTGTTCTTTTCACTTTGTCACTCTGGTTGATATCATTCTATGCTGGTCCTCACACACACTCACACACACACAACATGGTTTCGTTGTTGTTGGTCCGTCACTCATCGGTTTTGTTCAAAAATAAATGTCACAAACAACAGTGGAGAAATGGATGGACTCTGTGTGTGTGTGTGTGTGTGTGTGTGTGTGTGTGTGTGTGTGTGTGTGTGTGTCTTCAATTTTACGTCTGTTCACTTAAAGTGATATATTAAATGAGAGAGAGAGAGAGAGAGTGTGTGTGTGTGTGTGTGTGTGTGTGTGTGTGTGTGTGTGTGTGTGTGTGCGTGTGCTATCTTTAAGCTGGTGTTGGGTGTGGGTTCGGTAGGTGATTTTAGTTTCTCGCTTTCTAGCCGATCTAATGATTATATTATAATTTTTTTCGTATTTACTGAAAGAATTCGTCAGTCGTGTATTATTGATTATGGTTCTTGTGGACAAGTAGAGTAGAAATGATGTGTATTGAATGCTGCATTGCTTTCGTTTTTACAACAAAATGTTATTTGTTATAAACTCCACACTTTGTACATAGCTGCTGCTTTTGCAAGGAAAATATAACAAAGAACATTTTATTTCTACACGTTTGGATATGCTGTTACTTGTCACAGTTTCGTTAAAAAGAAAACAAAATCGGTTTTGACTTCTTAGAAGATTAACAGTAATAACCTAAAATACAGACTAACAGATGATACTGGATGAAGTTTGAAAACGATTGTATTATCTTGTTCTCTTTTTTTTAATCTGATCGAGCAACCATTTTGAAACTGGGCAGAAATTGGATTATAGTGGAGATGCCTTGTCCACTGCACATCCCCACTCGGCCAAGTTGGCATAAGGACAGTCGGCGTTGGAGATGTTCTCCAAAGGCCAACCAGCCCCCAGGGCTGCAGCACATAAGGACTGTGCGAGTCAAGCCTCCTAGTCAGAGAGTCATAGTCGATCACTAAAGACTAAGCTGTAAAGTGGAATTCCATGAGTGGGAAAGAAAGCCACTGGTCATACAGCTTGGTAAGTAGCACGCATTTGACTTTGCGTTCTAATGCGCAAAACTTCATCGCGTTACCTCGGGTAGAAGCCAGGAAGCAAAATTATCCCCACCCATCCCACCTACCTATCCCTAAATTTGCGCCTAATGCCGCCAAACTTTGATATAATGTCGTGTATGCACTGTGATTCATGATAGTTACTTCTCCCTGTGGAAATCGTGGGGAATCCATTTCTCCTTGTGGGGATCATTGGGAATCCATTTTTCCTTGTGGGGATCATTGGGAATTCGTTTCTCCCTGTGGAAATCATTGGGAATTCGTTTCTCCCTGTGGAAATCATTGGGAATCCATTTCTCTTTTTGGGGATCATTGGGAATTCCTTTCTCCTTGTGGGGATCATTGTGAATCCATTTCTCCTTGTGGGGATCATTGGGAATC
>CM054148.1:29238634-29253634 GCA_028751875.1 Rapana venosa | reverse complement strand
GTATGAGTGTGAAATAGATTTATTGTTACAATCATTATCACTTCTTAATTGTTTAGCGTTTTATGAGTGTGAAATTTATCTCGTTTTATTATTTATCGTGAATATACTCGTAGATATGGCAACAACAACAACAAAACAGATTTGCTCCAAACTAATTGCATGAATTATCACTACTTGGTGTCCGTGTATATTTTTGTGTTGTTGATCAAATTTCTCTTGAGAGGATGCACCATGCCAATTTATCATTCAATGATTGTTGTACATCGGGATTGTTTGCTTGGTTGATTGTTTTGGTTTTCATTTGGAAGGGGGGGGGGGGCGGGGGGGGTAGGCGATGAAATGTCACACGTAACAGACGATTTAATGTTTATCTATGTGTGTGTATACAATCGTATATTTATTGTAGGTTTTGTTGTTGTTGTTTTAATTATTATTCTTGGCTCGGATTCTGTGACTTTGTAAGCATCCGTAATTATTTCGTCAGGCTTTGTTTTTTAAAAAAAAAATCTTACCCCCCCCTCTCCCCCCCCCCCACCCCTACCCCTTTCCCCCTTCCACGCCTGTCCATTGACGTTGACTTTTAAAAAATGTAAATGACGTCAATACAAACGTAAACACTGTGTTACTTGTAACTACATTACTTTATGACTTCATTGACACTTTCAACGTAGTTAGATCTAGATAACGTTTCTATGTACTCTGATAAATGTTTTAAAATCTTTTTGTATATATATGTCTATATATATCTATATATCTATATATCCGTGTATATATATATATATATATATATATATATATATATATATATATATATATATATATATATATATATGTCTATATATATCTATATATCTATATATCCGTGTATATATATATATATATATATATATATATATATATATATATATATATATATATATATATATATATTATATATATATATATATATGCCCCAAAACACAATTGTTTAACAAAAAAAACAAAACAAAAAAAAAAAGGAATCGTGTCCGTGTTGTGTAAACTTAACTAATCGTGTACATATGTGAATTAATTGGTCGAGTTTCGGGGTTTTTTTTTATTTGGATGGGGAGGAGGGGGGGGGGGGGGGCTCTTAGGGACGTTTCTCCTGATTGTTGCAATATTGTAATACGTGTTTTTATTATCATCATCATTATCATTATTTCATCCAACTTTATTTTGGGGGAGGGAGGGGGTGTAGGGGGGTGTTAGGGACGTTTATCCCGATTGTTGCAATATTGTATTACGTGTTTTTATTATCATCATCATTATTATCATTATTTCATTTCATTTTACTTCATCACTTTGACTGAAATGTATTTCTCGGTTTTTATTCAAATTGGCGTTGTCATTGTGTATGTACCACCTTCCCTCCTCCTTTCGATGTCCGGTTTGAAATAAAAGAACTATTATTCTTCGAGATGGCAGTTTTGTTTCGCCTGTTGTTATTATATGGTTATATTATATAGCCTAGAGAGAGAGAGAAAGTGGTGTGTGTGTGTGGTGTGTGTGTGTGTGTGTGTGTGTGTGTGTGTGTGTGTGTGTGTGTTGTGTGCGTGTGTGTGTGTGTTATTTTCTTTTTCTTTCTTTGTTATTTGGTGACTGACCAATTAACCAACACACATAGTGATAAAGAGTGCGTGTGTGTGTGTGTGTGTGTGTGTGTGTGTGTGTGTGTGTGTGTGTGTGTGTGTGTGTGTGTGTGTGTGAATGGTTATTGGTTGATTGGTTATTGGTTGGTTGGTTTGTATTTTGTTTTGTTCTAGGGATACATGCACGCCGGAGGGGGGGGGGGGAGGAGGAGGGTGTCAAGGAAAAACAGCACACACACACACACACACACACACGCTCGCGCACGCACGCACACATACACACTCCGTGTGTTTTTTTTACATCTAGTCCCCTTTTGTATCCAGTTTGTTATCCGTTCCCACCGGCACACAATGGGCATACTCTTCAACCCTCATCCGAAGGATTTGGGATGGGGGGGGGGGGGGGGTGGAGGAGTGGAGTCGGCACTGATGTTAACTCAAGAGGGAAAAAAAATCCTCTTGAACACACACACACACATACACACACACAGTCACACACACACACAAACACACACGCCACACACACTCACACACACACACAACACACACACACACACACACACACACACACACAACAAACACACACACACAAACAACACACACACACACACACACACACACACACACAAGGAATGAGAGATAGGGGAGGGGAGAGGGGGAGGAAGAGGAGAAGAAACCATAACACACAACATCACCTTCAAGACGAAGCGAACATGGCAGGCAGCGATGAAAAGACAGTGGCTGATTTAATCATCACTAGTTTAGCAAGGTAAAGGGAAAGGTGTCCCATAACCTAATGTGGTCGTAGAGGAGCGAGGCGTCAGAGACCTCAACTTTTCTAGGGGCCAGCATATTGAGGGCGGCGCCCATCTCCTCTCCCTCGCTGCTTTACCTTCACCTGACCCTAAAGAGGGCAGGTACCCATTTACAGCTGGGTGAACTGGGGGAACTGTACTGAAGCCAAGGCGCGGTAACGTTCACCCATCCAAGTGGTAACCACGCTCGATGGTGCTTAACCTTGGCTGGGGGAAAGCGAGTTCTCACTAGTTTAGCAAGCAAAAACCAAGCAGGCGACTGCTTTCTGCTGAATCAAATCAGTTGGTAGTGGAGCGATATCGGATCTAAAGAAAACACGCCTGCCTAGAAAGCGAGAAGTGTGGACTCCATCCCCGTTAGCGCTCGAATTTTTTTCCTCCCATGCACTAGACCTTGAGTGGTGGTCTTGGTGCTAGTCTTTCGAATGAGACGATAAACCGAGGTCCTGTGTGCAACTTGCACACATTGCATGTGAAAGAACCCACGGCTATAAGAAAGTTTGTTTTTTATATCGAGGATAATGGAATAAGCACTTGTGTGCGTTTTTACATCCAGTCCCCGTTTGTTGACGTTTTTGTAAATTCTGTCATCTGTTCCCACCGGCACACAATGGCCTACTCTTACGAAAAGCGGAACAGGATTTAACCTGTGCGAAAGATGTTCTGCATGCGTTCGCACACGGGGCCTCGGTTTATAGTCTCATGCGAAGGACAAGTCAGCTACTGGAGTTAAAACATTACTTAAGCTCCCTAGAGAACAGATCACCATTGGTACATGGAACGTCCGTACACTCTACCAGTGCGGAAAAATCAAAGAACTAGAGTATGAGCTTAGCCGCTATAAATGGGACATTATTGGACTAGGAGAAGTGAGATGGACAGGATTTGGTGAGACAATGACTGAAGAAGGCAACAAGATCTGGTACAGTGGTCAAGAGAAACATCACCAACATGGAGTGGCATTTATTGTCAGAAAGGAAGTAGTGGGGTGCATTATCAGCTGTACACCGGCTTCCAGCAGGATTATCAGCATCCGGGTGTCGGCCAAGCCCAAGAACATCACCATCATACAAATCTATGCACGATCATCTGACCATGCAGATGAAGAAGTAGAAGAATTTTACGAAGATCTTGAAGAGACCATTATGAAGATACCCAAAGAAAGACATCATCATCATTCAAGGGGATTTTAACGCCAAAGTAGGTCCTGACTCTTACAACCAATGGGCCGGAACAGTTGGTCAGTTTGGAACTGGAGAGACCAACGACAGGGGACTACGTCTGCTGGAGTTTGCCTGCACCCACAGACTTACCATTGCCAATACCCTCTATCCCCACAAGCAGTCAAGGAGGACAATCTGGCATGCGCCAAACGGCAAGATCCATAACCAAATAGATTTTATCTTAACACCACGGCGCTTCAAATCCAGCATCAACAGAGCCAGAACAAGAACCTACCCTGGAGCTGACATAGGCAGTGACCACGACCTTGTGCTGCTGGTATTCAAAATGAAGCTGAAGAAAAACAAACAGCCTGCAAACCCACGTATCAAATTTGACGTGGACAAACTGAAAGATCCAGATGTCGAGGAGATCTTCCAAGCTAAGCTTGGCGGACGTTTTGCGGCATTAACCCTCCTGGACAATGACATCAATGACCTCACCAACAACTTGAATGAGGCAGTCCGAGAAACAGCAGAGGAGGTACTCGGTCGTCAGAGGAATAAACACAGCCATGGACTACCAATGACATCTTGGACCTCTGCGATACAAGAAGAGCACTGAAACTAACCAGGTCTTCCAACCCTAAAGAATACCGGGAGGCCAACAATCTTGTGAAGAAGTCAATGTTAAAGGCCAGAGAGAAGTGGATCAGTGATCAATGTGATGAGATCGAAAAAAGCATGAAAATGGGCAACAGTAAAAAGGCATTCGACACCCTGAAAAAACTCACAAAACCACTTCAAACCAAATCATCAGTCATTGAAGACAGCTCCGGAAACCTCCTCACAGAAAGCTCAGCTGCATTGAACATGTGGTCTGAGTATTGTCAAGAACTATACAACTACCCAATCCAACCTGACAAGAGCATAATAGAAGAGGAAGCAGCAACATCAAGAGTACCCTCGCCATTACCTGTACTGAGGGAAGAAGTGGAAGAAGCCATCCGCAATTTCCCAGTAGGAAAGTCCCCAGGAGCAGACAACATACCAGCAGAGCTGCTCAAGCATGGTGGTGAAACAGTCATCACACATGTTACAGCTATCTGTCAGAAGATTTGGGAGACAAAACAGTGGCCAACAGACCGGACACAATCACTCATCATACCCCTGCCCAAGAAGGGGAATTTACGCCAATGCCAAAACTATAGAACAATCAGCCTCATCAGCCACGCCAGCAAGATCATGCTCAAAGTTATTTTGAATCGACTCAAGAAGGAGGCAGAAGAACACCTTGCAGAGGAACAAGCTGGGTTCAGGGCAGGCAGGAGCATAATCGAACAGATTTTTAACTGCCACATCCTGATGGAAAAACATCTTCAACATCAGAGAGACCTGTTCCACAACTTCATCGACTTCAAGAAGGCTTTCGACAGAGTATGGCATGAAGGCCTGTGGCAGGTCCTCAGAATGTTTGGCATTGAAGAAGGACTAGTGCAAACCATTCAAGCACTATACAATACCACAAGCAGTGCAGTCCTTCTGAACAATCAGGTCGGAGACTACTTCAAAACCACAGTTGGGGTCCGACAAGGATGCCTGTTATCTCCAGTCCTGTTTAATCTGTTCTTGGAAAACATTATGAGAGAGACCCTCCATGACTTCCACTCTACCATCTCCATTGGCGGCAGACCCTTCAACAACTTGCGGTTTGCCGATGACATTGACCTCATGGGCGGAAGTAACACAGAGCTGCAAGATCTTACGACCAGACTTGAGAACAGAGCTGGAGCATATGGGATGGAGGTGAGCTCGGAGAAAAGTAAAGTACTTGTGAACAGCACGAGCAACGCCACTGCTAAAATTTACATGAACGGCCAGCAACTGGAGGAGGTAGACGCTTTTAAATACCTTGGCGCTACACTCACACCGGCACACAATTGCCAACTCTTCCGAAAGGTGGAACGGGTTTTGGAATGTGCGCGGGATGTTCTGCGTGCGCTCGCACACGGGACCTCGGTTTATAGTCTCCTCGGAAGGATATGTTGTGTGTGTGTGTGTGTGTGTGTGTGTGTGTGTGTGTGTGTGTGTGTGTGTGTGTGTGTGTGTGTGTGTGTGTGTGTGCATACGCGTGTATAAGTGTGCATTTCATTCATTTCATTTATTTATTTATTTATTCTTTTATATCGAGGATAATGGAATAAGCATTTATATGCTTTTTTACATCCAGTCCCCGTGTGTATGCGGATTTGTGAAATGTCATCTGTTTCCACCGGCACACAATGGCCTACTCTTACGAAAAGCGGAACAGGATTTAACGTGTGCGCAAGATGTTCTGCGTGCGTTCTGCACACGGGACTTCGGTTTATAGTCTCATCCGAAGGACTTTTGGGGAGATTGGAGTTTGCACTGAATATGCGTGCGTGTATGCGTGCGCGCGCAAGTGTGTGTGTGTGTGTGTGTGTGAACCTTAACTATATGACCATAATTGTCCCATGTAGGGTCCTCTCTCTCTCTCTCTCTCTGTCTCTCTCTAGCATGGACTCAGTATGATGTTTAATTTGCGATGTCATAACAAAGTTTCACAATGACGTATAATTGAGATTGACGTCATTCCAACACGTCATTATAATACTCTCCCCGGTGAAAGCCGAAATATTGGGGAACATCTATATATGCTGGTTGTTTCACCTTCACCTTGTCATATATATATATATATATATATATATATATATATATAATATAATATATATATAATATATATATATAGTTATTTATAATAAAACCAACGCCACTACAATAATCCATGAAAAAATGTTAAAGTCCTGGAGTTGATAAGTATGGTCTAGGCGCGTACCTCATTTTAACACACTAGTGGGTGGGGGGGGGGAGGCACACCCATCTAGGAATCTCTGCCACAACTTACAAGTACACAATGTATGATCGGTTTGCACGTACAGCTGTTTTCAAAGTACCTCGCCATAACTATAGGCAGCCCTACTCCGACTTCTTTGGATAAGTCCTGCAGTAGTGATGATAATCAAGGCCCTGAGCTTGCTGGCGTTGTGTGACGGACACGGCAAACGAAGAGAAAGGAAAAACTGAACACTGCAAACACGAGATGTGCGCGTGCAAAGGAGATTGACTAACTCACTCTTCGTCGAACGCTCGAACAGTAGCTATTGTATGTCATATGAGCGAAAATGCGTTGCGCTGCCACAGTAGCTATTGTTGTCTGAAATGATTTGCGCTGAGACAGTAGCTATTGTTGTCTGCTTTGCGCTGAGATAGTAGCTATTGTTGTCTGTCGTATGAGCGAAACTGCTTTGGGCTGAGACAGTAGCTATTGTTGCCTGTCCTATGAGCGAAAATGCTTTGCGCTGAGATAGTAGCTATTGTTGTCTGTCCTATGAGCGAAAATGCTTTGCGCTGCCGTTAAGCGCCTGGCAAGTCAGGCCCAGCGCATCCGATTTCCTCATTGAAGAGAAATATTCCCTTCTAAGCCTCTCTCTTATAAAATAAATAAATGAATAGATAAGTAAATAATTAAATAATAACAAAAAAATTGAAAGGTAGGAGAATAGACCAAGAAGACAAAAACTAGATAAGAAGGAGGTGGCGGGAAGAAATAGGAACGAGTCAGAAACAAAGAGAGGGATAGAAAAGAGGAAACTCGTAGCGCATAGTTTCCAGACGGTGGGGGATGCTGTTTGTACTGACAGGCCCTCAGTACAGTGTGACTTCAGAATAGCTGATTCGATTCCAACTTTTGAGTAAAGCAAAGTGGAGCACATAATTATTCGTGTGCTGTGTGTGTGTGTGTGTGTTGTGTGAGTGTGTGTGTGTGTGTGTGTGTAGTGAGAGAGAGAGAAGAGAGGAGAGAGAGAGATGTGTGTGTTTGTGTGTGTGTGTGTGTGTGTGTGTGTGTGTGTGTGTGTGTGTGAGATGTGTGGGGTGGATGTTTGTGTTGTGTGTTGTGTGTGTTGTGTTGTGTGTGTTGTGGTGTGTTGTGAGAGAGAGAGAGAGAGGTGTGTGTGTGTGTGTGTGTGTGTGTGTGTGTGTGTGTGTGTGTGTGTGTGTGTGTGTGGTGGTGGTGAGGTGGAGAGTAGAGAGAGAGGAGAGAGAGAGAGAGAGGAGAGAGAGAGAGAGAGAGAGAGAGAGAGAGGACTCTGAACTCTGAAATAATGTAAGTACATCGGTCTTAGGCCGCATACATCAAAATGGAGGGAGGAGGGTGGGCACAATGGAAAAGAACAACGATTTCACAACACAATTTCATACAGAATTGAATCACATATAAACATTTGCACGCCTATGTACCTACACATCTTCCCCTGTCAGCAACTGAGGGGTTTCCTTTGGTATCTATGTACACTTAGTCATTCCATTACGATCACCAGGCATCAACATAGCTAATGAGAGGAGACATCATGAGAATAATGAGAATACAGAACAAGGAGAGAGAAACAGAGTAAGGGAAACAACTCGCGACATAAAGTAAGGCTTGTCCTGGTTTCTTCCCTTGCCTAGATATTTTTGATAATGCGTAATCGTGAACATTTAAGAAAACGATACAACACATAATATATATAAATATATTGTAATCATCTAGGCCCAAAGCTATTTCTGTAGTGATAGAAGGCACTGTAGTAAATTGATGTTGTAATAACCCGTCGCCATTAGTTTCAAAATGGAAGAGAATACTGATTCGTTCCTGCATCTACGGCTGCTGCTGCTGCTGCTGTTGCTTCTGCTGCTGCTGTTGCTGCTGCTGCTGCTACGACTTCCACTACTACCACTACTACTACTTCTACTACTTATACTACTGCTACTGCTGCTGCTGCTGTTTCGACTACTACTACTACTACTACTACTACTACTACTACTAAAGCTGCTGCTGCTGCTACTACCACTACTTCGAATCCTTCTTCTTCTTCTTTGCATTGTTATTCTTCTCCTCCCTCTTCTTCGCACTCTTCTTCTTCTTATTCTTTTTTCTTTGCATTCTTTGCATTCTTCTTCTTCTTCTTCGCATTCTTCTTCCTCTTCGCATTCTTCTTCACATTCTTCTTCTTCTTCGCATTCTTCTTCGCACTCTTCTTCTTTGCATTCTTCGCATTCTTCTTCTGCTACTTTGCATTCTCCTTCTTTCAATTCTTCTTTCTGGCATTCTTCGTCTTTTCCTCCGCATTGTTTTGATTCTTTGCATTCTTCTTCTTTTCTTCTTCTTCTTCTTCTTCTTTCTTTGCATTCTTCTTCTTCTTCTTCTTCTTCTTCTTCTTCTTCTTCTTCTTCTTCATCGCAATTCTTCTTCTTCTTCTTCGCAATTCTTCTTCTTCTTCGCAATTCTTCTTCTTCGCAATTCTTCTTCTTCTTCTTCTTCGCAATTCTTCTTCTTCTTCGCATTCTTCTTCGCATTCTTCTTCGCATTCTTCTTCTTCGCATTCTTCTTCTTCGCACCCTGCTTCTTCGCACCCTTCTTCTTCGCACTTCTCTTCTTCTTCTTCTTCTTCCTCTTCTTCTTCTTCTTCTTCTTCTTTTGCTTTCTCTCTTGTAATCACACATGCCTGTTTCTCATCGTCTGACCAGCACAGCTTTATGACAGACACAGTCTGAGCAAAACAAGAGGAGGACAGACAGACAGACAGACAGACAGACAGACAAACAGTCAGACAGACAGACAGACAAACAGTCAGACAGACAGACAGTCAGACAGACAGTCAGACAGACAGACAGACAGACAGAGAGACAGTCAGTCAGACAGACAGACAGACTGAGAGACAGACTGACTGAGAAACAGACAGACACAGACAGACAGTCAGTCAGACAGACAAAGGCAATCAATACAGCACAGCACATCAGTCACGGCAAGTACCGGTACCTACCTACACAGCCAGGGCAAACACTCGTAGAGCTGAATGACGCACAAGGTGTCCGTCACTACCTAGCCTGGTTACACTAAAGCCTGCCTCACACTAGCCTCCCAACCTAACCACCTAGCTAGTATAATTGTATATCCATGGGTGGCGCTGCTCTTGTGGCGACGCGCCTCTCCGCCGGGGAGAGCAGCCCGAATTTCACGCAGAGAAATCTGCCGTGACTTAAAAGTGGTAAAATGAAAAATGTAAATATGTGCTGTTCATTGTGTAATAAAGTCCTTCGGATGACTATAAACCGAGGCCCCGTGTGCGAACGCATGCAGAACATCTTACGCACACGTTAAATCCTGTTCCCTTTTCGTAAGAGTAGGCCATGCTGTTTATACTAAAAGAGCTCCTGATATCCCCACCGAGAAGCACAATGCTGTATCAAGACTCAAGACTCAAGAATACTTTAATGTCTCAACTAGAGAAATTATGAGTGGCATTTTAAATTTAAAATTACACAGCATGCATTATTAAACAATATAGATTAAGAAGTAATATAATAACTTAAAAGCCGACAACACCCTAAGTCACACACACACACACACACACGCACGCATACACACGCACGCACGCACGCGCAATCATTTAAAGCCATCTCTTGAAATATACGATCAGCAAAATCAAATAATATATATATATATATATATATATATATATATATATAATATATATATATATATATATATATATATATATATAATTTAACATTAAAATGAAAAACAAAACAACACTTCAATAACAACTGTCAACACTGTTTCTCCCCTTCTCCCATCACAGTTCACATTATTCATTTAACTGGTCAAAGATGAGTTGCGCATTTAATTCCACCAGCTTTGGATCAAATAGGATTTTTTTTAATAGAAAATTTGCTTAAAAACAAAAGGAGATATCAACATTGCAACCAGTTGCCATACCAGCCAGCACTCGCTCACTGCTTTGAGTTGTGTGAGGAGGCCTTTAAGCTATGTACATCATTTCTCACATTCCACCTTTCGCGTTCGTACAGCCGTAGGCGTTATTTCAGGCTCATATTACCTATTTCTTCAAGAAACTCTTGAAGAAACATCTGATGGACAAATTGCTAGTCCACTTTTATACTCGAGGTTGTCTTACATCTGGCTACCTTTGTTGTTATTCCTACCTTTGTTATTTTGTATTTTCTTCATTTGTTGTGTGACTTGAGCTTATGTTATACTGTCTCGGTTTCGTTTTATCTTGTTTTGTGAGTCTTGGTTTTTTTGGTTGGTGGTTTTGCTTTTGTTTTTTTGCTTTTATTTGTTTTTTGGTGGGGTTTTTTGTTGTTGTTTTTTTGGGGGGGTTAAAAATGCTCTTCAGTTATCTGTATGACTTGAGCTTATGTTATACTGTCTTGATTTGCTTTATCATGGTTTTTTAGTCTGGATTTTTAAAAAAATCTCCATAGATTTTTGTGTTCAAAATGTATGAACATTGTATTTTGATTGCTTTTATATGTCCATTTTCTTAATGTTCTTTTTGTGTGTGTGTGAGGGCAGGATGTAAAAAAAAGTTGTATAAACTTAATCTTTTACCGTCAATAAAGATCCCTTTGACTTGACTTGACTTGACTTGGCTAGTGTAGGTCAACAGCAACAAGGTCTGTCTCCTCTACCTGCGGATGAGACTATAAACCGAGGCCCCGTGTACGAACACATGCAGAACATCTTGCGCACACGTTACATCCTGTTCCACTTTTCGGAAGAGTAGGCCATTGTGTGCCGGTGAAAACAGAAGACAAAATTGACAAAACTGCATACACACGGGGACTGGATGTAAAAAAAGCACATGAGTGCTTATTCCATTATCCTCGATATAAAAGATAAATAAATAAATAAATAAATAGTCCGCCAATGCCTTGCGCGCATTTCTGACACAAAGACAGAAAGAGAAGCAAGACAGCACGATAATTATTATCTGGATTACACGATATAATTATTATCTGGATAACACGATATAATTATTATCTGGATAACACTGTAGCCGGGTGGACACACGGCTACACTTAACTTAGATCCAAAGAGCGAAACCGATACTAGCCTTGTGGTCAATATAGATTCAGTTTTCTCAACTCTCGATGTAAACTGTCATTATTATGCTTAACTTAGATCCAAAGAGCAAAACCGATACTAGCCTTGTGGTCAATATATATTCAGTTTTCTCAACTCTCTATGTAAACTGTCATTATGCTTAAGATATATTTATATTTTTATATTTAGTATATTATCTAAATAAGTTTATTTTCCAATATTCTGAATGTTGTCTAAATAATTCTTTTAGTCATTCAATAATAAGGCCCGAGTTATCTCCCTTAAATGTGATCGTTGGTCTGATCTAGCAAAGAAAATCAATAATAATAACTTTATTAAGTCATATTGTTTGCTCATATTCATGGATATGATTGTTGAAGTATTGATCTTGACTCGATTCATTTCAACCACAATGAGAGTTCTCTATTTTGATGTGGAATAAACTATTTAGATCAATAAAACAGCTCATATTTAGTAGTAGTAGATTGTAAAGCGTAAGTTGTACACAATGTGCCAGTCCTATATTTTAGCTAACTGCCATTCCTTGTTGTAAACAAGTTTGAATTGTCAAACTAAATTCTAACAAATGCAGACATAAAAATATAAATGTATGGTATGTTTTGGGTTTTGTTATAAATAAATATAAGATTGGAAGATGTTAGTATGGATAATTTGTAGTATTAGGGATTGTTATATTTTAGATCTGACGAACAGATTTAAGAAGCTTGCTTGGGTGCAAGCAGACCAGAAACTGTGTTTTCACACGACTGGTTAATTATGAATATCTCCTCTCATGGACATCTGTGGTTTATAATATGTATATGTATACAAACTGTGGTGCATATCCTTCTTTTTATAGTCATAAAGTACTTAGTTTTGTTGAAGTTTTAATGTTTTATTTCCGAAAGTTATAGTGTGCAGCTGTTAAAAGTGTATCTAGTCGGAGGCTTTAATCACTAATAGTTTGCAGCCAAATGGTTTTTGTGCAAAATGCAATAATGCATTTTAATGCTTACACTTTCTAGTTTATTTTGATATATAATATGTCTAGTTTTGTTACGCGGACAGCAAGATAACCGCCACTGAAGCTGCAGGATAAAACACAAAATCTCCTTCACCTTGGGGCAAATCGGCCAAAACGATCGCAGTGTGGTGGCGCTGTCTTTGCAGTTCGCGTGGCAGGGATATATAGAGGGGTGGTTCGGGAGGCTAGGCAGGGAGGAGAGAACACCACAGGCTAGGCTACAGGCCGAGGAAGGCAGAGAGAGAGAGGGAGGGAGAGAGAGAGAGAGAGAGAGACAGACAGACCATTCACCCACACAGCAGTAGATGGCTGAATAAAGAGGTGATAACCAAAGCTGCTGTCTTCCACTGAGTCTTCTTTTGCCTGGTTGCTGTGTTCCACTCTTTCCCTGCCCTGCTTCTATCCTTGCCCCTCGGCACGGTCACAAGTGGCGCTGCGAGCAGGATAGTGAAGAACTTGGAGCCTACTGGCTCGAGCATCAAATATGCTAGTCAGTGGCTCACGATTGTACCTCGGGACGCGGTACAGTTGAGCGGGGGTGGATGTGATGGTGTGGTGACTAATTATCTCCCATGTGTTCAGAGCGATGTGTTGCTATTTTGGGACACACCTGCAAATTGTGCAGCGCTCTGTTTCCTTGGGTGGTGGTTGTAAACTACCCATTGCATACACTTTGCCTTCACGGTAAATTGTAGTATTTTTGCACCCTCCTTCTTAGAGGCCATATTCTCCCTGTTCATACTGTGCTGTGGCAGATCAAATATCTCCACTCTGTTACAACACGATATAATTAATATCTGGATAACACAATATATTTATTATTATCTGCACCAACAAAAGCCTGCATTTAAGGATTCTGGCTGTACTCCCTGGTTAGGTTGCAACGTCTGAGAAAGGAGAGAGAGAGTGTGTGTGTGCGCGCATGTGTTCTGTTGTGTGTGTGTGTTCACAGAATGTCAGTTCCTCTCCTACCCCAGACACACACACACACACACACACACACCGTCTGAGAAAGAAGAGGGAAGGAGGGGGGGGGGTTGAATGACATTCACTATGGTGGGCGGGCACGTCACATGGTTTTTTGGCCAGTTTGTTGTGTCTCGCTTCCTTCTTGTCAACTTGTTTATTGGGTGTTTTTTTTGGGGGGGTGTTTCTTCGTTCGTTCTTTGTTTGTTTGTTCGTTTGTTTATCTGTCTGTCTTCCTCACTCTCTGTCTCTCTCTATCTCTGTCTGTCTTCTCTCTCCCTCTCTCTCCTCTCTTCTCTCTCTCACACACTAACACAAACACACACAAAACAACAAACACACATTAACACAACACAGCAACACACGGACATTCAATGATCATACTCATTTCACATTATTCTTACGATGATAGGAAACGACCTCCCACGACCAAAAGACACGCGACCAGCTCTGAAAATGCCAAGAAGATCTTTAGCGGGGGGAAAAAGCACCCTTCAGTAGCAGGAGTAATTGAAGCAGCAGCATCCTCCTCCCACATGCCGTCTGCATTGTGAAGGACTGTAGCCATACGAGAGAGAGGGAGGGGGGGGAGGAGGGGGGAAGAGGGAGAAGAGAGAGGGCGGAGAGAAGAGGGGGGGAGAGGGAGGGGGGGGGGAAAGGGGGGGAAGAGGGAGGAGGGGGGGGAGGAGGGGGGAGGGGGGCCAGGGAGAGGGGGGGAGAGGGGGGAGAGAGGGGGGAGAGAAAGAGGGGGGGACAGAGAGGGGGACAGAGAGGGAGGGAGGGGGGGCCAGGGAGAGGGGGGAAGAGGGAGAGAGAAGAACAGATAAAAGAGAGAGAGAGGAGGGAGAGACAGAGAGGGACGGGGGAGGGAGAGAGAGATAGGGAGGGAGAGAGGGGGAGAAGGGAGAGAGATAGAGAGTGAGGGGAAAGAGAGGGAGGGAGACAGGAGAGAGAGAGAGGGAGGGAGAGAGAGAAGGAGAGAGAGGGAGAGAGAGTGAGGGGAAGAGAGAGGGAGAGAGAGGGAGACAGGGATAGAGAGAGAGAGAGGGAGGGAGAGAGAGAAGGAGAGAGAGGGAGAGAGAGTGAGGAAGAGAGAGAGGGGGGGAGAGGATGAGAGAGAGAGGAGGAGAGAGAGGGAGGGAGAGAGAGGGATAGAGAGAGGGATAGAGAGAGAGAGAGGGAGAGAGAGAGATATATATATATATATAGAGAGAGAGAGACACAGAGAGAGGGAGAGAAACAGCTAAGAGAGAGAGGGAGAGAGAGAGAGAGAGAAAGAGGGAGAGAGAGAGAGAAAAGAGGGAGAGAGAGAGGGGGGGGGGAAAGAGACAGAGAGACTGAGACACAGAGAGAGGAGAAACAGAGAGAGAGACAGAGACAGACAGACAGACAGAGACAGAGAGACAATGACAGAGTAATTGAAGCAGTCCTCCTCCTCCCACACTGCCCGTCT
>CM054148.1:29230608-29233134 GCA_028751875.1 Rapana venosa | reverse complement strand
AATGTCACAGACTTGTCAATCCGTTTTGCGGAAAGTCTAGCTGATACATTGCACTCATCTTGTCGTCTGCTCTGTGTGGGAAATTCGAAGAAAAGCGACGGATGTAGTTGATGTTTGTCTGTGGTACGTGAATACCTCACTGTCTGTATCTTTTTCTTTCTGTCTGTCTGTCTGTCTTTCTGTCTGTCTGTGTCTTTCTTTCTTATTTTTAACAAAATATCTACACTTTGTATGACATATTTTTTTACTATAGTCTGTGTGTGTAGGAGTACGGGATAGCTCAGTGGTCGGAGCACTCGCTTTCCCCAAGCCAAGTTAAGCAGCGTCGAGCGTGGTTACCAGTTGGATGGGTGACCGTTTGCGCGCCTTGGCTTCAGTACAGTTCCCCCAGTTCACCCAGCTGTAAATGGGTACCTGCCCTCTTTAGGGTCAGGGAAGGTAAAGCAGCGAGGGAGAGGAGATGGGCGCCGCCCTCAATATGCTGGCCCTAGAGAAGTGAGGTCTCTGACGCCTCGCTCCCCTACGACCTTATAGGTTATGGGACTCCTTTACCTTTATCCTTTACCTGTGTGTGTAGTTTCGACTGCCACAGTTTGGTGTTGCCATAGGTGGGATCTTGTTGAAATCTGCTTTCTTCTTCGTCGTCGTCGTCTTTTCCTGTTCTTCTGTTCCTTCTTCTTTTTTTTCCTTTGCATTCTTCTTCTTTGCAGTCGTCGTCTTCTTCTTCTTTGCATTCTACTTCTTATTAGCAGTCTTCTTCTTTGCATTCTTCTTCATGGCATTCTTCTCTTTTGCATTCGTCTTCTCTGCAGTCTTCTTCTTCTTCTTTGCAGTCTTCTTCTTTGCAGTCTACTTCTTCTTTGCAGTCTACTTCTTCTTTGCATTCTTCTTCTTTGCAGTCGTCTTCTTTGCATTCTTATCCTTCTTGGCGTTCTTCTTTGCATTTTTCTTTTCTGCAGTCTTCTTTTTCTTCTGTGTATTCTTCTTCTTTGCACCCTTCTTCTCTGCAGTCTTCTTCTTCTTCTTTGCACCCTTCTCCATTGCATTCTTCTTCTTTGCATTCTTATCCTTCTTTGCGTTCTTCTTCTTTGCACCCTTCTTCTTTGCACTCTTCTCCTTCTTCTTCTTCTTTGCACCCTTCTTCTCTGCAGTCTTCTTCTTCTTCTTTGCATTCTTCTTCTTTACACCCATCTCCGTTGCATTCTTCTTCCTTGCACCCTTCTTCATTGCATCTTCCTCTTCTTTGCATTCTTCTTCTTCTTCTTGTTCAGGGGCACTGTACTGAAGGACTGTTCACCAGGTTCATCCATCTTATGTCGGCTGTGTGCAATGTCCTAGTTCTCAGCAAATTAATGGTTTCCCTGTCCGCGCGACAGTGTTGTTCACACACCCCGTTTCCACAGTCTACCTCTTCCCTCAGCAGATCCCTGTAGGAGGGGTTTAGCGAGACCATTGGATCTTGTATCGTGGCCCATACTGAGACGTACATTGGGTTGTTGTTTTTTACTGAAGTCAGCAGATCTTCATATTTTTATTATACACTGATACACTGTCAGGTGGTTTGATACACTGCTCGTTGGAGATGTGGTCGTTGGTGATGTAGTAATTGGTGGTGTGGTCATTGGTGGTGTGATAATTGGTAATGTGGTCATTGGTGGTGTGATAATTGGTAATGTGGTCGTTGATAATTTGGTCATTGGTGGTGTGATAATTGGTAATGTGGTAATTGGTCGTGTGGTAATGATGTGGTCGTTTGGTGATGTGGTAATGTGATCGGTGGTAATTGGTGGTGTGGTAATTGATGTGGTCGTTGGTAATGTGGTAATTGGTGGTGTGATAATTGGTAATGTGGTTACTAGTAATGTGGGTGGGGTTTTTTGTTTTTTTTATTGATGTGGTAATTGAAATTGATCTGTTCAATTATTTTATTTTTTTGCTCTTCCGTTTTCTTATAAGCAGAAGAAAATTGATTCGTCTATATTTCTTTTTTTTCCTTTTGATCCATTTTGAATCGAAATAACTTGATGGCAATGGTTTTTAAAACAAAACAACAACAAAAGCAACTTTCGCTCTCTAGCGCTTAACTGCTTATAGCTCACAGACCTTTGACAGATTATTAATGGCCTCAGCCTGAAGACTACCTACCGCCCACTCCACTCCACTCCACTCCACTCCACTCCACTCCACTCTGCCAAGTGACAACGCTTAGTGAAAGGGCAGGAAAGAAAGAACAAGAGGAAAAAAGAGCATGATTATGAGTTTGCGTGGGACTGAACGAATGACTTTGGCATTTTTGCCGTCTCTCTCTCTCTCTCTCTCTCTCCCCTCTCTCTCTCTCTCTCTCTCTCTCTCTGTCTCTCTCTCTCTCTCTCTCTCTCTCTCTCTCTCTCTCTCTCTCTCCCCTCGCTCGCTCGCTCTCTCTCTCTCTCTCTCTCTCTCTCTGTCTCTCTCTCTCTGTCTCTCTCTCGCTCTGTCTCTCTCTCTCTTCTCTCTCTCTCTCTCTCTCTCTCTCTCTCTCTCTCTCTC
>CM054148.1:29210608-29228108 GCA_028751875.1 Rapana venosa | reverse complement strand
GTTGGTGTGTTGTTGGGGGTGGGGGTGGGGGGGCTTGTTTTGGTGATAGTTGTTTGTTTGTGATGGAACCAGCCATTCCTTGCTCGTTGTTTCTGATTGTATGACTGATAGAAGTAGTAGTATATGCCCAGAAAAAAGATAGAGAAATAGATAGCTTTCTGGTTGTTATGGCTCGAAATGGGACGTTTTTAAAGTAACATAATGGTCCAAAGTACACACATACACAACCATACACACGGACGCACACACACATCTACACACGCACACACACATCTACACACGCACACACACATCTACACACGCCGCAACACACCACACACACACACACACACACACACCACAAGGATCGTTTACTGCATTTATCTACAAATCTGACAAACATCTTTGTGTGTGTGTGTGTGTGTGTTTTAAATCACTGAATAAAAAAATGTGAAAGAAAAGATCTGTTACTGATTAGTTTGTTTAAACTGGATAAATTTCAATGTGGGGTTTGTTTGCCTGGAGAAAAAAAGAAACAACTTTATCAACAAAGCTTTTGAAACGGAGAGACTTGGTCCTGTCTGCCATGCTCCTTACCTTGTTACACCTATCCATTAACAACAAAGTTGAATCAAAAGATAGACTCTGTTCACTTGTGATCTGTTTCGAATATACTTGTAAAACAGTGCTGAAACTGTGATTCTTGGATTTTGTCTTGGTATTAGACCAATCCAACTAGGACTACTTTACGGATGCGAGTTTGAGAGTCTCGCTCAAATTACCTGACCAACTCTGCAGGTGCCTGTATCTCTCGGTCCCGGTTGATCCCGGGACACATTACGAGAGTAAGCGTAGAGTACAACCCTGTCAGGCAGTCTCAACGCATATGCACTTCCACAGCAGCATCATAACATCATCCTTATTACCATCGATCATCATGCAGTAAAAGAAAATGAAGATGAAACAAAAGTTAAGCTGTATTTAAGAGCAGATTCAGTGTAGCTGTCCTTTCAGTGTGGCTTCAGAGCTGGTTATTTATAATCTTTGAAATCAAACGTCAGATGAAGATTTTGCTTGAAAGATCTGCCGAATTGAGGAAAAAAGAAATGAACTGTTAAGCAACGCTAAAAAAAATAGAAAAAGGTGGAAATCCGCCACAGATGAACTCGTAAACATACCGAAGATCAAATGCATTTGTTACAGCTGTGTTTTGTACTAGTAAGTGCAGGTTGTCTTCCTTCGACTTATATAGTCATTTGTCAGTTTTTTCGGTTTTTTATGCCAGTTATACGTGGTTAGTTTAACTGTTGTAACATATGGCTTTAGAGCTTAATGGTAGTTGAAAGAACAGCTCCATACTGAAATTTATGCCGTTTATGGAGACTGCAAATTTTTTTTAAAAACCAACAACAACAAAACAAAAACGTTAATGCATATTTTATAACAGCCTGATTTCAGGCTTTGATTTAAGTAATTGAATTGAATTGAATTGAATTGAATTGAAACGTGTTCCCAATCTGCAACAGACTGCTTCAAATTTAAAAAATGCAGAAACTTCGTCAGCAATCTGTGATTGACTTAAACTTCTTGAAATAACCGGAAGGACAAAGGGAGAGAAAGAGCTCGAGGGGAGATAATTATCGAAACTTTCGTTAGCAGTCTATGATTAACACTGACTTGTTGAAGTAACCAGAAGAACTAAGGGGAGGGGGGGAGGAGCTGGAGGGGAGGTGGTATTGCTGTTGTCTTTTTTCCCCCTTGATGTAGTTTTTCCCCTTGGTGGAGAGTCACACAATGATTGTCTCCCGTGCACTATAGGGCAACCTTAACAGAGCCTAGTATTAAACTTGAAAAGATGTGGGTGTTTTTTTTAGAGTATTGAAACATGGAAATAGTGGGCTATATAGCTTTGAGATGAACCAGAAGATACGGTGTTTGTTTAATTTTTTTTAACTGTCAAAAAAGACTGTGTCCTCTGGTATTTCAATGTTGAAGTCAGTCTCTGAAATATAAATTATCAAAACTGTGCCGACAGTTCCTTTACTTTAACTTTACTTTTTTTAATGGGTTTTTATGGGGGGAGGGGGGATTGCCAGCTGGAACTACAGTCAAAGCGAACTAAATGAAAAAGGGTGTTTTTAGAGTATGAAACATGGAAAGTGGGCTATATAGCTTGAGATGAACAAAGATCGGTGTTTGTTTATTTTTTAACTGTCAAAAGATGTGTTCCTCTGGTATTTCAATGTTGAAGTCTGTCTCTGAAATATAAATTATCAAAACTGTGCGACAGTTCCTATACTTTAACTTTACTTTTTTTAATTGGTTTTTATGGCGGGGGATTGCACACTGAACTACAGTCAAAGCGAACAAAAACAAGAACTGTATAAAAACACTCGCGTACACATAGACTGCTTGGTAGGTAACAGATTTTTTTCTCTGGGGTTTCACTCTGTCGGAATGAGTTAAATATGTATCTTATAGTATTTGGACATTACACATTGTCATACCTTCTACCCACAACACCACGCCGCACGCACACACACACACACATCACACACTACACACACGAACATCATTGCAGTCGTTGATACATCTGGATATAAAATTTGACTTGAGTTGACACATACACACACTTTTGCACAACAACACACCGGGGCCACGTACACCAACACACACAAACAAAACACAACAACCATACGGCACGGTGCGATACATCATACTACGTACAACTTTGTATGAGTTATGCCATTTGCGGTATGCTTAAACAGATCCGGTTGGGCCTGATTTTTGTGTCAACAAACAACTGAAAACACAACAACCAAACGATAAAGGAAATTTTTGACAGATGTGAATTGCAACAATTAATAACGGAAATCAGATAGTGGGGTGTTTAATTTGAAACAGCCAGGCATTGTAAAGACTAATACTTCTTTTCGTGGTCGTGAATCAGAGAACTATTCGTTGTCTTGTCAAGAGCAAAATGCGTTCACGATTGCGTTAAGCGCCTGCAAGTCAGGCCAACTTATCGACTTCGTAAAACTACTATCTTAAGAATGGTCGTGGTGTATGAATATTCATGAGAAATTGATCACGTTACAGACTTGTCATGGAAACGCATTACGAATTCGAATACCAATACGAATATTTATACTATCTCAAAATAGGAGAATTCATGTGGTTTGCGAGCAAGCATAGTTTAAAACACTTAACAGCATGGAACCATCACTGCAATAAGGAACGTTTCCTATGAATTATGCGAAATAATATTTTCACGTTCATGCTGAGTTCTGTTGGTAGAGCATCTTTTGAAAGTTTAAACAGCCTACATGTTATAATAAGAAAAAAATCCTGGTTTCTTTTCTCTCGGGGGGACGGGGGCTCGGGGTTCCTTCTCTTTTCGCGCTCTCTCTCTCTCTCTCCTCTCTCTCTCTCTCTCTCTCTTCTCTCTCTCTCTCTCAGTAACTTGTCAAATTTTCCACAAGTTCTCAATTCATTGTATTTAGGCCTACCTTTGTCAGACTTTTTTTCTCTTTTTTCAAAAGAAAAAAATTATACGCGTGTTTTTCATAAGAAACATTATCAGAAGTTTTAAGGAGATTTAAAAGTTTTTAAAAAATCGACGCACATTTTTTTCCAAATATTTTCCGGTGTACACACACACATCACACCACACACACACGCACGCACCACACCTTACAAACACACACACACACGTTGAGAGATGAAAGAAACCCCACCACATCAATGATTATCCTCAATATTCCTTAGCGTGTAACCCCTACAGTAAATAGACGGGGCCGGTTTAATGAAAGCGCAGTTGCATCACCGTATGTTGACCCAAAAAAATTCACTATAACCAAACGCCAAACGACTTGTCATTCGGTTTACACTGGTGTTGTTGTATAGAGAATATTGCATCATATGAACAACCAATCATCAAAGGCATAGCAACAACCAGTTTAATTAAAGCCGATATTCTGCTCAGAAGACATCGTTAGTATGACGACTGATGGGTTGACAGGATACATAATAATAATGTATCCTCTACATCAATAATATGTCCTCTACATCGTAATGCTCAGTGCTGTTGTTTGAAAATGTTGTCATTACAAGTATAATTTCAGTTTTACGTGTGAGAACCGTCGATCGTAGTCGGTTAACTTTCTCTCGTTTGTGCAACTGTCGGGTTTTTTGTTGTTGTAGGTCAGTCTTAGGTCATAGGTCACTTCTGATTAACTCTTGTAAACATGCCTCCCTGCCCTAGAGATCATCAAGGGAGGTAACCTCAGCTGCCCGCGGTAATAATTGTGAATTGTCTCTTTGTACCATCACTCATGTACGAATCGAGACACTCATCTTGCTTGAAATTCTTCCTCATTCTGGACGTTTTTCATGTAAGAGACAATCAGTTTGCAAAGGACAACGCTTTTCGTGTAGGAGCCAATCAGTTTGCAAAGGACCACGTTTTTCGTGTAGGAGCCAATCAGTTTGCAAAGGACCACGTTTTTCATGTAGGAGCCAATCAGTTTGCAAAGGGCCACGTTTTTCATGTAGGAAGGAGCCAATCAGTTTGCAAAGGACCACGTTTTTCATGTAGGAAGGAGCCAATCAGTTTGCAAAGGGCCACGTTTTTCATGTAGGAAGGAGCCAATCAGTTTTGCAAAGGACCACAATATATATTAGCAGTAACGTGGTTCGTTTATCCCTAGCTAGTCATTCATTATTTCTCATTATTTTGCGTAGTGTTGTTTTTGTCTCTCTGGAACGCAGTACTAGAAGAGCATAGCCTACATTACTCCGATCCGCACAACTGTGGTGGGAACGATTTTACTGCAGTCACATCAGTTCATCGAACGCGATTTTTGTCGAATAAGCGGTAGTAAGTCAGCGTGGACAACCACAGTCGGTCAACCGTGATTGCTTTTCATCGAAACCGGCCCCTAGAGCAATGTATCTGTATGTCAAGTGCACAGTAGTTCAGAGGAAAATGGTTGACGGTGGAGCAAGCTTAGCTACAAAGCCCCCCAGAATGAAGCCTTGTTGTGATTCGATTTGCAGCTATTCATTCTCTTCCTGTCTTCTGTGTGTGTGTTTAAGTTATTATTATGATATGCCTGCCTCTGCCATTGTCTTGTTTTCAAAACTGTTAATGTACGTGGGGGGGTTGGTTTGGTGTTGGGTTGTTTTTTTTCAATGTCCTTGTTGGATTTTTGTTGGTGTTTTTTTTTCTGGTGAAAATGGCGATAACTAAAATAAACTGCATTTGAATATTTGGCAAAACTTGTGTGTTGGTGATGTTGATGGATGAAGGTGATTGATTGTTTTTTGTTTTGTTATTTTATTATTTTATTTCGAGGATAATGGAATAAGCACTCGTGTGCTAAAGTGTTGTTCTTCAGTTTAACGTCTTTTCATAAAGAGAGAGTTTAGACAGTCATGTGCTTTTTTACATCCAGTCCCCGTGTGTATGCAGTTTTGTCAATTTTGTCATCCGTTCCCACCGACACACAATGGCCTACTCTTCCAAAAAGCGGAACGGGTTTTAACGTGTGCGCAAGATGTTCTACGTGCGTTCGCACACGGGACCTCGGTTTATAGTCTCATCCAAAGGACTTTTTGGGGAGAGTGGAGTCGGCACTGATGTTAACTCCAGGGGAAAAATCTTTTTGAACGAGATTCGAACCCGGGTCAGCAGATTACCAGCGCATCACTCTAACCACCAGGCTATCTCATCCCGTTGTGTGTGTGGAGGGGGGATGAGGGTGGGGGCTGGTGTGTATGTGTGCGTGCCTTGCGTGCGCGCGCGGGTTTGTGTGTGTGTGTGTGTGTGTGTGTGTTTGATGTGTAGAATGCAGTGTATCGCCGAAAGTCGCACAACACATTTATTGCCGAAAGTCAGTGTAGACTTGCCCATCTCTCAGCGCGTCGCTGTAGACCCTTCCTCCTCCTCCTCCTTCTTCTTTGTGGTCGTCGGCGAAAGCTCAGGCAGCAACCATCGTTGTCTTGTCATAAGAGCGAAACTACGTTACGCTGCCGTTAAGCTTCTGACAAATCAGGCCCAGCGCATCCCACTTCGGTATGGCTATAGATACAAGGACACAGTCATGATCGTCCAAAACAGGACCCCAAAAAAAAGATATGGAAGCTAAAATTTGGAGGAAAGCTTGGTGAATAGAAAACTATGTTGAACGAATTTTTGCCAGGCTAATCTAAGAATGTGGTAAGTATTGAGAAGATTGTAGAAAAACGAGAATACATGTACGGAGGATAGTATACTATCCGTTCAGTGGTCTGAGCACTCGCTTTCCACTATTTATTTATTTATTTATTCTTTTGTATTTTATGATTTCAAGGATAATGGAATAAGCACTCATGTGCTTTTTACATCCAGTCTCCGTGTGTATGCGGTTTTGTAAATTTTGTCATCTGTTTCCACTGGCACACAATGGCCTACTCTTCCGAAAAGCGGAACAGGATTTAACGTGTGCGCAAGATGTTCTGCATGCGTTCGCACACGGGGCCTCGGTTTATAGTCTCATCCGAAGGACTTTGACATTCAGTTCGATTTTTTTGTTGTCAAACTGGGAAGAAAGGGCGAGGCTGAGAATCGAACCCACAACCTCACGGTTTACTTGTTGGCAGGCGAACATCTTAACCATCCTGCCACCTTCCGTCCTAGTTGTTAAGCAGCATCGAGCGTGGTTACCAAGTGGACGGGTTACCATTTGCGCGCCTTGGCTTCTGTACAGTCCCCCAGCTCACCCAGCTGTGAATGGGTACCTGCCCTCTTTAGGGTCAGGGAAGGTAAAGCAGCGAGGGAGAAGAGGTTGGCGCCGCCCTCAATATGCTGGTCCCTGGAGAAGCTGAATTCTGTGACACCTCGCTACCCTGAGACCACACAGGTTATTGGAATACTTTTATCTTTTTACCTTTTAAGTACGAAAACTATGAATAGTATTATAATGAAAAAATATAAGAAATTATGGTGAATACAATAAAGAGTATAAAGAAAAGATGCACAAATTGTAAAGTCAAGTAATAGTAGAATGTAACAGGGAGTGTGTAAAAAAAATTAATGGCAATTGTATTATTCTCTCTCTCTCTCTCTCTCTCTCTCTCTCTCTCTCTCTCTCCTCTCTCTTCTTCTCTCTCACACACACACACACACACACACACACACACACACACACACACATACACGCACACACACACACAAATACACTCACATTTACACACACACAACATAAAAGACCAAAAGCCAGAAAAATGAGAAAAAAATCTATTAAAAAGTATCTTAAAAACACACAGCTACGCGAATTCTTTAGTAACTTTTCTATTTTTAAAAACACCTCAATATCATACTAAACTAGAAAACCACATTAATACCAGTAGGGGAAAAAAATACATGAAGTAACCTACAAAAAACCCCTAACATTTGCGTCACGAAGTAACAAGATTAACAAGAATATGGACTGCGAAATACTGGACGGTAACCAGATAGAAATACTTACAAAACGGTGAAGTATATCAGAAGACAGTATAACATTTTTATGGAAGAGGGTAGGCAAACATTTCCACAAATCAACAGTGTGAAAAAACACATCCTCCGAATGTACAATGGTTTTGATGTTATCGGTACTATTCTGGTTTGCACACCGACAACACTACCTTCTCAATCTATTCTAAACACACACACACACCTCTTCTTGTTCACCAAGATAGTAGATGCTAAAAATCTAATATGCGTACCTGGCAGGCTTCGATTCAAAAGTCACACAGTAAGTATAGAAAGATAGATAGATAGATAGATAGATAGATAGATAGATAGATAGATAGATAGATAGAGTAGGTAGGTAGGTATACACACACAATTGGCAGCCTTCGGTCTCCGAAGACTATGGAGTTGCGCTCTAGGTACAGCGTCGGGTGTGGCTGGCCAGTCCGACACAGGAATGACAGACAGTCCCTATGGCAAAGGGAACAGATGAAGCTTGACACTGGTCTGTCTGCCTGGGCTGCAGCCTTTCTTCTCGTTCTCTTTGCCTCGTGCTGCTGAGCAAGTGTCTCTTCGAACTCGGAGAGACCTTTATGCACAGTCTGTCTCCAGGCTGACTGTTCGAGGGCTGTGGTTTCCCAGTTGTTCTGGTCGACGTTCAGGGCTTTTAAGTCCCTCTTGCACACGTCTTTGAATCGCAGCTGTGGTGTCTGCCTGTGGGACGTTTTCCCGGCACAAGTTCTCCATAGAGGAGGAGGCCTTTAGGGATCCGTCCATGGTCCTATGCGCACGACATGGCCGAGCCAGTGCATACGTCTCTGTTTCAGCAGCTTCATGTGCTGTGTCCACGCTGCAAAGCGACGCTGGAGTGACCTCTCCAGAGCGCAAAGCCTGGGTAAGTATGTTAGTCCGTCGTTTTCGACGATGACCTCCAGAACAGCAGAGGAGGCAGCTGCTGTTTCAGAAACTGGGCAGAAATTTGATTATAGTGGAGATGCCTTGCCCACAGTACATCCCCACTCTCTCGGCCAAGTGGGCATAAGGACAGTCAGCGTTCGAGATGTTCTCCAAAGGCCAACTAGCCCCCAGGGCTGCAGCACATAAGGACTGTGTGAGTCAAGCCTCCTAAGTCAGAGAGTCATAGTCGATCACTAAAGACTAAGCTGTAAAGTGGAATTCCACGAGTGGAAAAGCCACTGGTCATACAGCCTCTCACTTTGCTGTTGCCCCCAGCGTCAATGGTTTAATCAAGAACTGTGATAAAGCCCAGGCGGGTAAGTAAGTATGGAGGGCAAGCTGTTACCCATGCAGCAGACTCCCCCTGTCCACGTCGCTGGAATGGTCCATTGGAAAGACAATCGCCGATACACATGGTTTCAGTGCCGTCGCAGGAGTTGCTGCCAGAATGTTGTATACAGCCTCAGGCTGCCTTGGAGACTCCGACTCCTGATTATTTCCTCAGGGTTGACTCCTGAAGCCTTTTCTATGAGTACGTATGGCCTCAAGGCAGCAGATGTTTGAAACCAGAGTTTTCCCTTATCCTAGATGAACTGTCTTCCCAGACTTATGAGCTCCATCTATCTACCCACATGGCACAGGTAGTACTGGCTTACATGGTTACCAGTATGTATGTATGTATGTATGTATGTATGTATGTATGTATGTATGTATGTGTGTATGTATGTATGTATGTATGTATGTATGTATGTATGTGTGTATGTATGTATGTGTGTATGTATGTATGTATGTATGTATGTTTATATGTGTATATATATATATATATCTATATCTGTAGATAGATATGTGTGTGTTTGTGTGTGGTGTGTAAGAACCTGAAATGCAACTTCATAATACACTTCTTCAGTAGTATGTGGCAGAAGTGGTGAACACATATGTGTATTTTGTGACCATTCAGTTTTCAGTTGATGTCAACGTCATGCCACTGTATGATCAATACAAAAGTTCCTTGTAACCGTCTGAAGACACTGTCAATGTCACATCCCTGCCTGATGGCACTGTCAATGTCACATCCCTGCCTGATGGCACTGTCAATGTCACATCCCTGCCTGATGGCACTGTCAATGTCACATCACCGCCTGATGACACTGTCAATGTCACATTACTGTCAATGTCATGTCACGTCAAGGTCACATCACCGCCTGATGACACTGTCAATGTCATGTCACATCACTGTCAATGTCATGTCACATCCCTGTCAATCATAATGTCACATCCCTGTCAACGTCACATCAGTGTCTGATAACACTGTCAATGTCACATCACTGTCAATGTCACGTAACATCACTGTCAATGTCACATCACGCCTGATGACACTGTCGATGTCACATCACCGCCTGATGACACTGTCGATGTCACATCACATCACTGTCAATGTCACATAACTGTCAATGTCACGTCACCGCCTGATGTCAATGTCACATCCCTGTCACATCAGTGCCTGATGACACTGTCAATGTCACATCCCTGTCACATCAGTGCCTGAGGACACTGTCAATGTCACATCACTGTCACATCAGTGCCTGATGACACTGTCAATGTCACATCACTGTCACATCAGTGCCTGATGACACTGTCAATGTCACATCACTGTCACATCACCGCCTGATGATACTGTCGATGTCACATCACTGTCACATCACGCCTGATGATACATCACGCCTGATGATACTGTCAATGTCACATCACTGTCACATCACCGCCTGATGATACTGTCAATGTCACATCACTGTCACATCACCGCCTGATGATACTGTCAATGTCACATCACTGTCACATCACCGCCTGATGATACTGTCGATGTCACATCACTGTCACATCACGCCTGATGATACTGTCAATGTCCTTCATCACTCTCAACACCAGCTCCTCCTGGTAAGGCAGGGCCACACACTGAACGGCGATAGGGAGACCCTCTGAACCTTCAGAGTCCTGCAACACAACACACACACACACACACAGAGCACACATACACACAAAAGTCACACACACACACAGAGTCACACACACACACACACAGAGTCACACACACACACACACACACACACACAGTCACACACACACACACACACACCACACACACACCACACACACAGAGTCACAACACTATTTCCTCCACACCCAGGTGTCACAGTGTGTCTGACAAAGCCAGTGTTCCAAACACGGTTGGGTTTCAAAGTCAATCATAAACGTAATTTGGTGGGTTTTTTTAATAAGGGTAAAATTCAATCTTTAAACGACTACCCCTTCTCTAGCCTTCTCCGCTTAAATTGCGACAAGGGCACTGTACTGATCATTGTAAGAGTCACTAAGCAAACGGTAGTTCAACTTTCAAAACTGAAGGATTATGAAGATGTTTGCAAAACACTCAAAACTCATGAATTGTGGAGACGTTTGCAAACATTCAAAAATAAAGAATTCAAGACTCATGGATTATGAAGATGTTTGCAAACTCTCAAAACTCATGGATTATGGAGATGTTTGCAAACATTAAAAACTCATCGATTATGAAGATGTTTGCAAACATTCAAGACACATGGATTATGAAGATATTTGCAAACTCTCCAAACTAATAGATTATGAGGATGTTTGCAAACATTCAAGACACATGGATTATGAAGATATTTGCAAACTCTCAAAACTCATGGATTATGAAGATGTTTGCAAACATTCAAAACTAATGGATTATGGAGACGTTTGAAAAGACTCGGACTCATGGGTTATGGAGATGTTTGCAAACTCTCAAAACTAATGGATTATGGAGATGTTTGCAAACATTCAAAACATGGATCATGGAGATGTTTGCAAACATTCAAAACTCATAGATTGTGAAGATGTTTGCAAACATTCAAAACTCATGGATTGAGAAGATGTTTCCAAACACTCAAAACTGATGAAGATGTTTGCAAACATTAAAAACTCATGAAGATGTTTGCAAACACTCAAAACTGATGAAGATGTTTGCAAACGCTCAAAACTCATGAAGATGTTTGCAAACATTCAAAACTCATGGATTGTGAAGATGTTTGCAAAAGCTCAAAACTTATGAAGATATTTGCAAACATTCAAAACTCATGGATTATGAATATGTTTGCAAACACTCAAAATTATGGATTGTGAAGACGTTTGCAAACATTCAAAACTCATGAAGATGTTTGCAAACATTCAAAACTCATGAAGATGTTTGCAAGCCCTCAAAACTCATGAAGATGTTTGCAAACATTCAAAACTCATGGATTGTGAAGATGTTTGCAAGCCCTCAAAACTCATGAAGATGTTTGCAAGCCCTCAAAACTCATGAAGATGTTTGCAAACACTAAAAAACTCATGGATTGTGAAAATGTTTGCAAACACTCAAAACTCATGAAGATGTTGGCAAGCCTTCAAAACACATGAAGATGTTTGCAAACATTCAAAACTCATGAAGATGTTTGCAAACATTCAAAACTCATGGGGATGTTTGCAAACACTGAAAACTCATGGAGATGTTTGCAAACGCTCAAAACTCATGGAGATGTTTGCAAACGCTCAAAACTCACGAAGATGTTTGCAAACATTCAAAACTCATGGATTATTGAGATGTTTGCAAACATTCAAAACTCATGAAGATGTTTGCAAATACTCAAAACTCATGGAGATGTTTGCAAACACTCAAAACTCATGGAGATGTTTGCAAACATGCAAAACTCATGGAGATGTTTGCTAACATTCAAAACTCATGGAGATGTTTGCAAATATTCAAAACTCATGGAGATGTTTGCAAACGTTAAAAACTCTTGGATTATGGAGATGTTTGCAAACACGCAAAACTCGTGGGGGTGTTTGCAAACATTCGAAACTCATGGAGATGTTTGCAAACATTCAAAACTCATGGAGATGTTTGCAAATGTTAAAAACTCTTGGATTATGGAGATGTCTGCAAACATTCAAAACTCATGCAGATGTTTGCAAACATTCAAAACACATGGAGATGTTTGCAAGCGTTAAAAACTCTTGGATTATGGAGATGTTTGCAAACACTCAAAACTCGTGGAGATGTTTGCAAACACTCAAAACTCATGGAGATGTTTGCAAACATTCAAAACTCATGAAGATGTTTGCAAACGTTCAAAACTCATGGAGATGTTTGCAAACGTTAAAAACTCTTGGATTATGGAGATGTTTGCAAACATTCAAAACTCATGGATTGCGAAGAAGTTTACAAATATTCAAAACTCATGGATTGTGAGGATGTTTGCAAACATTCAAAACTCATGGATTGTGAAGATGTTTGCAAACATTCAAAACTCATGGATTATGAAGATGTTTGCAAACACTCAAAACTCATGGATTATGGAGATGTTTTCAAACACTAAAAATTCATGGGGATGTTTGCAAACACTGAAAAACTCATGGGGATGTTTGCAGACATTCAAAACTCATGAAGATGTTTGCAAACATTCAAAACTCATGGACATGTTTGCGAACACTCAAAGCTCATGGAGATGTTTGCACACACTCAAAATTCTTGAAGATGTTTGCAAATATTCAAAACTCATGAAGATGTTTGCAAACATTCAAAACTCATGAAGATGTTTGCAAACATTCAAAACTCATGGACATGTTTACAAACACTCAAAACTCATGAATTGTGAAGAGATGTTTGCAAACACTCAAAACTCATGAAGATGTTTGCAAACATTCAAAACTCATGGATAATGAAGATGTTTGCAAACATTCAAAACTCATAGATTATGAAGATGTTTGCAAACTCTTAAAACTCATGGATTATGAAGATGTTTGCAAACTCTTAAAACTCATGGATTATGAAGATGTTTGCAAACTCTTAAAACTCATGGATTATGAAGATGTTTGCAAATATTCAAAACTCATGGATTGTGAAGATGATAATAATAATAATAATAATAATAATAATAATAATAATAATAATAATAATATAAAAAAATGGAATTTATATAGCGCTGTATCTTGCACAGACAAATCAAAGCGCTTGCACTCAACTCATTCTTACACAGTCATGCAACCAATAGCAAGTAATAGTTCTAACAAGTCCAAATGCACACACACATAACACACACACACACACACACACATACACACACTCACACACACACACCACACACACACACACACACACACACACACACACACACACACACACACACACACACACACACACACACGTTACACACTTTGGAAGGGTGATGGAATTTTTGGCTGTTGAAAAGCAGGGATAGCTATGAAATGATACAGGAGAGGAAATTCTTAGGTTTGAAACAAAGATATCTTGAGGCCAGATTTAAAAGAGTCACAAGAAGGCCTGTGGCGAAGAGAGATAGGGAGGCCATTCCAAATCGATGGACCAGAAACAGAGAAAGAGCGACGGCCAACAGTGGACTGGTCGAATCTAGGTGTTTGTAAGCACAAGGAATCTGCAGCAGAGCGAAGGGAACGAGAAGGGGTGTACAGGTGGAGACATTCACAGAGGTAGGAAGATGCTGTTTTGTGGAGACATTTGTAACAGAGAGTACTAATCTTATAGTTTATTCTTTGTGGCACATGCAGCCAGTGGAGAGATCGCAAGAGAGGGGTAATGTGCTCAGATTTTTTCTTTCTGAGGACTAGTCGAGCTGCAGAGTTTTGAATACGTTGAAGGGAGTGGATAGATGATGCTGGCAGACCAGCCAAAAGAGAATTGCAATAGTCCAGACGTGAAAGAATGAGAGATGCCACGAGTTTTGATGATGCGTCTGTGGACAGGTACTTTCGAATTGCACTAATACGCCGTAATTGATAGAAGCACGTCTGGCAGGTCTGGGTGATGAATTTTTGCATAGAGAGTGTGTTGTCAATAATGAACCCTAGATACTTTACAGCAGTGGATAGAGGGACTGATGCATTCCGAATTCTATTGAAGCTGTTGTAATGGAAGAGAGTTTGTTTTTGGTCCCTACAAGCATGGCTTCAGTTTTATCAGCGTTTAGTTGTAACTTGTTCTCTATCATCCAGTTTTGGATATCTTGAAAGCAGTAGGTCATATTCATCAAGAGGGAAGGCAGATTTTCAGGAATGTCACTGCTTAGAATCTGAGAGTCATCTGCATAAAAGTGATGGTTGATCTGATGACGGTTAATTATATGTGACAGTGGAGCGATGTAGAGAGTGAAAAGAACAGGGCCCAGAACTGATCCCTGCGGGACTCCACATTCCAGTCTGGCAGGTACTGACTGAATCTTGTTTACTGTGACTGTCTGGAATCGGTCAGTCAGGTATGAGCTAAACCAGGTGAGGGCTGTACCAGTAACACCAAACGTTCTTGAAGACGGGAGGGGAAGGTTTAGAGTGGTCAATAGTGTCGAAGCTGCAGATAAGTCGAGTAGTGTGAGGAGGGAGATTTTCCCTGAGTCAGAAAGCAAGTAGAAGCATGTTTAAGGTGTGAACAAGGGTGGTTTCAGTGCTGTGGTTGGCACGATAGGCAGACTGAAACGCAGGAAGAAGACTGTTGGTTGTTGAGCTGTTTCAGAACTACTCTTTCAAGGACTTTAGAGATAAAAGGTAGGTTGGAAACAGGTCTGTAATTCTTCAGAATTTTTGGGGGTCAAGGTCATGCTTTTGAGTAATGGTGTGACTAAAGCAGTTTTGAGAGCTGAAGGAACATTTCCAGAAACAAGAGATGAGTTTACTATCTTTGTGATAGCGGGTATGAGCTGTGGCAGGCACTGCGCGAAAAGAGAAGCATGTATGGGGTCAAGATCGCATGATTTTATAGTTATTCCTTTCAGAATTGTCTCGATTTCTTTCTCGCTTGCTGGATGAAAGGACAGGAGAGGAGTGCCAGAAAATTGAGGATCACAAATTGCAGGCTGGAAAGGAGTCTGATCCAAGCTGGAACGAATGTTGCGGATTAATTTGTCAGAAAAGAATGCAGAAAATATGGAAGGAAGTTCAGAGTGGTTGTAGATAGAAGGCAGAGGGCTAGCCTTCGCAGATCCATGCAGAGTGGGTGTGAGGGAAAAGAGATTTCATAGATGTGGCATCAAGAACTTGAGAAGAGTAATACTTTGTTTTTGCTGAAAAGGATTAAGGTTTTGACTTGTTGGTTTTGTTTTACGAAGAAGCTGTTTATTTCAGTTTTTGTTTTACGCCATTTTCCGTTCTAGTTGCCGGCGTTTGCGTTTTTTCGACCCGGATGTCAGGGTGTACCATGGTGCACAGGGCCTATCAGGCAGGAGAGGTCAGTAGGAGGTGGGAAAGCTCATCAAGGAGTTGGCTGAGGACGGTTATTGTAGTGTTTAGAAGGGTCAGTATGGTCAGGGAATTGTGATAGACGTTCAGCAGCTTGGGGAAAGAAAAGTTTGGGAAAATCTATTTGGCCTTGAGGGTTTCGACGGGTAATGCCCTCTTCTTTCTGATAGGTTTTGCAATGTTTAGGGAGAAAAGAATGGTAGGAAATGATCGGAGAGCAGTTCGTCAGTGACAGATACATGCTGGATGTGATAGACCTTGTGAAACATCGGTGGGTAAGCCAGTCTAAAAATGTGACCAGATCTGTGTGTTTTGGGTTTGTTTACCGTTGGGAAAGGAGTGGTTAGACAAAGAAGAGAAAGGGCGCTTAACATCAGGAGAGGACTGGTTGTCAAATGGAAGTTGAAGTCACCCCAAAAATGATAAGTTTCTTGGGAGAGAGTGGGAAAAGGTCAAGGAGTGATTGAAACTCTTGGTGGAAAACTGAAAAACCTCAAATTGTTTTTCTACGGTTGGGAGGTGGACGGGCGGTTAAGGCAACAGAAAGTAACAGGTGGCCAGGGAAGGTGAGGCTGAGTTTACAGACCCTTTGAAAGATTCGGGGTGAAAAATGGGAGGGAGTAACAGATAGAAAGAGCTGGATGCAGAGTGTCTTTGTAGAGTGATGGCAATGCCACCTCACGGGAGAGTCGGGGGAAAGAAGAGTTTTGTAGCCCGGGTGGGCGTCAGTGTTTTATCTTTGGTTCGTGACCAAGTGGCTTTAGCCAAGTTTCTGTAAGAAAAAACTAGATCTATGTCGTGCTCAGAAATGAAGTCAAAATTAAGTCGGCTTTGCCATCAGGACAGACAGATTGAGCGTTGAGAAGACACATGTGGAGAAGGTCTGAGGGAGGCAAAGAGGTCGAAGAAGACAGTGGTGATTGACTATGACTATCAGAGGAAGAGGATGAGGGCGATGGTAGAGATTTGTGCACTGGAAGAGTAGACAAGGATGGCGAGTCAGGAATGGAAGATGGTAAAAGAACAGGGTCAGTCAGGGGACTTATTTTGCAAACATTCAAAACTCATGGATAATGAAGATGTTTGCAAACATTCCAGACTCATGGATTATGAAGATGTTTGCAAACTCTTAAAACTCATGGATTATGAAGATGCTTGTAAATATTCAAAACTCATGAAGATGTTTGCAAACATTCAAAACTCGTGGATTACGACCAACTCAATTCAGTTTGCCAGTCTTTTAGCCTGAGGAAGGTTTTATATAAACCAAAAATGTGCTCTGCCAAACTTTTGGGTGTTGTGCCTTTACTTGTCTGCTTTTTTTAACTCGTGGATTATGAAGATGTTTGCAAACATTCAAAACTCATGGATTGTGAAGATGTTTGCAAACATTTAAAACTCATGAAGATGTTTGCAAACACTCAAAACTCATGGAGATGTTTGCAAACATTCAAAACTCATGGAGATATTTGCGAACACTCATAACTCATGAAGATGTTTGCAAACACTCAAAACTCATGGAGATGTTTGCAAACATTCAAAACTCATGGAGATGTTTGCAAACATTCAAAACTCATGAAGATGTTTGCAAACACTCAAAACTCATGGAGATGTTTGCAAACGCTCAAAACTCATGGAGATGTTTGCAAACACTCAAAACTCGTGGGGATGTTTGCAAACATTCAAAACTCATGGATTGTGAAGATGTTTGCAAGCCCTCAAAACTCATGAAGATGTTTGCAAACATTCAAAACTCATGGATTG
>CM054148.1:29195608-29205608 GCA_028751875.1 Rapana venosa | reverse complement strand
CAATTCAAGGAACGATCTTTAAAGAGTTGCCTGACTAATGGCCTTATTTCATGTTACATGACTCCTTCTCAAACACATTTAAGTATCACAACCACGAGAAGAGTTAATACACTGTGTTTTAGAATGAATATAAATGTATTTATAACAAAATTTTGTAAAAATGTCAGGTGCCTCTGTGGGGAACATATTTCAACACTCCCATCATATTTGAGTGTCCAATTGTAAAACCTTTTTTACCCACATTTAGTGAGCAGTCTGTGGAAACTGTATTTAAAAATCCAAAATTAGCCTTTGCCATTATTAAATGTCTATTTCACAGCCCATTAGAGTATTTGTTGTAGTTACTTTATTGTTTTTTCATGTTAACAATTTGTTGAATTTAAATTTTTACTCATGTTTAAGATTTTTCCCCTTTTAATTGTGCACATGAAAGTACCAACACACATGTTACCTAATCAGTCTTTTCTCTGTCCATTCCCCTCTCTGCTTTAACTTCCACTACATTGTCCACATCTCTCGTCTAATATCACTGAGAGTGAACAGACGTTAAATTGAAGACAACAACAACAACAACACTCACGCACCACGCACGCACGCACCACACACACACACACACACACACACACACAACACACACACACACACACACACACACACACACACACACTCACTCACTCACTTACTCACTTACACCCTCATACACACGCGTGCACACACACAAACACACAGACACACGCGCGCGCGCACGCGCGCGAATCAACACACCTGAGTTTTGTCTTCCAGATGCCACCAGTCCAGAATCTTCCTGATACAGACAAAAAAAGAAAAGAAGGGTAAAAATGAAAAGAAGGGTGAAAATGAAAAGAAGGGTAAAATGAAAAAGATGGTAAAATGCAAAAAGAGGGTAAAATGAAAAGGAGGGTAAAATGGAAAAGATGGTAAAATGAAAAAGAAGGTAAAATGAAAAGAAGTTAAAAAATGAAAAGAAGGGTAAAAACTATGTAAAAAGTGAAAAGGAAGGTTAAAAAAGCAGGGTAAAAAAATAAAAAGAAGGGTAAAATGAAAAGAGGAGTAAAAAATAAAATGAAAAGTAAGGTAAAAATATGTTTTAAAAATAAAAAGAAGGGTAAAAATGACAAAAAGGCTAAAAAGAACAATACAAAGAAGGGTAAAAAATAAAAAGACGGGGGAAAATTTTTTAAAAGGGTAAAAATGAAAAGAAGGGTAACAATGAAAAGAAGGTAGCAATTCAAAGAAAGGGTTACAGTTGAAAAGAAGGGTAAAAATGAAAAGACGGGTAACAATTGAAAAGTATGGCACAATTGAAAAGGAGAGTAAAAAATTAAAAGAAGGGTAAAAACAACACACAAAAGGTTAAATCAGAAGGGTAAAAATAAAAAGAAGGGTAAAAAAGACAGTGAAAGGTAAAAATTGAAAAGTAGGGTAAAAATTGAAAAGAAACGTCAAACAATTAAAAGACGCGTTTTAAAAAAGGTTTTTAAAAAATAAAAAGGGTAAAAATTGAAAAGAATGGTAAAAAAAAAAAAGGTTAACATGAAAAAATGAAAAGAAGTGTACAAAATGGAAAAGGGTAAAAATGAAAAGCGTAAAAATGAAAAAAAGAAATAAACATTACAAGGGTAAAACATTTTTAAAAGGTAAAAATGAGACCAAAAAAAGGTGGACGGGATAGCTCAGTGGTCGGAGCACTCGCTTTTTCCCAGCCAAGTTAAGCAGCGTCGAGCGTAGTTACTAGTTGGATGGGTGACCGTTTGTGCGCCTTGGCTTCAGTACAGTTCCCCCAGTTCACCCAGCTGTAAATGGGTACCTGCCCTCTTTAGGGTCAGGGAAGGTAGAGCAGCGAGGGAGAGGAGATGGGCGCCGCCCTCAATATGCTGGCCCTAGAAAAGTGAGGTCTCTGACGCCTCGCTCCCCTACGACCTTATAGGTTATGGGACTCCTTTACCTTTCCGTTACCTTAAAAATGAGATGAAGAGTAAAAAATGAAAAGAAGGGTTAAATTTTAAAAAGAAAAGAAGACCACAAAATGAAAAGGAGAGTCAATTTTGAAAAGAAGGGTAAATTTGGAAAATAAGGGTAAAATTGAAAAGAAGGGTAAAAGGTAAAAAGAAGGGTAAACATTGAAAAAGAGGAGTAAAATAACAATTTTCAAAGATTAAAATGGAAAAATGAAAAGAAGGGTTTAAAATAAAAAGGATCAAGCTAAAAAGAAGGGTTACAAATTACAAGAAGGGTTAAACATTTTTAAAATGTCTTTATTTATTTATTCTTTTATATAGAGGATAATCGAATAAGCACTTATGTGCTTTTTTACACCCAAGTGAAAAGGTAAAAAAGAAGGGGTAAAAATAAAAAAGAACGGTAACAAATAAAAAGAAGGGTAAAAAAATGAAAAGAAGGGTAAACAATGGAAAAAAGGGTTTTAAAATATGAAAACAAGGGCAAATAAAAGAAGGGTTAAAAAAGCGAAAAGAAGGGTTAAACAATTGAAAAAAGGGTTTAAAATTAAAAGAAGAGTGAAATAAAAAAAGGGGTAAAAAATAAAAAATAGGGTAAACAATTGAAAAAAGGGTAAAAAATGAAAACAAGGGTAAAATAAAAGAAGGGTGAAAAAGCGAAAAGAAGGTTAAACAATTGAAAAAAAGGGTAAAATAAAAAAAAAGGAAAACTAAGGTCTGTCTGATCTGTGCTTTGTCACATCTGACCTAACAATGCAAGTTCATAAAAATGTTGTTTATTCTTTTATTCATTCTTGTTCTTTTCTTTCAAGGATAATGGAATAAGCACTCGTGTGCTTTTTCTTTTTTTACCCCAGTCCCCGCGTGTATGCACTCATGCGCTTTTTATACATCCAGTCCCCGCGTGTATGCACTCATGCGCTTTTTTAATATCTAGTCCCCGCGTATATGCACTCATGCGCTTTTTTAATATCTAGTCCCCGCGTGTATGCACTCATGCGCTTTTTTTACATCTAGTCCCCGCGTGTATACACTCATGCGCTTTTTTTTTTTACATCCAGCCTCCGCGTGTATGCACTCTTGTGCTTGTGCTTTCTTTTACATCCAGTCCCCGTGTGTATGCAGTTTTGTAAATTTTGTCATCTGTTGCGGTTGGGTGTTCCCCAGCTTAACACCCTGGGAGTCACGCGCAAAATATAATTATTGCACTCTGTCTCACTCATCCCCCCTTTCATACAAAGACCACATCACGAATGAAGAAGTCAAGAGACGCGTCCGCAATGAAATCCGGCCCTACCTATACTGACCTTCAAACACTCGTCAGACAACGAAAAACTGAAGTGGTTTTGGTCCTGTCCACACACTCCTCTGGTCTTGCTAAAACAATCCTACAAGGCACAGTGAGGGGAGGAAGAAGAAGAAGAAGAGGCAGACAAAGGAAGAGATGGGAGGACAACATTCGAGAGTGGACAGACATGGAGCTGAGAGACATCCTGAGGGTGGCTGAGAGACGCGAGGACCGGAGGAGAAAAGCTTCGAAGGCGCCTCTAAGGATTCGGAATCTGAGGGATCGGTGACGGTGACGGTCTCACTGATCACCCCTGGGATTCACGGTGAGGCCCTAAGTACACACTGGATGAGAAGTTAGCGTGTATGACATGACGTTTTTTCAAGTACCTCGCCATAATAATAGGTAGCTGTAATTCGACGTCAGAGGATTTGTGTGTTTTCTCCTTTAAGGAGAGCGTGCTTAGAGGAGGTGAGTGTCTACTATAGTTGTATATATGAAAATATAATCATTATGTGATATATAATATATCTAGCGCTATATCTTGCAAATACAAGGCTTGTCATCCGTCTACTGCAACCACAATGATACAATATTTTGAAAATTCAATCATAATCACACACCTACACACAACACAACCACAGCACACCACACACACACAGGTAATGCATTTACAGGGGTGGATTGTGTGTTAATGGCAGGGAAGATATGAGTATGAAACTGAGGAAAATCACTTAGGTTTGAAATGGTTATGTTTTGAGCTGGATTTAAAGGTCAACATAAAATTTGATTTCATTTTATTTTGCTGTCGGCAGGCCTGTTAAACAAAAGAAAACTATCTATATAAGTTAAACATAATATATGTATCATATTTTTCATTGAATTACTCTTTCATTTCTTTAATTATTCTTTTCTTTCGAGGATAATAGAATAATCACTCTTGTGCTTCTTTTACATCCAATCCCAGCGTGTATGCAGTTTTGTAAATTTTGTCATTAGTTCCCAATCGGCACACAATGGCCTACTCTTGCAAAACGTGAAACCGGTTTTAATGTGGGCGCAAGATGTTGTTGTGCGCGCACGTTCGCACACGGGACCTCGGTTTATAGTCTCATCCGAAGGACTTTTGGGGAGAGTGGAGTCGGTACTGATGGTAACTCCAGGAGAAAATGTCCCCTTGAAAGGGATTTGAACCCGGGTCAGCAGATCACGAGCACAATGCGCAACGCTTTAACCACCCAGGCTATCCCGTTCCTACATACGTGTAGATGAATTCAACAGTAAACAGTTACTAGACCTGTAGTCTAGTGGTTACGCACTTGTCTTGAAAGCAAAAAGCGCGAGTTCCATCCACGTTTCTTCTTCTTCGAACGCTCAGACAGCAAGTATTGTTATCTGTCCTCTGAGCGAAAATGCGTCGCGCTGCCGTTAAGCGCCTGACAAGTCAGGCCTAGCACATCCGACTTCGGGCATTGGAGAGAGAAATGTTATCTTTTGAGTCTTTCTGGAAAGAAAGGCAGGGGAATGGACCAAGAAGGAAGAAAATAGATGAGAAGGAGGTGGCAAGAAGAAAAGGTACAAGGCAGAAACAAAGAGAGGGATAGAAAAAGAAGGAATTCCTAGCACAGACTTTCCAGAATGTAGGGATGCTATTTATACTCACATCCCCCCCTCCCTCCCCCCTGCCATCCCCACGAGGGAACCATCCCCGTTTAAACCCAAACATTTGTTGTCTGGGTGCTAGTCCTTCGGATGAGACGACAAATCGAGGTCCCGTGTGCCACACACATTCATTGCGCGTAAAAGAACCCCCAGCAGCAAGAAAGCTACCCCTGGCAAAACGCTTTTTAAAAAAACAAAACAGCTTCTGCCATAGAAGAACAAATAATTATGTATGCAGACAAGAAAAAAGCAAGAGGACGGGTGGCGCTGCTCTTGTGGCGAGGTGCTCTCCCCAGGGAGAGAAGCCCTAATTTCATGCAGAGAAATCTGGTGCGACTTCAAGTAATATGCAATACAGTATTTTTTTATTTTATTTTTTTATTTATTTATGTATCATTTATACCATTTTCAGTCACGACAGATTTCTCTGCGTGAAATTTGGGCTGCTCTCCCTGTCATACAATACTGCACAATACGTTACAATACAGTACACTTCAGTACCCTACAATGCAATACATTACAATACGTCAAAATACAATACACTATAACACGTTTCAGTACAATACAGTGCATTACAATATAATACAACGCGAGACATTACAATGCAATACAGTACACTATAATGCAATGCAGTACGACACAGTACAATGCAAGACAGTACACTACAACGCGATACAGTACAAAACAATGCAATACAGTACAGCACAATACAACACAACACGACATATAAAAGTTGATATTTATCAAGCAGATATCATCAGATATGTGTATGAATGTTTTGAAAAAAGAGAAGTAGAATGCACCATGCCTTTAGTGTACATCATTTTGAGACAAATAGATGATTATAACTGATGTTTGTTTTGTTGTTGTGTCAAAAAAGTCTACACGACTTAAATAGAAATAAAATATTCTGAATCTGAATCTGAATCTGAATATGAAATTACAATATAACACAATTCAATGCAACACAATACAACACAACACAATACCATACAACACAGCACAACACAACACAGTGCAATACAGTACAACACAATCCAATGCAACACAACACAACACCATACAACACAGCTCGACTCAATACAACACAACACAACACAGCACCATACAACACAGCCCAGGTCAATACAACACAACACAGCACCATACAACACAGCTCAGCTCAATACAACACAACACAGCACCATACAACACAGCTCAGCTCAATACAACACAACACAGCACAGCACCATACAACACAGCTCAGCTCAATACAACACAACACAGCACAGCACCATACAACACAGCTCAGCTCAATACAACACAACACAACACAGCACCATACAACACAGCCCAGGTCAATACAACACAACACAACACCATACAACACAGCTCAGCTCAATACAACACAACACAGCACAGCACCATACAACACAGCTCAGCTCAATACAACACAACACAGCACAGCACCATACAATACAGCTCAGCTCAATACAACACAACACAACACAGCACCATACAACACAGCCCAGCTCAATACAACACAACACAGCACCATACAACACAGCTCAGCTCAATACAACACAACACACACAGCACCATACAACACAGCCCAGCTCAATACAACACAACACAGCACCATACAACACAGCCCAGCTCAATACAACACAACACAACACAGCACCATACAACACAGCCCAGCTCAATGCAACACAACACAGCACCATACAACACAGCTCAGCTCAATACAACACAACACAGCAGCACCATACAACACAGCTCAGCTCAATACAACACAACCCCAGCACCATACAACACAGCTCAGCTCAATACAACACAACACAACACAGCACCATACAACACAGCTCAGCTCAATACAACACAACACAGCACCATACAACACAGCCAGCTCAATACAACACAACACAGCACCATACAACACAGCTCAGCTCAATAAACACAACACAACACAGCACCATACAACACAGCCAGCTCAATACAACACAACACAGCACAGCACCATACAACACAGCCCAGCTCAATGCAACACAACACAGCACCATACAACACAGCTCAGCTCAATACAACACAACACAACACAGCCCATAACAACCCACAAGCTCAGCTCAATACAACACAACACAGCACCATACAACACAGCCCAGCTCAATACAACACAACACAGCACAGCACCATACAACACAGCTCAGCTCAATACAACACAACACAGCACCATACAACACAGCTCAGCTCAATACAACACAACACAGCACAGCACCATACAACACAGCTCAGCTCAATACAACACAACACAGCACCATACAACACAGCTCAGCTCAATACAACACAACACAGCACCATACAACACAGCCCAGCTCAATACAATACAACACAGCACAGCACCATACAACACAGCTCAGCTCAATACAACACAACACAGCACCATACAACACAGTTCAGCTCAATACAACACAACACAGCACTATACAACACAGTTCAGCACAACACAACACAACACAGCACCATACAACACAGCCCAGCTCAATACAATACAACACAACACAGCACCATACAACACAGTTCAGCTCAATACAACACAACACAGCACCATACAACACAGCTCAGCTCAATGCAACACAACACAGCACTATACAACTCAGCACCATACAACACAGCACAACACAGCACCATTCAACACAGCACAATATAACACAACACAACGCCATACAACACAGCACAATATAACACAACACAACGCCATACAACACAGTACAGCTCAACACAGCACCATACAACACAGAACAGCACAATACAACACAACACAACACAATGCAATACAAAACAATACAAATCTTACCTGGGTAATTGACACGTTGAAAGTCCAAAACGACCTGCGGCTGGATCCTACGAAAGAAAAACAACAACAACAAGAAAAACAACAAGAAAAACAACAACACACAGATAGATTTGATAATACAGCTGAATACGTAAACTTCTTTGATGATCTCCTCAGCTTGAGGCTTCAGTCTATTCAGGAGGATTCTTAGCACGAGTTTGCTCGGATGGATGACCAGGCTGATGATACTGTAGTTTGGGCATAGCTGTAAGTTGCCTTTTTTCGAGAAAGTGATAATGGACATGACATAGCTCAAATGGAGAACACCACAACCAAATAGACTACATGATGGTGAAAAGACGGTTTCAGTCTAGCGTTAACATCGCACAGACACGAAGTTTTCCAGGAGCAGACATAGGGAGTGATCATGATCTTGTGATGATGACTTTCCGACTACGTCTAAAGAAAATCCACAAGCGGAACAACATCAGGATCAAATTGAACCTCGAGAAGCTGAAGGACCCAGAGGTAGTAGAAAATTTTCAAGCAAGGATAGGTGGAAAGTTTGCAGCACTCATTGTGATAGACTCAGACATAGATACACTGACGAATAGTTTCCATACAGCAGTGACTGAAACAGCAAGCGAGCTTCTTGGCAAACACCGACCAGTCAAAAAACCATGGGTCACACCTAACATCCTACAACTATGCGGCAAGCGTAGAGAGTTGAAGAAAAATAAAAATGAAACAAAAGAAAGAGCAGAACAATATAGGGCAGTCAGCAAAAGAATCAGGAAGTCCATGACGGAGGCAAAAGAGAAATGGATCGGTGAAGAGAACATCAAGAAAAATAGCAAGAAAGCATATCAGCTGGTGAAAGACCTGACTAGCACAAAACAGGGAAAAGGTTTAACAATCCTAGACAAAAATGGGAAGTGTCTCACTGACGAACAGGATATTCTGAACAGATGGACAGAATACTGCTCCGACCTGTACAACTATAGAACCGCAGGAGATCCAGAAGTCCTTAATGTACCCGCAAGGAAAGACACAGACAGTCACCCTATCCTCCGAGAAGAAGTGGAAACAGCAGTCAGATCGCTGAAAAAGGGGAAGTCAGCAGGGGCTGACAACATTCCAGCTGAGTTGGTTCAAGCTGGAGGGGAAGCCATGATCAGCGCCCTACTAAGAATCTGCAACAAAATCTGGCAGACAGGAAAATGGCCAACACCATGGACACAGTCACTCATCATCACCCTCCCCAAGAAAGGAAATCTACAACAATGCCATAATTACCGCACAATCAGCCTCATATGCCACCCAAGCAAGGTCATGCTGCAGATAATATTGAATAGACTTAAGCCACAAGCAGAGACCATCATTGCTGAGGAACAAGTAGGTTTCAGAGCAGGGCGCAGCACAACAGAACAGATATTCAAACTCAGAATACTATGTGAGCGGCACCTTCACCATCAACAAGACCGTTACCATGTATTTATCGATTTTAAGAAGGCATTTGACAGGGTGTGGCATGCAGCTTTGTGGGCGACCATGAATTTGTACAGCATCAATGCAAACCTGATCAGAGTCATCAAACAGCTGTACAGCGAGGCCACCAGTGCAGTGTACTACAACAACAACATTGGAGAATGGTTTCGAACAACAGTTGGAGTAAGGCAGGGCTGTCTACTCTCACCCACTCTTTTCAACATCTTCCTTGAGAGAATCCTGGCTGATGCACTGGAACATCATGAAGGATCAGTCAGCATTGGTGGCAGAACGATCACAAACCTCCGCTTCGCAGATGACATTGATGGAATAGCAGGATCAGAAAAAAGAGCTTGCCAGCCTAACGGAACACCTGAATAAGGCCTCCAAAACATACGGCATAGAAATCAGTGCAAAGAAGACCAAACTGATGACTAATAACACCAACGGCATTAGCACTGATATCAGGTTAATGACCAGAAGCTGGAAACAGTTCAAAGCTTCAAGTATCTGGGAGCCATTGTATCAGACCAGGGATCCAAGCCAGAAGTAGTATGCAGGACTGCACAGACAATAACAGCACTGTCAAAACTAAACACCATCTGGAGAGATAAAAATATCTCACTTATCTCCAAGATCAGACTATTGCGCTCCCTTGTCATATCCATACTTCTGAATGCGTGTGAATCATGGACCCTGACTGCAGATTTGGAGAGAAGAGTACAGGCGGTGGAGATGAGATGCTTTCGGAGACTCCTTGGCATCTCC
>CM054148.1:29188108-29190608 GCA_028751875.1 Rapana venosa | reverse complement strand
ACGGTCGTTGGAGGGACGTTGCGGTGGTTGCCACCTCGGGTGGGCAACTCACTCAGTCTGGCTCCGCGACTGATCTAAAACTGTCGTTAGTAGGGGGCTTAGTAGGTGGTGTCCTGCGTATGTTAGCTCAGAACAGGCACCACTGAACACTATCATGTGACCCAGCAGCAGTGCATGCAGGGCCCCTCTGGCTGGTGGCTCCACGGCGGCCTGATAATGATGGGCTCCCTGTGGACTTCCGACCCTGGGGATGAGACATAACGAATCTGGGTATGGCTGTGGCGGGGAGATTGGAATGAACGGCGTGGGAACAGCAGGACGGGGGACACAGTCACAGAAGATGAGGCAGCCCCAAAAAGAGAAGATTTTACGTGTTAGGTTTGGTACAGATGAAGTTGTGGGTGGCATTGTTATTAAATAAGTAGACACGAGATAACAACATTTCTAACAGGTAAAACACAGCTCTTGGTTATTCGTATGCTTCCATGTCGGTACGGTGGAGTTTTTCGTGGGTGAGTGTGTATCAAGGATTTTTATTATTAGTATTATTATTATTATTATTATTATTATTATTATTATTATACCTCTTGTGGATGTGGGTTGGTGTGCCATGTGGGTGAGAGTGATGAAAAGTGTCAATGGTAATTGTACTCTGAGACTACAAATAACATGGTTTTGAAAACGTCAACAACAACAAATCATAATAACAAGTCACTTCATGAATTCCACCCATGGGAATGGGAGGATGGATATCAGAGAACTGTTAGTCTAAACAACATCTTTGCATTCCGGTAATTCTGCGCCAAGAATTACTTTTTATCTTTCCCTCTCCTTGTTTCTGTCTTGGGTTTTTTCTTCCTGTTACCTCCTTCTTGTCTATTTTTGGCCTTCTTGGTCCGTCCTTCTGTCTTTTTTTCAGAAAGACTTAGAAAGATAGCGATTCTCTCCCGCGCCGAAGTGGGATGTGCTGGGCCTGACTTGTCAGGTTGCTTAACGGCAGGGCAACCACATCATTCAGTCACATGATGAATTCAGTCTTTAGTCACAGCATTATTCAGTCACATGATGAATTCAGTCTTTAGTCACAGCATTATTAGGTCACGTAATTAATTCAGTCTTTAGTCATACCATCATTCAGTCACATGATGAATTCAGTCTTTAGTCGCAGCATTATTCAGTCACATGATGAATTCAGTCTTTAGTCACAGCATTATTCAGTCACATGATGAATTCAGTCTTTAGCACAGCATTATTCAGTCACATGATGAATTCAGTCTTTAGTCACAGCATTATTCAGTCATATGATGAATTCAGTCTTTAGTCACATCATCAGTCAGCTACATGATGAATTTAATATTTCATCACAATAGCATTCACTCACGCTTATTCAATCTTTTTGTAACGTCACACCAAAATGAGCTCAATCTTTTGCCTTTACATGTTAACAACAAAAAGAAGAAGAAAGAAAATGAAAGCAATACCAATCTTTTAAAAACAAAACAAAAACAACAGTCAAGCAATTTCAAAAACAGCAACGATAAAGACGACAAAAACAATAGCCACAACGCGCGCACACGCACACACACACACACACACACACACACACACACACACACAACACACACACACACACACACACACCACACACACATACACACACAACCAACACCCACACACCATCCCCAACCCCACCCACTCCCCCTCCCCCCCCACACACAACACCACCCCCACCCCCACCCCTCCTCCAATATCACCATCCTCCACTTCTAACCCCACCCCCACCCCAATCCCCCCACCCTTAATTAACCCCTCACATTTCTTCAAAAAAAAAAAAAAATCCCAGCTTGACCTGACCTTGTGACCTTGTTGTTCCAGAGCGGCCTTGGCCTTCAGCACAGCACGTGCACAGGCAGGGTGCATACCAACTTCCTCCACAGCGGTGAAGAACCCCACACACAGAGGCCCCTCCTTCTCAAACAGCTGTATGTGTCAAAGCACACACACACATATACACGCACACACACACACAACACACACACCACACACACACACACACACACACTCACAACACACACAAAGTACCATCAATGTACCATCTGGAAATAAAAGTTTGACTTTGACTTTGACTTGACACACACATACACACACCACACACAAAATACCATCAATGTACACACACACACATACACACACACATACACACACACATACACACACACATACACACACACGCACACACACACACCACACACACACACTCACACACACGCACGCACGCACGCACGCACACACACACACACACACACACACACACACAACGCACACAACACACACACACACACACACAAAGATCACTTTGGCAGGGTGATAGAATTTCGGCTGTTGAAGGCGGGAAAAGCTATAAGATGAAACAGGAGAGGAGAATCTTAGGTTTGAAATAAATGTGTCTTGAGGCTGGATTTAAAAGTGTCATAAGAAGGCTTTTGGCGAAGAGAGAGAG
>CM054148.1:29173108-29183108 GCA_028751875.1 Rapana venosa | reverse complement strand
TATAGAGGAATATCTATCTTAAGTTGCTTTGGAAAACTATTTACTTCTGTAATTAACAACCGACTGACAAAATATTTCGATGAATGCAAGACTATTGGGCAAGAACAGGCAGGTTTAAGAGCGGGATTTTCCACCACTGATCACTTGTTTGCACTTCATTGCATGATTGATGTGTTTCTTGCCAAGAGAAAACGACTCTATTGCCTTTTTGTAGATTTTGAAAAGGCGTTCGACCGTGTTAATAGAGCTTTTCTGTGGCGGAAGCTGTTCGGTCATGGGGTGAATGGAAACATATTAATGGTTATCAAAGATATCTACTCTAAAGCTAAATCATGTGTTAGCGGAGGTGATGAGTGTTCTGACTTTTTTCAAACCTCAACTGGGGTTCGTCAGGGTGAAAACTTGTCACCGTTACTCTTTGCCTTGTACTTGAATGATATGCAGTCCTACATTATGGAAAAAATAAACGGTTTATCAACAATGGCAAAGGAAGCCAGGAAACTAGGGTGGGAAAGAGAAAAGGAGGATCTTTTGCTGAAAATGTTTTTGTTATTGTATGCAGATGATACAGCAATTTGTGCTGAATCAAAAGAAGACTTACAGAAAGCTATCGATGCAATTTGTAACTATTGTCATAAGTGGAAAATTAATATAAATGTAGAAAAAACAAAAGTTTTGGTTTTTTCAAGAGGTAAAATCAAGAAAATGCCTTGTTTTACATGTGGTGGTAAAGAAATTAAAGTGGTTTTTTATTTTAAATATCTCGGGCTGAACCTTAATTATAACAACAAATTTAACGTGGCACAAAAACACTTATATGATCAAGCATGTCGTAGCATGTTCTCTCTGCTAAAAAAAATGCAGAAGACTTTTTCTTCCCATTGATATACAGATTGAATTATTTAACAGAGTAGTAGTTCCAATTTTGCTTTATGGATGTGAGGTCTGGACTCCATCAATGTGTGAATTAGCTTCAAAATTACAACTTAAGTTCTTCAAAATAATTCTTAAACTGGGAAAATCTACTCCAAGTAAAATGGTTTATGGGGAACTTGGTCAGTTTCCTGTGGAAATAACAGCTAAAGTAAGGATGCTTTGCTTTTGGTTTAAGCTTGTTGATATCGGAAGTGAGCCTAAATTTTCTAACATTGTTTATAAGTTGCTACATGATATGTATATCATTAATACCCACAAATCTACTTATTTAACTAACGTAGAACGTATATTAAACGAAATCGGGTTAAGTGGCATTTGGCAGAATCAGTTTGATCTCAATGTTTCATCTTAATGGTTTAAAGCCAAAGTTACACGTAGTTTACAAGATCAGTATTTGCAACAATGGTTTTCTCATGTTGATAACAACGACATAATTATTTCTTAATTATAGACTATTTAAGAAGTGTTTCTGCTTTGAAGATTATCTGACGATTCTTCCCCATAATTTGTCATTAACTTTTATTCATTTTCGAACGTTAAATCACAGACTTCCCATCCAAATTGGCAGAATAAGAAATGTTCCTAGAGCAGAGAGAGTCTGTGATAAATGTGGTGAAAACGAGCTAGGTGATGAGTTCCATTATCTATTCAAATGTCATTTCTTTGTGCAGCTAAGAAACAAATTTATCCCAAGATACTATAGAGGAAACCCAAATGTTATGAAGTTCCATGAATTGTTTAGTTCCACAAATAAATCCTTGCTTATTAAAGTTATAAAATTTCTCAAAGAAATAATGAAAACCTATTGATTTGTCGCATCTCTTTAGATGACACCAGTGTATTTTATTACATGTTAGGGATAAGTTAATTTCCTTTGTTAGTATAGACTTGAATGGCCATGTCATTGTGTGTGAGCACACTAGCACCCCCATGTGCGTGTGTATGTGTGTGTGTGTGTGTCCCCGCATTTGTGTGAAAGTGTGCGCACATAGTTTGAAATGCTTCCTGCGTGCGTGGGTGCACGAGTGTGTGTGTGTGACCAGGGGTAGCGGGTTTCTTGGCGTGTTGATGTTCCACGCCTGCGTGTGTGTGTGTGTGTGTGTGTGCTTGTTGATGCCTTTGCGTTGGGCGTGGTGTGCTGGGAGAGAGAGAGGGAGCTCAGAACTCACACATTTAATGTATCTCAGCCTGAGGCCATATTACATGGAGAGAGAGAGAGAGAGAGAGAGAGAGAGAGAGTGCAGATGGTTAAGGGGAATGTATTCAGGCATGTTAGGTTGCTATGCCTTTCCTGTGTTGTGAATGCTTTTTCACTTTTCATGTCCATGGTTTGTGCTCTTCCATTTTGGAGCGAATTTGTGTGTGAGTATTTTTCACACGCCCACATCCGCAAGTTGTGATTTTGTTAAATTTCATGTACCCCTTGGGGTTTTTTCTTGAAATAAAATCTTGAATCTTGAATCTTGTGAACGTCTTAGCCATACAGCCACATTTCTTCCTTTTTTTATTTCTCCCAAATAAAATGTCGGGAAAATGTTTTATACTGTTTGTCGACGTTGTCATTATTGCTGCACAGAAATGTCCAGTCTGTTCTTAACATCACCAAAAAAAAGCCCACACACTCACGTCATCATGTATATTCTTAGCGTCACACTAAAAAGCTCTCACGTCACTGGTCTGTTCTTAGCATCACACTAAAAAGCTCTCACGTCACTTGTCTGTTCTTAGCATCACACTAAAAAGCTCTCACGTCACATTCTCTTCTTTCCATCACACAAAAATCTCTCACGTCTTCTAGCTATTCTTAGCATCACACAAAAACCTCACACACACTCACGAAAGCCTGTCTGATCTTAGCATCACACATAAACCTCACACACTCACATCATCCTGTCTGATCTTGCCGCCACACAAAAAAGCTCACACACTAACGTCATCACATTCTCTTCTTACCATCACACAAAATCCTCACACACTCACGTCATCATATCTCTTCTAAGCACCACACAAAAACCTCACACACTCACGTCATCATATCTCTTCTTACCATCACACATAAATCTCTCACGTCATCATATCTCTTCTTAGCATCACACAAAAACCTCACACACTCACGTCATCATATCTCTTCTTACCACCACGCAAAAAACCTCACACACTCACGTCATCACCTGTCTCTTCTTCAACATCATCAGTCCCGTGACCTTGGCGGTCGTGGAGGAGACACGAAAGACGATGCCGTGGTAAGCCTCTTCCATCCATCTCGGTCCTCGGCTCTGCGCAGTAGTGCCGAGTCATTCATCCTGGTCCATTCTCTGATGTTGTCCATCCATGACTTGTTCTGTCTTCCCCTCTTTCTGCCGCCTTCGAGTGTTCCCTGCAGTACTGTTTTTTGGCAGAGTGTTGTGGCGGGTGACGTGGCCGAACCATGTCAGCTTTTTCTTCTTGACGATGGTGAGAAGGGGTTCCTGTAAACCTGCCAGCCGTGTTATTTGACTCTTGACAAATTCATTGGTCTTTCGTTCTCTCCGGGATATGCCCAGCAGTTTTCTATGGCATTTTGTTTCAAATGACTGGATTCGCTTTGCTGTTTCAGCAGTCAATGTCCAGGTTTCACTTCCGTACAGCAGGATAGTCTGAATTAGGGCTTTGTAGAGCTTTAGTTTGATTGGGAAACTGATCTCTTTACTTTTCCATATGGTGGTGAGTTTTGTCATGGAAGATGTTGCCATGGCTAGTCTGACTTTGATTTCTGTCGTCGATCGCCCCCGTCCTTTGTGAGTGTAGCGCCAAGGTATCTAAAAGCGTCTACCTCCTCCAGTTGCTGGCCGTTCATGTAAATTTTAGCAGTGGCGTTGCTCGTGCTGTTCACAAGTACTTTACTTTTCTCCGAGCTCACCTCCATCCCATATGCTCCAGCTCTGTTCTCAAGTCTGGTCGTAAGATCTTGCAGCTCTGTGTTACTTCCGCCCATGAGGTCAATGTCAATGGCAAACCGCAAGTTGTTGATGGGTCTGCCGCCAATGGAGATGGTAGAGTGGAAGTCATGGAGGGTCTCTCTCATAATGTTTTCCAAGAACAGATTAAACAGGACTGGAGATAACAGACATCCTTGTCGGACCCCACCTGTGGTTTTGAAGTAGTCTCCGACCTGATTGTTCAGAAGGACTTCACTGCTTGCGGTGTTGTATAGTGCTTGAATGGTTTGCACTAGTCCTTCTTCAATGCCAAACATCCTCAGGACCTGCCACAGGCCTTCTTGCCATACTCTGTCGAAAGCCTTCTTGAAGTCGATGAAGTTGTGGAACAGGTCTCTCGATGTTGAAGATGTTTTTCCATCAGGATGTGGCAGTTAAAAATCTGTTCGATTGTGCTCCTGCCTGCCCTGAACCCAGCTTGTTCCTTTGCAAGATGTTCTTCTGCCTCCTTCTTCAGTCGATTCAAAATAACTTTGAGCATGATCTTGCTGGCGTGGCTGATGAGGCTGATTGTTCTATAGTTTTGGCACTGGCGTAAATTCCCCTTCTTGGGCATGGGTATGATGAGTGATTGTGTCCATTCTGTTGGCCACTGTTTTGTCTCCCAAATCTTCTGACAGATAGCTGTAACATGTGTGATGACTGTTTCGCCACCATGCTTGAGCAGCTCTGCTGGTATGTTGTCTGCTCCTGGGGACTTTCCTACTGGTAAACTGCGGATGGCTTCTTCCACTTCTTCCCTCAGTATAGGTAATGGCGAGGGTACTCTTGATGTTGCTGCTTTCTCTTCTATTATGCTCTTGTCAGGTTGGATTGGGTAGTTGTATAGTTCTTGACAATACTCAGACCACCTGTTCAATGCAGCTGAGCTTTCTGTGAGGAGGTTTCCGGAGCTGTCTTCAATGACTGATGATTTGGTTTGAAGTGGTTTTGTGAGTTTCTTCAGGGTGTCGTATGCATTTTTTTACTGTTGTCCACTTTCATGCTTTTTTCGATCTCATCACATTGATCACTGATCCACTTCTCTCTGGCCTTTAACATTGACTTCTTCACAAGATTGTTGACCTCCCGGTATTCTTTAGGGTTGGAAGACCTGGTTGGTTTCAGTGCTCTTTTTGTATCGCAGAGGTCCAAGATGCCATTGGTAGTCCATGGCTGGTGTTTATTCCTCCGACGACCGAATACCTCCTCTACTGTTTCTCGGACTGCCTCATTAAAGTTGTTGGTGAGGTCATTGATGTCATTGTCCAGGAGGGTTAATGCCGCAAAACGTCCGCCAAGCTTAGCTTGGAAGATCTCCTCGACATCTGGATCTTTCAGTTTGTCCACGTCAAATTTGATACGTGGGTTTGCAGGCTGTTTGTTTTTCTCCAGTTTCGTTTTGAATACCAGCAGCACAAGGTCGTGGTCGCTGCCTATGTCAGCTCCAGGGTAGGTTCTTGTTCTGGCTCTGTTGATGCTGGATTTGAAGCGCCGTGGTGTTAAGATACAATCTATTTGGTTATGGATCTTGCCGTTTGGCGCATGCCAGGTTGTCCCCCTTGACTGCTTGTGGGGATAGAGGGTATTGGCAATGGTAAGTCTGTGGGTGCAGACAAACTCCAGCAGACGTAGTCCCCTGTCGTTGGTCTCTCCAGTTCCAAACTGACCAACTGTTCCGGCCCACTGGTTGTAAGAGTCAGGACCTACTTTGGCGTTAAAATCCCCTTGAATGATGATGATGTCTTTCTTGGGTATCTTCATAATGGTCTCTTCAAGATCTTCGTAAAATTCTTCTACTTCTTCATCTGCATGGTCAGATGATGGTGCATAGATTTGTATGATGGTGATGTTCTTGGGCTTGGCCGACACCCGGATGCTGATAATCCTGCTGGAAGCCGGTGTACAGCTGATAATGCACCCCACTACTTCCTTTCTGACAATAAATGCCACTCCATGTTGTTGATGTTTCTCTTGACCACTGTCTCTTCTTACTATCACACAAAACCCACACACACTCACGTCATCACCTGTCTCTTCTTACCATCACACAAAATCCTCTCACATCATTCTATCTCTTCTTACCATTACACAAAAACCTCACACACACTCAATCATACTGTCTGATCTTACCACCACAAAAAAACCTCACACACACTCACGAAATCCTGTCTGATCTTACCACCACACACACAAAACCTCACACACACTCACATCATCCTGTCTGATCTTAGCATCACACAAAAAACTCACACACTCACGTCATCCTGTCTGATCTTACCACCACACACACAAAAAACCTCACACACACACACTCACGAAATCCTGCTGATCTTACCATCACACAAAAAACCTCACACACACACACACACACACACACACACACACACACACACCACACCACACACACAAAACACACACACTCACGAAATCCTGTCTGATCTTACCATCACACAAAAAACCTCACACACACACACACACACACACACACACACACACACACACACACACACACACACACACACTCACGAAATCCTGTCTGATCTTACCACCACACACAAAAAACCTCACACACACTCACGAAATCCTGTCTGACCTTACAACCACACACAAAAAACTCACACACACTCACGTCATCCTGTCTGACCTTACCGCTACACAAAAATCTCACAACATTCACGTCATCATATCTCTTCTTACCATCACGCAAAACCTCACACGTCATTTTATCTATTCTTAGCATGACACAAAAACCTCACACACACTCACGAAATCCTGTCTGATCTTACCACCACACACACAAAAAACCACACACACACACTCACGAAATCCTGTCTGATCTTACCACCACACCAAAAAACCTCACACACACTCACGTTACCATATCTTTACTTACCATTACACAAAACCCTCACACACTCACGTTACCATATCTCTTCTTACCATCACACAAAAACCTCTCACGTATTTCTATCTATTCTTAGCGCCACACAAAAACCTTACACACACTCACGAAATCCTGTCTGATCTTACCACCACACACACACACAAAACCTCACACACACACTCACGAAATCCTTTCCACAGTGGGCTTCAGCCCGAAGACCCCACACATCTGACAGGGGATGCGAATGCTTCCCGCGAGGTCAGACCCAATGCCGAGAAGCGAACCTCCGGCCCCGATCAAGGCTCCCTCGCCACCAGACGACCCCCCGGGGCCACGGAGCACGTCATGAGGGTTAGCTGTTCTGCCGTAGATAGGGTTGGAGCAGGCGTACCTGTTGGTGCACACCGTAACACAGGTAAGACATTTCAGGGGGGGGGTAAAAGGACGGGATAGCTCAGTGGTCGGAGCACTCGCTTTCCCCCAGCCAAGTTAAGCAGCGTCGAGCGTGGTTACCAAGTTGGATGGGTGACCGTTTGTGCGCCTTGGCTTCAGTACAGTTCCCCCAGTTCACCCAGCTGTAAATGGGTACCTACCCTCTTTAGGGTCAGGGAAAGGTAAAGCAGCGAGGGAGAGGAGATGGGCGCCGCCCTCAATATGCTGGCCCTAGAGAAGTGAGGTCTCTGACGCCTCACTCCCCTACGACCTTATAGGTTATGGGATCCTTTACCTCCTTCCTTAAAATAAAAGAGGTAACGGTGTTCCTATAACCTGTAAGGTCGTAGGGGAGCGAGACATCACAGACCTCAACTTCTCTAAGGGGCCAGCATAATTATTGAGGGCGGCGCCCATCTCCTCTCCCTCGCTGCTTTACCTTTCCCTGACTCTAAAGAGGGCAGGTACCAATTTAGGGTACGGGATAGTCTAGTGGTCAGAACATTGCGCTCGTAATCTGACGACCCGGGTTCGATTCCCGTTCAAGGGGGATATTTTCCCCTTGAGTTAACATCAGTGCAGACTCCACTCTCCCCAAAAGTCCTTCGGGTGAGACTATAAACCGAGGCCCCGTGTGTGCGAACGCAGAGCATCTTGCGCACACGTTAAAATCCTGTTCCGCTGGGGTGAACTGGAGGGGGGGGGGGGGGGGTTGTACTGAAGCCAAGGCGCGCAAACGGTCACCCATCCAACTGGTAACCACGCTCCATGCTGCTTAACCTTGGCTGTGGGAAAAGCGAGTACTCCGACCACTGAGCTATCCCGTCCCCTTTCAGGGGCGGGGGGGGGGGGGGGGGGGGAGAGAGAGAGAGACTTTCATGGAAAGGAGATACTCTAAAGTTGTTTGGTGGTGTGTTTTGTGTGTGTTGTATTTAAGTCCCTGCACAGTTATCCGATTTAACACAAACACAACGAATGAAGGGTAGTATATCTTTCTCACTCAGCCACTACTATATCTCACCCAACCATTATCTTTCTCACTCAAACCACTATCTTTCTCACTCACCCACTATTTTGTCACTCACCCACTATCTTTCTTTCTCACTCACTCACTATCTTTCTCACTCACCCATTATCTTTCTCACTCAACCGCCATCTTTATCACTCAACCACCATCTTTCTCACTCAACTATTATCCCCAAAACTTTGATAAGGACAAATAGTGGTTGAGTGACAAAGATGGTGGTTGAGTAATAAACTATTATCTTTCTCACTCACCCACCATCTTTGTCACTCAACCTTAATTTTTCACTCAGCCGCTTTTGGGGGGGGGGGGGGGGAGGGTCTACAGAATTTTTCCAAGGACAACTCTCTTATTATCGTGGGTCCTTTTTCACGCGCGCTGACTGTCTATTGCACGCGGGTCTTCGGTTTATCGCCTCATTTGAAAGACTAGCACCCGGACCAACACTAGAGGTCTCGTGATTTGGGGGGGGGAAGCTTGGGCACAAATGGGGATCGAACCCACGCCTCTCGCTTTTCTCTAGACCGCTGATCCACCGCTGTAGGTATCAACAGGAGTAAAATGAAACACAAAAACAAAACAAACAAACAAACAAACAAGGAAACCAGGAGAAGCTTACGTCATTAGACCTTGCGGAAAGTTGGTGAGAACAAATGGAACCGCTCCCAGACTCTTCAGGAACTAGAAATGATCACAGGGAAAACATGGTCATGATCATACACATAGTCATGATCATACACATAGTCATGATCATACATAAAGATAGTCATGATCACAGGCAAAAATAGTCATGATCACAGGCAAACATAGTTATGATCATACACAAACATAGTCATGGTCATACACAAACATAGTCATGATCACAGGCAAACATAGTTATGATCACAGGCAAACATAGTCATGATCATACACAAACATAGTCAGGGTCATACACAAACATAGTCATGATCATACACATAGTCATGATCAAACACATGGTGTTGTTCATACACAAACATGGTCATGATCATACACAAACATGGCCATGATCATACACAAACATGGCCATGATCATACACTAACATAGTCATGATCATACACAAACATGGTCATGATCATACACTAACATAGTCATGATCATACACGAACATAGTCATGATCAATCACAAATATAGTCATGATCATACATAAATATAGTCATGATCATACACAAACATAGCCATGATCATACAAACATAGTCATGATCATGCACAAACATAGTCATAATCGTACACAATAATAGTCAAGATCATACACAAACATAGTCATGATTATACACAATCATAGTCATGATTATACACAATCATGATCATACATGAACATAGTCATGATCATACACAAATATAGTCATGATCATACAGTCATGATCATACACATAGTCATGATCACAAACATACATAGTCATGGCCATACACAAACATACTCATGATCATGCATCAACATAGTCATGATCATACACAAACATAGTCATGATCGTACACAAACAGTCATGATCATACACAAACATAGTCATGATCATACACGAACATAGTCATGATCATACACAAGCATAGTCATGATCATACACAAGCATAGTCATGATCATACACAAGCATAGTCATGATCATACACAAACCTAGTCATGATCATACACAAACATAGTCATGATCATACACAAACAGTCATGGTCATACACAAAAATGGTCATGATCATACACAAAAATGGTCATGATCATACACTAAAATAGTCATGATCATACACAAAC
>CM054148.1:29148108-29158108 GCA_028751875.1 Rapana venosa | reverse complement strand
GATATCCCTAGGCTATATTATACCGATATCTTAACTCAATGTGAGCCTTGTCACTTCAGTTTACATCATCAACAGGCAAAGCTTCATTATCATTCTGTGATCGTGGTCTGTTGGTTAGTTCACAAACCAGCAGACCATGGACACAGAATGATCATGAAGTTGGTAGAATTTGTTTTGGGTTTTTTCAAACCGATGAATACTATTATGTATTGACTATCTCCTAGCCCAGACTTAAAGTGTACGTGTGTGTGTGTGTGTGCGCGCGCGCGCGCGCGCGCGTGTGTGTGTGTGTGTGTTGTGTGTGTGAGTGTGTGTGTACGAGGGTAGGAACACACACACACAGACACACACACACATACACACATACATAGATACATAGATACATACATACATACATACATACACACACACATAAATACACACACACAATACACACACTCACTCAACACATACAACACACACACATCCACACACTCATCACACACAACACAACACATACAACACACCACACAACACACACACCACAACACACACTCTAACACACACACACATCCACACACACACACACACACACACAAACACACACACACACACATCCACACACACACACACATCCACACACACAATACACACACCGCGCTGCGCGCGCGCGCGCGCACAACACACACACACAAATACACAATACACACAACACACTCTCTTAACCACACACACACACCAACACAATACACACACAACACCCACCACACACACACCACACACACCACCACACCAAAACACCACCACACCAACACAACACACACACAAACACATAACCACACCAACACAACCCAACACTACCACACAAACCCACAAAAACCCCAAACACACACACCCACAACACACCACACAACACACTCACACACAACACCACCCCACACACACACAAACACACACACACAACACCCACCCAACAACACAACACACAAACCCCACACACACACCACACACCACCAAACACCACACAACACCACATACACACACACCACACAAAACACAACACACACACATCCACACGCACACATACACACATCAACACAACCACAACACAAACAACACAAAACATCCCAACAACACAACACAACACACAACACCACAAAACAACCCAACACACACACACACAACACACACACACCACACACCACAACCACAACACAACACACACACACACACACCATCACAACACACATCACACACCACACACCACAACACAAACAACACAACGCAATCATACAACACACACACACACACCACACAACACAACACACACACACCACACCAACACAACACCACACCACATCCACACACACCACATCAACACACACACAACCACAACAACACACACAACACACAAAACACACAACACACACAACACACACTCTAAACCACACACACCACACACAAACACAAACACACACACACACACACACCACAACACAACAAATACACAACACACACACACCACACATTTAACACAACACCACACCACACACACACAACACACCCCACACACACACACACACACACACCCCACACACACACACACCACACACACCAAGATCAAGATTCAAGGTTCAAGATTTAATTCCTTTCACCCGTTTTGGGGTATGGAGGATTACAAACAACTTGAACAGGATAATAAACGTATCAGCAATATCCCCAGCAATAATATGAATACTAACAGTATCTGAAAAGCAAGAGTTCATCGCATAATAAGCAAACAGTGTCAATGAATCACTACTATTTTTAAGTATACACATTTCTTTAAAAGACATAATCTACACATATGAAACACACACACACACACACACACACACACACACACACACACACACACACACACACAACACACACAACACACACAACCACATCACCACAACACACACTAACACACATCAACCACACACACACAACACAACCACACAACATCCACACACAACACACAACACCACACACAACACACACAACACACCACACACACAACACCAACACACACACACACACACTCAACACACACAACACACACACATCAACACACACACAACAACACAAACACACACATCAACACACACAACACACACACACCTCAACACACACACACACACCCTCAACACACAACAACACACACACAACACACACACCCTCAACACACACAACACACACACACACATCCACACATATACAACACACACACACACTCAACACACAACACACACACACACAACACCCAACACACACAACACACACACACAACACACCACTCAACACACAACATCCACACACACACACACAGCACACACACTCAACACAACACCCACACACACACACGCACACACACACACGCACACACACACACACACACACACACACAACACACACACACACACACACACACACACACACACACGCACACACACACACACGCACACACACACACACGTTCGTCTAATATCACTTAGAGTGAACAGACGTTAAATTGAAGACAACAACACACACACACAACACACACTCAACCAACACAACACAACACAACACACACACACAAACAACACACACACACACAACACACACACACAACACACAATACCCATCCCCACCCCCCACCCCCCCCACACACACACCACACACACACATAAGTCTTACCTTGCGAACCAAGCCAGGCTGAACGGTCTCAAGGTAATCGTACACCCGACCCACCAGATGCTGACCGTGACTGCGTAAGGTGACCCACATTCTCTCTTTTCTGACGGATGCCTCGCCCCCTTCACCTGACAACAACAACCACCAACAACCTGCTGACATCACCACGTACCCAGAAAATTGTAATAGAACACCGCTGAACAGAATGCCTAAAGATATAAGTTTTTAGAAACATGCAACTGAAGAGGATGCATGAAGTTGTATCTTTTTATTAAAAACGGACAACTGCAGATAATACGTCAAGATACGTCTTTTAAAACCATACAACTCTTTTAAAAGCATACAACTAAAGAAAATACGTCAAGAAACGTCTTTTAAAACACACAACTCTTTAAAATCATACAATTGCAGGTAATGCATCAAGATACATCTTTTAAAAACATACAACTCTTTAAAAATCATACAACTGAAGAAAATACATCAAGATAACATATCTTTTAAAAGCGTTCAACTGAAGAAAATACATCAAGAAACATCTTTTAAAAGCTGTCACGTTCCTTAAGGGATTATTGCTAAACCCCCAACTCATGCCATCTCTAACTTTCTTCCCGACAACACCAAACACAGAACACCGAAGAAAAAGTTCCAGACTTTACTTTCCAAAATCCAAAAACAATCACATCAAGACAAATACTTAAAACTCGCTTCCACACAGATACACAGATTCAATCACCATCCACACTCTAAACTCTATCCATAATACCCTCCCCTCTTCTGCACAGTTCAGAAACCAGCTTCATGAATGTTTCTTCTCCCACTTCACTCGCAGTCACAATCTGCTTCCCATAATATGTATATTATACAGTCACAGAGGGATAGCTTAGGGCAGGCCGAATTCCTCAAGGAGGGTCACGGGTGGATAGGCAGCAGGGAGAAGGGAAACGGGTCATGGGGGATAAAAGTGGATCGAGGGAATAAAGGGACAGAGGGTCAAGGACAAGCCGAGTTGATGATAAGACAAGTATAAACAAAATGTGTTGCACTGCAAATTGTTTGGTAAGTACACAGTTCGTGTATGCTCTCTCTCTCTCTCTCTCTCTCTCTCTCTCTCTCTCTCTCTCTCTCTCTCTCTCTCTCTCTCTCACACACACACACACACACACACACACAGGGACATGACGTCACAATAGTAGCCAGCTGCTGAAATTAGTTGTGTGCTAAAACAAGTTTGATGTACAAACATGACTAAGACTCGACGTCTACGATCAGCATCGGGTTGCTTGGAGGCCCATACAAAAGAAAAAAGTAAGGGGCCTACTGAACAAGATGGCAAAGGGGTTCCTACAGCCAAAATCAGCAGGACATCCAAAACGGTTCAGGTGCAGTCTCAACTGGTAACCAATGACCACCAACTTACTGTTCCTGACCACCAAGCTGACAGCTCCTTGGCAGACCTAAAGCAGGTGATCATGTCACTCTGTGATAAGATCACCTCTTTAGAGAAAACTGTGGCTGACCAGGGGCGTCTTCTAACTACCTACTGTGCCGACCACAAGAAAAGAAGGCCTGCAGAAACGCCCAGCATGGTGACCAGGGGGACACAGACTGGAACACAGACTGACTTACCGGCTTCCCACCTCTCCTTTCCAGCAACCACATATGCCGAAGTCATAAAAGGAGTGCCATCATCACCCAGCACTGACACGCAACAGAAAAGGTCAGTGAAAAAAGAAAAGCCAAAGAAAATCATTGAGAAGTAAAAATATGGGTGTGACGAAAATGAATTGGCATGACGTCAAATCAAGTTCTAAGCTAAAGGATGAAACTTCTGGCTTTCCGACAGTGCTGTTAGCTCATGACTCTATTCCAGGCGGAGTCAACAGCAATCGGCTGGGTCTGTCCTATGGCTTTAATGTTAAAAAAGTTAAAACATCTGACATTGGCCAAATCTCCCACTTAGTGGATTGGAAGATTGATGCCAAGGAACCGCAGTGCATCGTTATCCACTGTGGATACCACTGAAAACCACAGATCCACAGAAGGCCAGTCAGAAAATGGTTCAACATATAAAACATGTAATGACCTCATTCCCTGACACCAAAATTGTCATCAGCAAAATTGCACCCGTAAAAGATGTCAATCTTCAGATGAAAGCAGATGTATTTAATGCTGTTACTTGTTCTGAAATGTTTAATTTAAAAAATGTTTCCTTCATTTCCCATGCCAATATAAAGACTAACTACAACCATTTCAAAGACTCCCTGCATCTGAACACCCATGGGTCCATATTCTTGCCAAAAACATCGGCAGGCATGTGCATGCTTTAGTCTGGGAAAAGCCCAAGAGGAAACCAAGACGTTGGGTTTACAACAAAAATGTTTACCAGTCACCCAGATCCACCTATGTCTCTGAAAATTACCAGCTACAGCCAGCCTCCAGCCAGTGGTCGTTTCCTTACGGAGTGTACCAGTTCCCTTGGTGGAGACAGCAGAGACAGCACAACTACTTTGATGTGCTGAGAAACTGTGACTGGTAGTTTGTACATCAACTTGTAGTGCAATAGCTTAGCTGTGGTGATGTTTAGTTTTTAATCATATCCACAGTAGATCTAGCTGCTTTACTTGACTCTGTGCAGTGTTTATTTTTCGCATTAAGAGCGAACATTTTGGGACACATAATTAGTTAATCTTAATTTGTTGAATATTTTGCTTTTTTGCAGTTTAGAGTTGATTGTTGTCTTTTTCTATCTTTTGTTGTTGATATTTTTAAAAAATGATTCCGTATTTTAAAATGCCTACCCGACCTAGATCTAAAAAGTCCAACGTATTGAAACTAATGCAGTGGAACGCTAGATCTATTTCCACTAATTTACATTATCTAATCCAACATCTTTCCAACAATAAATACCAAGTCCTTGTGTTACAATCCCTGAATGTAACCAGGAGCAAACTACCTAAGCTGCCTGGTTACTATTATCCACCTGTCCATCAACCCAGGTGGATGCTGCTTGCACCAAAATCAGTGCAGCTATATACATTGAAGAAGGGGTGGATTACTGCACATGTCCCTCACCAGTTCCTAACCAGGTCCTAGATATACACTCATGTGCAGCACGCGTAAAATTTGGGGAAAATTTAATAATAAATACTGTATCTGTATACCTACCTAGGGGACCTAATGATTTGAACACTGAATGGATACACAACCTTAAAGATAATGAAAAGTGGTTTATAGCAGGAGATTTTAATGCACATGCTCCTTTTTGGGATAAAGACTGTGAAAAAATATCTCATAATCTCTTTGTAGAAAACATAGCTGATTCCTGCCTGTACTTACTAAATGATGGCAGTGTTACTAGAATTCCCGACATTGCTAGTCACAGAGCATCAGCCTTAGATCTATCACTTATATCTCCTGCATTAGCTCCAGAATGTGAGTGGTCAACGCACAATGACACCCTTGGCAGCGATCACCTGCCTGTCATTACAACGCTTAGTGGACTAACAGCTTCCTGTGACACCCAGGAAGACAAAATTCCAAAATTTAATTACAAAAAAGCAGACTGGAAAAAGTTTGAAAGCATCCTTGAAACTTACAACATAGACAGCTTTGACACTGACAACATAGACCATTTATATTCCTGTTTTACTGAGACAATTATTCATGCTGCCATTTTGTCTATCCCCAAAATAAATATCCTAAAAACAAATAAACATCTGGGAAATATATGGTGGACACCAGCATGTGAGGAAGCAGTTAAAAATAAACGCTTAATGTATAAATGTATTTAAAAGATAAAACGTCAGAAAATAATGTAAAACAAAAACAAGCAAAAAATTACTATAACCTTGTTGTAGCTCAGGCTAAGAGAGAATTTTGGACTTCTTTTTGTACCACTGAAATTTCAAATCATAAAGATCTTTAAAAAGTTTGGGATAAATATCATGAAATGAAAAAAGGTGTTAGTTTACCAACTTGTCCAGTGCAGTTGGAGAATAAAGAATTTCCATCAAACATAGAAAAAGCAGAGGCATTTGCGGACATTTTTTCTGAATCAATGCGACTTGAAGGCTTGTCACTTAAACGCAGGAACTACAGAACAGAAGAAGAAAGTAAAACAGAACGTACTGACCCAGTCTCTGGCAACGGTTCGTGCATTAATGCTCCAATTTCACTGGACGAAGTAAGAGATGCGTTACTATCTCTTTCTAATAAGAAAACGTCTGTCGGGTCAGATGCAGTTTCTAATGACATGTTGAAACATTTACCAACAAATTTCATTTATCTACTCCACAAACTCTTCAATAAATGTTGGATTGAGGGAGGTATGCCAGTAAAGTGGAAGGAGTCCATTGTCATTCCAGTTCATAAACAGGGAAAGCCTAAATCTGACAAAACCAGCTACAGACCAATTGCTTTGACCTCTCACACTGGCAAGCTAATGGAAAGAATTATTCTAAAAAGGCTGATGTATTTCTGCCATGAAAATAAAATAATCCCTGTCAATCAAGCAGGTTTTCAAAAAAATAGATCTGCCATAGATAATTTGGTTAAACTATCAACACGAATAAAAATGCAGTTTGCAAGAAGAAAGAATGTTCTTGCAACATTTTTTTTATATTAGAAAGGCATATGACCAAGTTTGGCATGCTTAGTTATTAGGTAAACTTAAGAATGTGGGTGTTTCTGGGCACTTGTATTTTTATATCAAAAGTTTTTAACAGACAGAAAAATTCAAGTAAGAGTAGCTAAATCATATTTAAGTGTTAGATCGCTTCATATGGGACTACCCCAAGGTTCTGTGATAGCTCCTATCCTATTTAATATCTTGCTGCATGATCTCCCAATGAATTTATCAAAGGATATCATCTTAGTACAATATGCGGATGATATATGCATGTGGATGAACGTTACTATGAAACGTAATACTCCAAAAAGAGCGTTAAATTACATAAAAATGGTATATCAAAGCCAGCTTGATAACATCGACAAATATATGTTTGAAACTGGATTTACTTTGTCCACAGAAAAAACTCATGTTGTGCTTTTTAATAATGGCAGTAATCCGGAGGAGCTACCAAGATTTAAGATTGGGACTGAAATAATTGAATACAAAAATACAATAAAGTTCTTAGGTGTTATTCTAACTTCAAAGCTAACTTGGCATACACATATTGAGCACTTATTAACAAAGGCAAGAAAGTGCATAAACTTACTGAAGATAATTAGTAAACAGTTCTGGGGACAAGACATATTTAATCTAAAATGTTAAGCTACATCTCTTGTTCGTTCGAAATTATCGTACGGACAAGAAATCTTTTTCAGCGCTCCTAAATCTTTACTTAAAAAGCTACAAAGTGTAGACTGCAAAGCTTACAGGCTTGCACTTGGAGTTCCGTATCATGCATCAGCTCTGGGAACGTACAATGAAGTTGGTACATTGCCTTTGGATGATTACCGTCAACTGGCATGTGCTAAATATGTTCTTAGAAACAGAACGACTGAAAATTTCATCTCTGAGGAAGTAGAGGTAAAATCTGAACTACAGCTTCCTAAAAGAGCAAAAGATATATCTTCCTTAATGCCCATTAACACATATGTGTCCGATCTAGTGGAACATTCTAATGTCAATCAACACAGAATGGACAAACGAGAGGCGATATTACCTTGTCCATCGTGGGAGATGAACAGAGCACACTTCGACATAGAGGTAACTAAATAAAAAAGAATGAGAATCTGAACATTATGGTTTCTGATGTTCGATCCCACATCCATCATAAGTATTTTCATCATTTACAAATTTATACAGATGGATCACGTCTGGATAATCAAGAAACAGGTTCAGCTTTTGTTATACCATCTTTAAAAATTGAAAAATCATTCTATGTTGGTAAACATCATTCGATTTTTACGGCGGAATTAGTAGCAGTCTTAATGGCTCTAAATTATGTTCTTGATTTGCCATTGTGTATATTTCAAATCGTTATTTGTGTTGATTCTAAGTCGGTATTGTATGCTTTAAAATCCTTGTGGTACAAGAAAACTTCAAACATTGCATTAGAGATTAATCATGTCATACACCTTTTAACCTTAAAGGGCATAAATGTCACTTTCTGTTGGGTGCCTTCACACAGTGGATTCTTTCCAAATGAGTGGGCTGATAGAGCTGCTAAAAGAGGTGCAAAGCATGAAGGAAAATCAGCAACATTGCTCGTGCCTTTATCATTACAAGAGGGCTACCACTTATTAGAACAAACATCATGGAAAAAGGTCACAGAAACGTATCACCTAAAAGAGAGATTTCTAAACAGATCTGTCATCAAAACTGATAAAGCAAGAGCTGTGAGCCATTCTAAGGCTTGCTCAAATATCTCCACAGCAAGAAGAGTGAATAGTTTATTTTATAGAATAAAACTTAATGCATTCGTAACCAAATTCAGTAGAAACAGTAAATGTCTATGTGGTGAGAATATCTCTAATACTCATATAATATTTGAATGTAAGAATACAAAAGCTTTTTTACCCCAATTTTCTGAAAACTCCCTTAGAAGCATATTCAATAATTTGAATTTGGCATTTGATATTGCAAAAGGTCTCTGGCATAGTCCTATAGGACATTTGTTATAGTGAGTTTCATTAACGTTAATCACTTTTTATGTTTTTGTTTCGGTTTGGTTGTTTTTTTTAATTGTAACTTTTGCTTTGCACGGTTTCATTTTATGATTAGACTACTTTTCCCCCCTCGCATTTTTCAGTAAGGCCTCCACTACCACCTCAATTCTCATACACCCCTTGTTTTGTTTTTTCTCGTCTAATATCACTGAGAGTGAACAGACGTAAAATCGAAGACAACAACAACAACACACACAGGGAGCGGGATAGCCTAGTGGTTAGAGTGAAGCGCGTTGCGTTGCGTAGCGCTCGTGATCTGCTGACCCGGGTTCGAATCTCGTTCAAGGGGATATTTTCCCCTGGAGTTAACATCAGTGCCGTCTCCACTTCCCCCTAGAAGTCCTTCGGATGAGACTATAAACCCGAGGTCCCGTGTGCGAACGCACGCAGAACATCTTCTGCACACTTTAAAACCCGTTCCGCTTTTCGTGATAGGGAGTTCCGGTGGGAACGGATGACAAAATTGACAAAACTGCATACACCGTGGACTGGATATAAAAAAATTTTTAAAAAGCACACGAGTGCTTGTTCCATTATCCTCGATATATAAAAAAAAAATTAACCATTTCACCACACAACACACACACACACACACACCCCACCCCACACACACACACACACACACCACACACACCCCATATACACACAC
>CM054148.1:29115608-29140608 GCA_028751875.1 Rapana venosa | reverse complement strand
TCTCTGTCTCTGTCTCTCTTGCTCTCACCCACTCTCTCTGTCTCTGTCTCTCTTGCTCTCCCTCTGTCTCTCTCTTCTCTCATCCCCTCTCTCTCTCTGTCTCTTCTCTCTTGCTCTCACCCTCTTCTCTCTCTCTCTTCTCTCTCTGTTTTCTGTCTGTCTCTGTCTCTCTTGCTCTCACCCACTCTCTCTTCTGTCTCTGTCTCTCTTGCCCTACCTCTCTCTGTCTCTGTCTCTCTTGCTCTCACCCACCTCTCTCTCTCTGTCTCTGTCTCTCTTGCTCTCACCCCTCTCTCCTCTTCTTCTCTTGTCTCTGTCTCTTACTCTGCTCTCACCCCTCTCTCTCTGTTGTCTCTGTCTCTCTTGCTCTACTCACTCCTCTCTCTGTCTCTGTCTCTCTTGCTCTCACCCACTCTCTCTCTCTCTGTCTCTGTCTCTCTTGCTCTCACCCACTCTCTCTCTCTGTCTCTGTCTCTCTTGCTCTCACCCTCTCTCTCTCTTTCTGTCTCTGTCTCTCTTGCTCTCACCCACCTCTTCTTGTCTCTGTCTCTCTTGCTCTCACCACTCTCTCTTTCTCTGTCTGTCTCTGTCTCTCTTGCTCTCACCCACTCTCTCTCTCTGTCTCTGTCTCTCTTGCTCTCACCCACTCTCTCTGTCGTCTCTTCTGTCTCTGTCTCTCTTGCTCTCACCCACTCTGTCTCTCGTGTCTCTGTCTCTCTTGCTCTCACCCACTCTTCTCTCGTCTGTCTGTCTCTCTTGCTCTCACCCACTCTCTCTTCGTGTCTCTGTCTCTCTTGCTCTCACCCACTCTCTCTTTCTAGTTCTGTCTCGTCTTCTCTTGCTTTCACCACACTCTGTCTCTGTCTCTCTGCCCTCACCCTCCCCTCTTATCTCCTGTCTTGTCTCTCTTGCCTCACCCACTCTCTCTGTCTGTGTCTCTTCTCTCTTGTCTCTCACCTCCTCCTCTCTCTCTCTACTGTCTCTGTCGCTCTGTGCTTTCACCACTCTCCTCTACTCTCTCTCTGGCTCATGAACATCTGGTACTGTATCAGAGTAAACTCTGTTGTTTTGTTGTTTTCTCTCTGTGGTCATGACTCAGTTTTTGCTGCTCTCTTCCTTTTTATGCACTTACTCATGTTGTGTCTCTCTTGCTCTTCACCCCTTTTCCCATCATCTTTCTGCGTATAACATGTGAGCACTGGAGCAATAAATACTGGGTGTGGTTTTTTTCTTGCCTGGTGCAATTAATCTGTGTTTGAATTCCCACACCCAACCCCTATATTATGACGAATCCTCATCACAGTGAAGTGCTCAACAGCTACTGTGATTGGGACCATATTCCAGTGGCATTAAAAATTTCATGAAGGGACTTAAACTGTAGCATCCATGGCATAATTGACTGAGTGGCACTTGTTTTAATTTGGTGAAAAAACTGTAGTTCCCAACGCAACAGAACCCATGGATTACTAGTCCTTTGGACCTCGTGTGGTCAATAGACTTCTACCCTAGATGTAACCTTTAGGTTTTAAAAGTTGACCAAAATTTTAGTTGTTGCTTAGGAATCTATCAACAATGAAAAGGATAATTTACCAGGTATTTGAATGACAGTTTGGCATGGTTATTATTGGGTGTTGCAAAACTCATCATTTGTCTCTCTTAACGTTTACTACCCACTAAGCACCTCATTTCCCTTCAATGTGACTCCACAAAATACTATTTTCTAACACTTGTACGTTACTCAGTTTATAATCTTTTTGTTTGCTGTTTCATACCTATCATTACAATGCAAAAGAACAATTGCATAATCACAATATTGTCATAGTGGCCTACTATTTGCTAAATTTCACCTCACATAATAATAATTGATTTCAACTCTGTTACTATCAAGCAATTTTAAACTTATTTCCTCTTTCACCACTACCTATATTATTCCAGGCTTCAAAGTGTAGTCAACCAACAAAGAACTACAGAATCTATTTCTATATGAGTTCCTACTTCAGTTTTCCATTCTTAGGGTTTTGATTGAGTTTCTATAAGTGCACAACCTATATCCTTCTAAAACCAAAAAAGAAAATGCTTCAATTTTACACAATAAGATACGTCTCAAGGATGGGCTACTAATCTTATCTCAGGAGATTAACATGATCAGCGATATTAATAACAATACCCAATTATAAATATCATAACAAAGCAATCATTGTTCCCACATACTAGCTACTATCAAGCACTTTCAACACAACTCTATAAAATTGTTGAACGTGTCATTTATATTCCAGGGTATAAAAGCCTGCTAAAGATCAACAACAAAAAACAAAGAAACAGGAATTCTAATCTATATTAGTGAGTCCATAACTTTCAAGCGTTATCTCCATTTAGAACATTATGGTGTAGAATCCATATGGATTGAGGCTTTTATAAAAGGTGCCCAACCTATTGTAATTGGGATCTGCTATAGGAATCCAACAGAAAGAAAAATCTGGATAGACATATTTTACTCCATTATGAATACAGTCCTATTAGGATCAAGGGAAATAATCTTATTAGGAGACTTTAACATGATCTAGCGAAAGTAAATAATCAATGGACCCAATTAATAAATTCATACAACCTCCACCAACTAGTTGATTCACCCACGAGAGTCACACCAAATTCAAGCACAATAATTGACCATAGCTATGTATCTAACTCTAAAAACATTGTTGAAACGTGTAACCCAGTTTATAACTGCAGCAATCACTACCCAGTCTGTACTACATGGTCAAAAAAAATTCCCAAACCTGGCCACAAAACTATAACATATGGTTCCTTAGCTAAATTTCATGAGAATCTTTTCCCTTTAGATTTAAGTAACTCCATTCTTTCAGAAACTTTCAGCATTACTGATCCAGACTTAGCCACAGAATTTTGGATAAAAAATTTCACTGCTATTTACAACAAACATGCTCCACTAAAAATCATTAGGGTCAAACATATCCCCAAGCCAAAAGGCTCACTAAGGAACTACAAGAAGCATGCTATCTTAGAGACTTTTTAAAAAGATCATAATTATGAAGAGTCAAAAAAAGAAAAGAAATGCCATAAACTCACAAAAACGGCGAGAAAAAAAGAAATGTTTCCAAGATTTACTATCTTCCAAACAAAACTCAAAGACTGTGTGGCAAGCCATAAATCAAATAACTAACAGGCAAGCATCTTCCAAATCAAATGTAATCAGAGACGTTATGATTTTATTAATGTCTCTACTAACATTATTAGAAATGATAAATCAAAGTCCAATAAACTCAATGAACTAAAGCAATACTTGAAGGAAAGCATACTCCTTCAAAACTTCACATTCCATTTATGTCTGTTCTTGAGGTCTATGGTTATCTAACTCACCTCAAACAATCAAGAACGCGTGGTCTTGATAGAATAGACAGCAGAATATTGAAGCTATCAGCTCCAGTTATCACAGACACTCTAATATATAGTTAACATTTGCCTTGAAAAAAACAATTTCCTCAATGCCTTCAAAACAGCTAAAGTGATCCCCATCTACAAGTCTGGTGACACTTCATACCCTTCAAACTATAGTGTTTCATTTGTGGATTTCAAAAAGGCATTTGACTCTGTCAACAGGAATGCCTTGTGAACAATTCTTAGGAAAGGTGGGGAGGAGTGAAGACGAATTTTATAAGGCTTTAAAAAGTGTGTATGATGCTGTGCTTGCGTGTGGTTTGTGATGAGGGTTGTTATACTGAATATTTCAGTTTCCCAAAGGGAATGAAACAGGGGTGCATTCTCAACCCCCTGCTTTAATTTTCCTTTTTCTTCAATCAATAGATCTGTCTAAAGGTGGAAAAAATGTTATACAACTGATTCCTGGTGCAGTTGAGATATTCCTACCTGTGTTTGCTAAAAATGTAATTTTAATGCCAGATACAATTTCTGGTCTCTAAAGTCATTAAACATGATAAAGAAGCAATCTCCTTGATTAGAAGTAACCGATAACCTTGAGAAAACAAAAATAATGGCATTTAGAAAGGATGGATAATTAGCAGTGATCGAAAAGTGTAAATGGCCAAGAAGATATTGAACTATCCTAACATATTCTTTTGAGATATGGGGATTAGAACAAAGCAAAGAAAAGAAAGTAGGCACATAAGGCAGTATAAGATTTTAGAATACCTGACTACATACATCAAATAAATCAGTGTATGCAGAAACATGAAGGTACCATTGAAAGTTAGAACAAATATACTGTGTATTAAGTAGAGGTTAAAATTAATTAAGCCACCTACATCTCTGGGTGATGGGATAGCTCAGTGGTCGGAGCACTCGCTTTCCCCCAGCCAAGTTAAGCAGCATCAAGCGTGGTTACCGAGTGGATGGGCGACTGTTTGCGTGTCTTGGCTTCAGTATAGTCCCCCAGTTTACCCAGCTGTAAATGGGTACCTGCCTCTTTATGATCATGCAAGGTAAAGCAGCGAGGAAGAGGAGATGGGCGCCGCCCTCAATATGCTGACCCCTAGAGAAGTGAGGTCTCTGACGCCTCGCTCCCCTACGACCTTATACGTTATGGAACACTTCTACCTTACATCTCAACTATGTAGACAAGCGTATAGAATGCTTTGGTCTCAGCATGATGCCAGTCATTTAAACTGGGTATCAAAAGTACAGAATATATTAACTGAAAATGGCTTTGGACTGCATGGTTGAGTGCAGGTGTGCGTTTACGAATGGTTTTATCACCGAGTTTAGAGATCGATTTTTCATGTTACAAGCAAAACTGACATGAAAGCTAATGATAAATATGGGTGGTTACATTCTCTCAAAAAAAAGGTCCTCAAGCAGACAGATATTAATCATGTGTTACCCACACAAAAAGGCACAGGGACAAATGAAGACAATTGCCATTGAGAGGTGGTGGTTTGAAAGAAAACAACTGTAAACAAGGGTTCTTAAAGGAAGACTTCTCAGACAGTGCATTATGCCCACAATGTGAAAACTCTATAGAAAATGAAGTGGATTTTCTTATCCATTGTACTGCCTATACAGACGACGTACTAGATAAGTTGTAATGAAACAGATTTTGTACATAACACTAAGACAGTCATAAAGTTGCTAATATAATCTGCTGTCTGACACCTAGCAAAACTGTAGTCAACAACTTGGCTAAATTCATCGCTGAAGCAATGAAAATCAGAGGGAAACAGTAATCCAAATAAAAGGCAGTATATTTCAAGTTGACACTGTGTCAGCTTTTGCAATAAGAGTATGCATGGTAACCTTGGGCGGGTGAAGTAAGTGTGTGTGTGTGTGTGTGTGTGTTGTTGTTGTTGTTGTTGTTGACTTCAATGTTTACGTCTGTTTACTTTAAGTGATATTAGACAAGGGGGAACAAATGGAGGGGTGGATGTCTTATCCACACAAAAAATAATGATACAAAATAAAAACTAAACCCCCAAAAAAGACCAACCATGCTTTTACAAAAAAAATCACATGAAACTTGACAATGCAACAGGAATTATAAAAACATAAAAACAAGTCATTAATGTTAATGTTGCATTTTGCATTACATTTGGTATAACAAATGTCCTAAGGAACTGCGATAAAGACCTTTCACAATTTCAAATGCCAGTTTTAAATTATTGAATATGCTGGTAAGGGAATTTTCAGAAAAATGGGGCATGAAAGGCTTTACACTCTGGCAGTCAAAAAGTATATGAGTATTGGTGATATTCTCACCACATAGACATTTACCATTTTTGCTGAATTTGGTTGTCAATGCATTTAGTTTCATTCTATAAAATAAAACAGTAATTCTTCTCGACGTAAAAATATTTACACAAGCCTTTGAATGGTTCACGACTGTTAAATTATCAGTGTTAATTGCAGTTCTAGTTAAAAAGCTATCATTTTCACAAGCCTTTGAATGGTTCACGACTGTTAAATTATCGGTGTTAATTGCAGTTCTAGTTAAAAATCTATCATTTTGCTGATTAGTTTTGGTGACCTTTCTCCATGAATTTTTTCTAGTAAGCTGTACCCCTCTTGTAAGGATAAAGGCACATGCTATTCTATTGCATCCCATCCATGTTTTGCACCTTTTTTGGCAGCTCTATCCGCTCACTCATTTGGAAAGAATCCAGTGTGTGAACACACCCAACAAAAATTTACACTTATGCCCTTTAATGTTAAGAGATGGATGACATGCTTAATTTCTAATATAATTTTCGAAGTTTTCTTATAACATTGAGAATTTTCAAGCATAAAATTTCCCGACTTAGAATCAACCCAAGAAGGATTTGCAATATATGAAATTTGGCAAATCAAGAATAAAAGTAAGACCCATTAATATTGCTATTAGTTCTGCTGTAAATATCGAGTGATATTTACCAACATAGTATGATTTTCAATTTTCAATTGCGGGGTTTTAACAAAAGCAGAACCTGTTTCTTGATTGTCTAGATGTGATCTGTCTGTATAAATTTGTTAAATGGTCAAAATTACTTATGATGAATGTGGGATCGGACATCAGAAACCATTATATTCAATTGTCATTCTTGTTTACATTAGACACCTCTATGTCAAAGTGTGCTTTGTTCATCTCCCATGATGGGCAAGGTAAGATTGCTTCTCGTGTGTCCATGCTGAGTTGATTGACTTCAGAGTTTTGTACCTGATCAGACACATATTTACTTATGCGCATTATAGAGGCAATATATTTCGCTCTTTTAGGAAAATCCAATTCTGATTGTATTTCTATTTCTTCTAAAATAAAGTTTTCAGTCGTTTTGTTTCTAAGCACATATTTAGCACATGTCAGTTGACGGTAATCATCTGAAGGCAAAATGCCGACTTCGTTATTTTTCCCCAGGGTGATGGTGATAAGGACACCAAGAGCCACCCTGTATGTTTTGGGCAGTCAAATACTTTGTAACTTTTTAAGAAAATACTTAGGAGCACTGAAAAATACCTCTTGGCCATACGATAATTTTAAACCAATAAGAGAAGTAGCTAAATATTTCAGATTTAAAGTATCTTGGCCCCAGAACTGTTTACTTACCATCTTCAAAAAGTGTAAGCCTTTCTTTGCTTTAGTTAAACTGTGTTCAATATGTGCATTCCAAGTTAGCTTAGAAGTGAGAATAACACCCAAGAACTGTATCTTTATACTCAAGATTTGATCTGGAAAAACTCAAAGACCCAACAGTGGTTGAGATCTTCCAAGCCAACATTGGAGGAAAGTTTGCCGCACTCACAGCCATCGACAATGATGTGGACACACTAGCCAACAACATCAAAGAAGTGCTAATGACAGCAGCAGAAGAAACATTAGGAAGAAGCAGAACAAAGAAAAACCTGGGTGACAAATGAGGGTTCTTGACCTCTGCGAAAAAAAAAGGAGCCTAAGAAACAAAAGTTCACAAGTAAAGAAGCCAATAACAAAATAACAGGAATAGCCACAGAGAAGTGAGGAAAAGATGAGGGGAAGCAAAGAAGCGTGGATAGAAGATCAATGCCACAGCATCAAAGTTGGAAGGGCCCAAGGGAAACAGCAAAACAGCTTACACACTCTCAAATCCTAACGAAACCACACAGCCTAAAGCCTTGTTATTGAAGACAAAGAAGAAAATCTTTTAACGGAAAGCAATGCCATCCTCCAACGCTGGAGGGAATACTGTGAGGGATTGTATAACTACACCTCTACCCCCAGATACCAACATAGTTTCTGAAAAAACCTGAACCCCAAAGATAAAGACCCACCAATACTAAGGTTGTGAAGTAGACACAGCTATTAAACAATTGAAGAAGGGAAGTCCCCCGGAATCGATAACATCCCAATGAACTCATAAAAAACGGAGGGGAATGAAACAGCAAGGCGATTCACAGAACTTTGTCAGAAGATTCACGACACCAAAGAATGGCCAGAAGAATGAACACAGTCTCTTGTAATACCCCTACCAAAGAAAGTAAACCTCAAGCAAAGCCAGAACTACGAACCCTCAGTCTCATAAGCATCCTTTGCAAGATCATGCTGTGGGTAGTCCTCAACAGACTGAAAAACCAAACGGAAAAACTCCTGGCAGAAGAACAAGCCAGCTTTAGACCCAAACGCAGCACAATGGAACAAATTTTCAATCTGAGAATTTTGATAGAGAAACATTCTCCAACACCAAAAAAACTTGTATCACAATTTCATAGACTTCAAAAAGGCCTTTGACAGGGTATGGCATGACGGCCTCTGGCAAGTACTCAGGCACTTCAACATTTGACAAACTGCCTCATGAAGTCATCAAGGCACTGTTGAGAACGCCAGAAGTGCAGTTTTCAAAGAACAATCACATGGGCGAGTTCTTTAAGACCACGGTTGGGGTCCGTCAGGGCTGCCTTCTCTCACCTGTTTCTTTTCAAACTCTTCCTCAAAACTTTATGACAGAGACACTGCAAAACCCCACACTTCCATCTCCATTTTGGGGGAAGACCCCCTTTTCAACCAGATTTGCAGTGACATTGACTCATAGGCAGCAGCAAACAAGAACTGCAAAACGTCACAGATAGTCTATCAGATCGAGCCAGCGCATACGGCATGGAGGTCAGTACAGGGAAATCAAAAATCATGGTCAACAGCGCTAGTAATGACAGCACGGAAATAAAGATAAATGGAGAAATACTGGAAGAGGTGTGCCAATTCAAATACTTAGGCTCCCTCCTAACAAAAGATGGCACATTCAAAATGAAGTGAAAGCTTGCATTGCAACAGCAACATGTGCTCTAGCCAGACTCGATAGGATCTCAGAAGCAACAACATCAGCTTTGCACAAATATCACCTCTACAAATCCCTCGTGATATCATTTCCCCCTATATGGCTGTGAATCATGGACCCTGTCAGCAGAGCTAGAGAGGAGAATCCAAGTATTCGAGAACAAGTGCCACAGAAGTCTCCTCAAAATTCATACAAAAAAACACAAGACCAACAACTATGTGAAAAGAAGAAATCAAAAAGCGTGGGGCCCCCAAGAACCCCTGCTCTCCACCATAAAGAGGAGAAAATGATGGGGTTTGGTCACACCACAAGACACAACACCTTAGCAAAAACCCTCTTGCAGGGAAGGTTGAAGGCAAGAGAAGAAGAGGCCGCCAAAAGAAATCATGGGTTGACAACATCAAAGACTGGACCGCCCAACCCCTGCAACACCTTCTACTAGCCACACATTATCGTGAAGCATGGAAAAAGATCTCTGTTGCGTCTTCTCTCATGCCCCCTACGTCCTTTGGGACATGGGACTGAGTGAGTGAGTTATACTCAATCACATGGTCCCAATTCTAAATGCTGGTAGCTCATCTGGATTACTGCTATTGTTAAAAAGCACAGTGTACATTTTTCTGTGGATAAAGTAAATCCATTTTCGAGCATATAGTAATCGATGTTGTTAAGTTGGTTCTGGTATGCCTTTTTTAATGTAGTTTAAAGCTCTTTTTGGTGTGTTTTGTTTCATAGAAACATTCAACCACATGCATATATCATCTGCATATTGCACTAAGACGACTTCCTTTGACATTTTCATAGGTAGATCATTCAGCAAAACATTAAATAAGAGAGGCGATATAACAGAACCTTGAGGTAGTCCCATATGAAGAGATCTACAACTTGAATATGATTTAGCTACTCTAACCTGTATACTTCTGTTAGTCAAAAAACCTTTAATATAGTGATAGACATACCAAAGAAACACCCAGATTCTTAAGTTTATGTAGCAACTTAGCATGCCAAACTTGATCATAGGCCTTTTTATATATCAAAAAAATGTTGCAAGAACGTTCTTTCTTCTTGCAAACTGAATTTTTATATGGGTTGATAGCTTAATCAAGTTATCTATGGCAGATCTGTCTTTTTAAAAACCCGCTTGATTGACCGGGATTGTTTTATTTTTATCACCTATGTACATAAGCCTTTTAATAATAATTCTGTCCATCAACTTGCAAGTATGTGAGGTTAAAGCAATTGGTCTGTAGCTACATTTAACTGTTCTGGGATTTCCCTGTTTATGAATTGGAACGAAAATGGATTGGTTCCAACTTACTGGCACAACACCTTCAATCCAACATTTATTGAACAGTTTAGGAGTAGAAAATGAAGTTTGCTGGTAGTGTTTTAACATTTTCATAGAAACTGCATCTAATCCATCAGTTTTTTTTGTTAGAGAGAGACAATAAAGCATCTCTAACTTCATCTACTGAAATTGGAGCATTAATGTATGAACTGTTGTCAGAGACTGGGTCGGCATATTCTGTTTTTACTTTCCTCTTCTGTTCTTTTTTTAACTTAAGTGACAAGCCTTCAAGACACATTGATTTTTTAAAACATGTCTGCAAATGCCTCTGCCTTTTTTTAAATTTGATGGAAATTCTTTGTTCTCCAGTCTCACTGGACAAGTTGGAAAACTAACCCCTCCTTTCATTTCAAAAAAATTTTTGCCAAACCTTTTAAGGTCCATATGATTTGAAAATTCTGTGATAAAAAAGAAGTCCAAAATTGTCTCTTACCTGAGCTACAACCAAGGTTGCAATGAAGTTAGCTTGTTTTGTTTTACATTATTTTCTGATGTTTTATTCTTTTAAATAAATTTATACCTTTAAGCGTTTTTTTTTAAAACTGCTTCCTCTCAAGCGGTGTCCACCAGATATTTCCCTGATGTTTATTTGTTTTTAAACGTATTAATTTTGGGGATAGAGAAAGTGGCAGCATGAGGATGGTCTCAGTAAAAGGGGAAATTAGAAGGGGTTTCCATGTTGTCATTTGTCAAAGCCGTCAGTGTTGTAACTGCTAGGATGTCTTCAAACTTCTTCCAATAAAGCTTTTATATGGTTAAAATTTGGAGATTTTTTTCTCCCTTGGTGTCACAGAAATTTGTTGTTCCACCAAAAGTTGTGATAATAGGCAGGTGATCGCTGCAAGGGTGTCTTAAAACGTTGACCATCACACTTGGAAGTAATGCAGGAGACCAAATGATAGATCTAAAGCTGATGCTTTGTGACTAACAATGTCGGGAAATTCTGGTAACCCCTGCCCGTCTTTTAGCAAGCATAGACATTGAATTCAACTATATTTTCTAAAATCGATATGAATATTTTTCTACATTCTTTATCCCAGATGGGGGGATGTGCATTAAAATTCCTGCTATGAACCACTTTTTCATTATCTTTAAGGTTGTGTATGCACTCAGTATTCAGTTCATTTGGTCCCTTAGGCAGATATACAGATTTCCCGTATTTATTATTAAGTTTTTTCCAAACCTTACTCGTGCGCACAAAGAATGTATTTCTGGGGTCTGGGTTAGGCACTGGTGAGGGAACATGCAGTAATCCACCCCTTCCTGAATGTATATGGCTGCACTGATTTTTGTTTCAGCATCGACTTGCAGATAGACAGGTGGATAAAATAGACAGGCAGCTTGGGCAGCTTTCTTTTATTTACTTTTTAGTGATTGTAACATCACTACTTGATAATGATTTCAGCAAGATGCTGGGTTAAATGGGGCAGATTAGTGGAAATAGATCTAGGATTCCACTGCATGATGGAAAACATGCTTCGTTGTTTGGTAGGCATAATAAAGTACAACGTTAAAAAAAAACCCACTAATAGATTAAAAACAAAACAAACCCAACCCAGAAAAAGACTTTATCAGACAAACAATTAAAAAAAGAAGAAAAAATAGACAATATTAACTGACTAAAGAATTTTAAACTTAATACAAAGAAATCTTTCAAGAAAGTTAACACTGGATCAAGTAAAAACAGCTGGTACAGATGTGAGCAAAACTGAATAATACCATAGCTAGTGCACTGCAAGTTCTATCTATCTATCTATCTGTCCCATAGTCTGACGACCGTGGGGGCACCCTCAAAGACTCAACAACCAGTTCCCTCCATTCCTCTCTCTGTTCTGCCTTTCTCAGGTTTTTGTTGAGTTCTAGGCCTGTCCATTCGCTGATGTTATCCTCCCAGCTCTTCCTTGGTCTGCCTCTTCTTCTTCCTTCTTGAACAGTGCCTTGTAAAATTGTCTTTGCAAGTCCATTGGATCTTGTGACATGCCCATACCATTTAAGTTTACGCTTGTTCACGATCATTAGAAGGTTCGTTCTCATAGGGTCCAATGGTTTGCTGGATTCTGTTATGCACGCTTTCGTTGCTTATGTGGTCTTTGTAGGAGATGCCAAGGAATCTCCGAAAGCATCTCATCTCCACCGCCTGTACTCTTCTCTCCAAATCTGCAGTCAGGGTCCATGATTCACAGGCATACAGAAATATGGATATGACAAGGGAGCCCATTAGTCTGATCTTGGAGATGAGTGAGATATTTTTATCTCTCCAGATGGTTTTTAGTTTTGACAGTGCTGTTATTGTCTGTGCAGTCCTGCATACTACTTCTGGCTTGGATCCCTGGTCTGATACAATGGCTCCCAGGTACTTGAAGCTTTGAACTGTTTCCACTTCTGGTCATTAACCCTGATATCAGTGCTAATGCCGTTGGTGTTATTAGTCATCAGTTTGGTCTTCTCTGCACTGATTTCCATGCCGTATGTTTTGGAGGCCTTATTCAGGTGTTCTGTTAGGCTGGCAAGCTCTTTTCTGATCCTGCTATTCCATCAATGTCATCTGCGAAGCGGAGGTTTGTGATCGTTCTGCCACCAATGCGGACTGATCCTTCATGATGTTCCAGTGCATCAGCCATGATTCTCCAAGGATGATGTTGAAAAGACGTGGGTGAGAGTAGACAGCCCCCTGCCTTATTCCAACTGTTGTTCGAAACCATTCGCCAAGTTGTTGTTGTAGTACACTCACTGGAGACCTTCGCTGCTACAGCTGTTTGATGACTCTGATCAGGTTTGCATTGATGCTGTGTACAAATTCTTGGTTGCCCACAAAGCGCATGCCACAATCCTGTTCATATGCCTTCTTAAAATCGATAAATTTACATGGTAAAGGTCTTGTTGATGTTGAAGGTACGCTCAACATAGCTATTCTAGGTTGAATATCTGTTCTGTTATACTGCGCCCTGCTCTGAAAACCTGCTTGTTCCTCAGCAATGATTGGTTCTGCTTGTGGTTCAGTAATATTCAATATTATATGCTGCATGACCTGCTTGGGGGGATATGAGGCTGATTGCTGCGGGTAATTATGGCATTGTGAGATTTCTTTTCTTGGGGAGGTTGATGTATGAGTGACTGGGTCCATGGTGTTGGCCATTTTCCTGTTGCCAGATTCTGTTGCAGATTCTTAGTTAGGGTGCTGATCATGGCTTCCCCTCCAGCTTGACACCAACTCATCGGGAATGTTGTTCAGCCCCTGCTGACTTCCCCTTTTTCATGCAATTCTGGACTGCTGTTGTTTCCACTTATTCTAGGAGGAGATGGGTGACTGTCTGTGTTCTTTGCTTTCGGGTACATTAAGGACTTCTGGATCTCTGCGGTTCTCTATTTTATACAGGTTCCATAGCAGTTATTCTGTCCATCTGTTCAGAATATTTGGTCGGCAGTGAGGGAAACTTTCCCCATGTTTGTTTGGATTGTTTATTTAAACTTTTCCCTGTTTTGTGCTAAGTCAGTCTTTCACCAGCTGATTATGCTTTCTTGCTATTGTTTTTCTTGATGTTCTTTCATGTCTTGGCACTGTTCACTGATCCATTTCTCTTTTGCATCCGTCATGGACTCCTGATCTTTTGTTGACTGCCCTATATTGTTGTTGCTCTTTCTTTTATTTTGTTTCATTTTTTCTTTTTCTTTAACTCTCTACGCTTGTTGCATAGTTGTAGGAGGGTAGGGTGACCCATGGTTTTTTTGACTCGGTCGGTGTTTGCCTTGAAAGATTCGCTGCTGGTTCAGTTCACTGCATTGTATTGAAAACTATTCGCCAGTGTTTTCTATGTCTGAGTCTATCACAGTGAGTGCTGCAAACTTTCCACCTTATCCTTGCTTGAAAAATTTCTACATACCTATGGGTCCTTTCAGCTTTCGAGGTCAATTTGAATCCTGATGTTGTTCAGTTGTGGATTGTCTTTAGAGTAGTCGGTAAGTTATCATCACAAGATATGATCACTCCTATGTCTGCTCCTGGAAACGTCGTGTCTGTGCGATGTTAACGCTAGACTGAAAACCGTCTTTTCACATGATGTAGTCTATTTGTTGTGGTGTTCTCCATTTGGGCTATTGCCATGTCCATTTTCTGGATTTCTTGTGTGGGCCAAGTATATTCACTAGCTGGAGGTAGTGTTTACTGGCCAAACTCCAGGGAGGTCTCAAAGACTCTTTCATTTGAGTGGTTATGGCATGTGGCCCACTAACGCCCGCACAATCTTTTATGCATCTTATCATACCTTGGCGTTCCAGTTACCTTGCACAACAAGGATTCTTTCTTGGGAGTTTGATCAGAACCTCTTGTTGCTGGTTCATAATTTCTTCTATTGGCTTCATTGTGCATAGTCTGATTGTAGGGCGTATGCTGTACTACGTTTTGGTTAAAGGGAGTTGCTCTCAGCGGATGGTAATAATGTTGCTGGACACAGGCTGACAGCTCATGACGGTGTTCACAGTGTCTTTGTGAACGAGATACCCACGCCGTGTCATGTTTATTCCTGTTTTCCACTGTATTATAATTTGTGGTCTTCCTGGGTCGTTGTTTCTCCCATGTTTTTCCACCTTATTTCGAACCCCAAGGTGTGCCATTGATTATGTCATTGTCAGTTCTTCCATTTTCCCGCAGCTCTTATGCCGTACATTCCGTCCCAATGATAGTGTTGTTTCGGGCACGGTTTTTGCTGTTTTTTACATCAGTAGCATACTTTCGACCTCTGTCCGATGGGGAAAACAGAAGCGGGGTCCTGTCCCCGGGGCGATACGTAGGAATTTGGCTTCTTTTTCCCTGGTTTGGTCTTGGGCAAAAAAAACCCTGGCGGAGCCTCCCTCCCCCAAAGTGGGATTTTTTGTTTGGGTTTACTCCCCACTGTGGAGGTGGTCGGGTTAATGGTTACCAGTACAGAGGGAAAAGTCTCTCCCCTGATCTGCAAGTTACTACACAAAAATTTAATTACCGTCAGTGTTTCTTAACAAAATTAAAATAATTAGGTCTAGGCTGTCCCCAACAGGGGTACTGGCAGTCTGCAGTGTGGGGTGTGTTGTTGTTGCGCGCGTGTGTGTGAATAAGGCTTTTTTAAGATCTAAAGAAAAAAAGAATAAATCATTAATGTCATGAAGAGAAAAAGTTACGCGCTGTAAAAATTAAACACGTATAATTATGCCCTCTGTGAAAAAACAGATAAAATAATAATAATATCACATCATCAACATATCACATAATAAATAATAATAAATGGAATTATTAGCGCTAATCTCCAAAAAAACAAATTCAAGCTTTGATTCACCCTGCTCTAACACATGAAACAAGTTACATAAACAGTTTTTAAAAATTTCCCAAAACGTATAACACACCCCCCGCAACACCAACGCACAAACATACACAGCACACAAGGTTGTGTACTTGGAGGGTGAAAAAGGGTTTCGCTGTTGAGGGTGTAAAATAATGAAACATGAGAAAAAAGTCTTTAGATTTGAAATAAATGTTTTTTGAGGCTGGATTTAAAAGTTATAAGGGGGCTTTTGGGAAGGGGGAGAGAGGGGGTCATTCCAGATCGATGGACAAAAATGAGAAAGAGAGCACCCGCAGTGAATTGGTTGAAATTAGTTTTTCTTGCACGGTATCTGCCCAGCAGAGGGGAGGGATCGAAAAGGAGTGAAACAGGTGAATACTTTTCCAAGATATACGAAGGCTGTTTTATAAAACTTTTGAAACAGGGGTACTATCTTATGGTTTACTTCTGTGGCAAGGCAGCCAATGGATAGATCGCAAGAGAGGGGAAATGTGTCGATTTTTTCTTTTGGGGACTAGTTGAGCGCAGAGTTTTTGTATACGTTAAGGGAGTGGATAGATGATGCTGCCAGACCAGCCGAGAAAATTTGCAAAGAGTCCGTGTGAGAGAAGAGAGACGTGATATTTGGATGTTGCTCATAACAGGTACTTTCGAATGACTAAAACGCCGTAAATTTATAGTAAACATGACTGGCAGGTCTGGGTGACGAATTTTTGATGGGGAGTGTGTTTTCAATAAAGACCCCCAAGATACTTCACGCGTGGCTAGAGGGACAGACTATTGCAAATTCACTGAAGCTGTTGTGATGGGAAGTTCTTTTTACCTGAAGAGGATTCGGTTTTATCTGCATTTAAAAATAACTTGTTCGTATCGACCCCCCCAACAACTTACGGTTTTTCCGATGACATTTACCTCATGGGGGGAAGTAACACAGAGCTGCAAGTCTTACGACCAGACTTGAGAACAGAGCTGGGCATATGGGGTGGGGGGAGCTCGGGAAAAGAAAGTACTTGTAAAGCACGACAAAGCCACCGCTAAAAATTTTCATGAAGGCCAACACTGGGGAGGGAGACGCTTTTTAAATACCTCGGCGCTACCTCACAAAAGGGCGGGCGATCACGACAGAAATCAAATCAGAATGCCAGGCAACATCTTCCCTGACAAAAACTCACCACCATATGGAAAAGTAAAAGAATCAGTTTCCAAACAAACTAAAGCTCTACAAAGCTATTCAGTCGACCCGCTGTAGGAGTGAAACCCGGACATTGACGCTGAAAAGCAAAACGAATCCAGTCATTCGAAAAAAATGCCATAGAAAACACGGGCATATCCTGGAGAGACGAAAGGGCCAACGAATTTGTCAAGGTCAAAAAAACCGGCTGGGGAGGGCCCCAGGAACCCTTCCCCATCGTAAGAAAAAAAGCTGACATGGTTCGGCCACGTCACCCGCCCCAACACTCTGCCCAAAACAGTACTGCAGGGAACACCCCAAGGTGGCAGAAAGGGGGGGAAGAAAACAAGTCAGGGGTGGACAACACAGAGAATGGGCCGGATGAATGACTCGGCATACTGGCGAGCCGGGCCGGTGGATGGGGGGGCTTACCCCGGGATGTCTTTATGTCTCCCCCCACGACCGCCAAGGGCACGGGTTGATGATATGATGGTTCTGTATCATCCAATGGTGGTTCATGAAAGGCAGTAGGTTTTTTTTGAGAGAAGGCAATTTTCGGGGTATCATGCTCAGAAATTATGGTGACTGTGACGGTTTTATATGTGAAAGTGGGCAGTGTAGAGAATTAAAAGAAAGGGCCAAAAAATGATCCCCGTGGGATCCCCTTCCCCGTTTGAAGGTGTGATTGAATCTACGTGTATGATGAGGATCTGCCTTTTTCGCCCGTCGGCAGCACTGTGTGTAGCTCTGTGTTTTGAATGTGGTGTTTTTGGGGGTTTTTTTTTGGGTTTCCCTTTCCTAAAATTTTTACATTTCTTTGTTCGTGTTTTTACCCTGAAATTTTTTGGTTTAAACATTTTTTTTTGTTATTATCTACTTTTTGAGATATTTCGATGTATAATTTTCATCTTTGTTTGAATTGTTCAAAATTTCGATTCGACTTATGAATTGTTTAATCTGACCCTACTGCCGTTCAACAAATTGCACGTGATTCACGAACTGACAACCACCCCCATAAATCAAGTCTAGTGTGTGTTGTTCCTGCTACGGCCGGGGACATTAAGCTTATGCCTCGCACCTGAAATTGTCCAAAAACAGTACAACACGCTTGCTCCTGATATTAAGCAGCGAATAACACAACTTTAGCAATCATCGCCGCAAAACCGACGGGAACACGGCAGGCCCGACGTCATCGCCAGTGGTGGGCTTCCCTCTCCCGTGTCTCCCCCCCCTCAACTCTGACGTCACTTTCTGTCACCCCGACAAACGCTTCTTCCCATGCTGGCCGTCCACCCGCCCCTTCAAGCTTTTGATGTTCTGTTGTTTGTAACTCTGATAATGTTTTTGTTCCGATGATTTATGATGTATATCATGATGTGTTTCAAAAACCGAATCCCCCGTACACAGTTTCTTTCACCATCTTCTACTCCTATTTCACCATCCAAACTCTTGTCTTTCTGTTCTTCCGCTTGCCGCATCTCCATCATCGCCTTCGTCCCCTTCCTCTGATGCTTGTCCAAACTCACCACTTTACATCTCAACCTCTCCACCTCCTTCAGATCTTCCCCCTTCAAGTTTGTTTGTTCAATGTGCATCTGTCTGTCAAATGGGAAAAGCCGACTACAATCTGGTTTTCATCTCTGAAAAAAACATTGACTTAACCATCCTCACCGATACTTGGCTTAAACCACATGGCCATGAGCCAAAAATAAAACAGCTGACTCCTCCTGATATAAAACCATTTCTTTTCCCCCGACTCTCTCGAGGAGGTGGGATTGCCATCATTCTCAAAGACATATTGAACCATCTCTTTCTTTCAGTCACAACCTTCAATTCTTCACATGAATCTTTTGAAGTTTGCGAAATCAATTCTCAACCTACGGCCACTCTATTACTATCTGCTGCCTTTACCGTCCCACCATCCCAGACGTAAAAACAACCTAACATCTCTTTTTCACCAAGAATTCCAGTCACTCCTCGACCACTACAGCCTCTCCCCACTAATTAATAATTCTTTGGGACTTCAACTTCCATTTCGACAACCAGTCCCCTTCTCCGATGTCAAACGTCTTTCTCTTGCACTTCCAGCCATTCTCTCTCTCAACTTGTAAACGAAGCAACGCACAGATCTGTCATTTTAGACTGGCTGATTACTATATGCTTCATTCAATTCTTGTCCACATCTGTTTCTGCACCACGAACAGCATTCTGATCAATCGCCATTCTTATCCATCCAACATCACAAAACCTGTCAGAAAGAAGAAATAAGTTACTCGTCGCAATCTAAAGGCCTTAGACATTCATACCTTCCTTCCAAGCTTCCGAACGTTTTCACAAAACCTCTGACCACACTGGACCTCTCTGATCCACTATAACACTATTCCTCCGCCAACTCCTTGATTAGCATGCACCTCCACTGATCATCTCTCCCTGACAGAACCCCTGTGCGCCATGGTAACCCAAGACATCTTGATAGTCGAAGCGCAAACGACGCCGGCAACTAGAACGGGCAGTGCGGAAGGTCAAAAAAACCGAAATCCAACAAACAGCTTTTTCCGAAAACAGATAACCAGTCAAACCTCTTAAATCCATTAGCAAAGACAGACTACTACTCTTCCCAAATTCTCTGTGCTACATCTTAAAATCTCCTTTTTCCATCCACCTCACATCCTTGGAGTTGCAAAAGCAACTCCTCTGCCTACCACCCACAGCCTGTCTGAACTTCCATCCATATTTTCTGCCTCTTTTCAGAACAAAGTTCGAAACATACGCTCCAGACTTGATCAAACTCAATCCAGCCTGCCCTCCTGCACCACCCAGTTCACTGGCACTCCTCTCTTTCCTCCATCCCACAAGTGAAAAAGAAATCCATGACATTTCTGAAGGAAATGACTATAAAATCATGCGCTTGATTCCATACCTTGCTCCTGTTTTTCTCACAATGCCTTCCACAACCTTGTGCCTTATTATCACTAAAATAGTAACTCATCTCTTCCCAGTCCGGAAATTTCCATCAGCTCTTAAAACAGAATAGTCCACACTCTACTGAAAAAGCACGACCTCGATCCCACATTCTGAAGATTTAATAGGCCTGACTCCAAACTTACCCTTTGTCTCTAAATACTAGAAAAGTGTTCTCAACAGCTCAACAGTCACCTTCATTCCAATGATCTTCTTCCCACTTTTCAGACTCCTATCGCCCTAACCACAGCACAGAAACCACCCTAGTCCATACTTTAATACACTTGCCTACTTGCTTCTGTTGCAGGAAAAATCTCCCTCCTCACCTTCTTGACTTAGCGGCAGCCTTTGATACCATAGATCACTCAATTCATCTTTCTCGCCTCCAAAATACGTTTTGGTATTTAATGGCACAGCCCCTCACCTGGTTTACTTAAACCTCACAACCGGTTTTCCAGAAGTTATGATTGTAAACAAAATTCATCAAAACCTGTCAAAATGGAATGTGGAGTCCCGCAGGATCATCTGGGCCCTGTTCTCTTTACTCTCTACACTGCTCCACTCTCACAATAATAAACAGCACCCTATGATCATCATTTCTATGCCGATGATACTCAACTTCAGTTGTCAGCGAAACTGTTAAAACTTGCCTTCCCTCTCTGACTAAATATGTCCTACTTGCCTTCAGACATTCAAAAACTTGGATGACTCAGAACAAGTTGACAACTTAATGCTGATAAAACCGAAGCCATGCTCATAGGGACCCAACATAAACTTTCCTCTATCACAAAAACTTCAATAGAATTCGGCAATACGTCAGTTCCTTGTCCAACGCGTGAAGTACATAGGAGTAGTTTCGTGAAACACACCTCTATGAAAAAATTCACACCCAGACCCTGCCCCATCTTGCTCTATCAATTTACGGCGCATAAGCGCGATCGCAAGTATCTGTCCACTGATGCAAACTTCCAAGCTTGTCACATCTCTCATTCTTTCACGTTTAGGACTCTGAATTCTCTTTGGCTGGCCTAACCAGCCATCATCTAACCACTCTCTTCAACGCATACAAAACTCTACATCTCGACTGGTCCTAAGAAAAAGAAAAAATCTGAACACATCCACCCTCTTCTGAATCTCTCCACTGGCTGCCTGTCTCACAAAGACTGGAGTATAAAATCAATACCCATCTGTTTCAAATGTCCTCCACAAATCCAGCACCCTCTTATCTCTGTAACTGTCTTCACCTGACACTCCATCCCGTTCCCTTCGTTCAGAGGCCGCAGATACTTTGTGCTTTCGAACACCCAGATTCAAACAAACCACTATTGCCGTCGCTCCTTCTCTGTTTCTGGTCCATCCACCTGGAGTGACCTCCCTCTTTCCTTCGTCAAAGCCTTCAACTGATACTTCCAAATCCAACCTCAAAAACACACACTAATTCCTACCTGAGACTTTCCCCCCACATATCTTGTCCCTAATTTCAACCGCATCTTTCACTTTAAGTGTTGTCGTGGTGTGTTGTGGTGTGTTGTGGTGTGTGTGTCGTGTGCGTGCGTGCGTAAGTGCGCCGCATGGATTTGAAATCTGGTTGCTCATTATGTTTAAGGAGAGTGCATGCCTGTAAATGATGAGTGCAAGCGCTTCCGATTTGTTTTGTTTTTACAAGATTCACACGCTATATAATTCCATATATATTATTATTATTATTATTATTATTTATTATAATGACATATTCCCCACATATGTTTTCTAAACAACAATTGTGCAGGCAACCACACGCAACCCACGTTATACAAGATTACGATTCACATTCACGATCAGGTTACACCACACACACACACACACAACACACACGACACTTTATTTATGAGTATACACACGATTAGAAAATCGACTGCGTAAACGAAGGTTACAGCGCCCTAAAAAAATTCCCCAACATTTGGCTCTCTGAGCACAGAATAAGAAGAAGAAGAAGAAGAAGAAGAATGAAGAGAAGAAGAAGAAAAGAAGAAGAAATGAAGAAGAAGAAGAAGAAGAAAAGAAAAGAATATGATGATGAAATGATGATGATGATGATGATGATGATGATGATGATGATATGATGATGAAGAAGAAGAATAGAGAAGAATAAGAAGATAAGAAATTTTATATACGCTGAATCTTGTAAACAAACAAAATGAATGTTGCACTCAATCATTTACACGCATGAAATTTTCCCCAAATAACATAATTAAGGGTTTTTCCCCTTTGGTAGGATGACGGGGATGAAGGATGCTGTTAAAAGAGAAAAAAGAATTTAGGGGAAAGTCTAGTAGGAAAAAAATGCGTTTGAGGGTTAATTTTGAAGGGTTCAAATGGTTTTGCGAAGTGAAGAGGAAAGGGCCCTTCCAGGGGTGGGCCCGAAACAAGAAAGAACGACGGCCAACAGGTTTGTTATCCTTTATATCAATTGAAAATCTAAATCATTTCAATGTAAGAATTTTTTGTTTTTTGTGTTCACAGAGAAAAATCCCCATCGTTTTTAAAAAAAAAAATCATCATCTCGTCCATCGTTGCCTCCCCCCCCCCCTCCCCTCTCCCTCTATTCTCTCTCTCTCTCTTCTCTCTCTCTCTCTCTCTCTCTCTAAAAAAAGAAAGAAAGAAAGAAAGAAAACCTTCAAACAAGCCCAATCAATCAAAAATTCTCTATTGAGGGAAAATATTTTAAAATTACACAATTTTTTTCATCCGCCCTTCAAAAAAAAAAAAAATATAAGAAAACTGACTCAAATTCAAAAACTTTATATTCAAAAGACAATGTTTAAACTGTTTGAAAAAACAAAATGAAAAGAGGAAATGTCCCTTTTCTCAATTTAGACCTCACAATTAAGAAGAACAAAAACCCAAAACATACACCAAGGGTGGCATGCAGTGTGTGTGGGGTGTGTGTGTGTTTTCCAATGGTCCTGAATAACAATTTATTATGGATTTTTTTTGGGGTTTTTTTCTTTTCCCCTTTAAACTTTCTATCTGAAAACGAAATTATTTTGGTTTACCTCATAAAAATGGCGTGGGCGTGAGTGCGAATGAGCCCACTTTGGTGTGTGTGTGGGGGGGGGGGGGGGGGGGGGGGCTGGGGGGGGGTTGTATGTGACTGTTGGATGTGCGACATACCGGCGCGCGCATGAGAGCATGTAATTGGATGTTTAAATCTCTGCATAGCTACACAGTTTTAATTTAATCCGAGCTTAAACAGCGGGGACGGGATAGCTCAGTGGTCAGAGCTCTCACTCCCTTTCCCCAAGCTAAGGTGAATCAGCATTCAGCCTAGTTAACGAATGGATGGGTGACCGTTTTGCGCGCCTCGGTGTCAGTCAGTACAGTCCCCGGGTTCACCCAGCTGTAAATGGGTGCCTGCCTCTTTAGGGTCAGGGAAGATAACATACACCAGCGAAATATGACTGGGTGAGGCATTGCTGATGTCTGGGTGTATGTTTTGTTTTTGGTTGTTGTTGGTGTTTTTTTAATTTCGTCCTTGCGATTGTGGCATTTCTGGTGTAGCTTAACAGTGTTGTGGTTGTTTTCTGTAATGTTTTCCTGTTTGCTGTTTTTCTGTCTGGCTTGGGGGCCCCACTGAGTTTCTCTTGATGGGGTTGATCAAGTAATTGAAGTGTGGTGTGTGTGTGTGTGTGGGAGGAGAGAGAGAGAGAGAAAAAAGAAGAAGAGGGGAGAGAGGGAGAGAGGAAAAGAGAGAGAGAGGAGAGAGAGGGGGAGAGGAATGACGAATGACTGACAAATTCTTTATTTCGAAGGATAATGAATAACCACTCAAGTGCTTTTTAACATCCATCCCGCCCGTAGGGATACATCTTAATAATAACCCAATACTCATACTCTCAAACACTAGAAACCAAAGGGAAATAACCCTTTCAAAAAACAAAAACAAAACAAACAACAACCAAATAACAAAAAAAAAACCCCAAACACCACCCTTCACCCCCCCCCCCCAAAAAACAACAACCCCACAAACGGGAAAAAAAGAGGGAAAAACCAAAAAAAAAAGAGCATCCCCCCCCCCCCCCCCCCCCCACTAAAAAAAAAAAAAAAGCAAAAAAAAACCAAAAAAAGAAGAAAAAAGAAAAACAAAACCAAAAAAAACACAAGGGGAAAAAAAAAAAACTTAATAAATCAAAACATCTACACATGTAAAATGTACCATAATTGTTACACTAACAAAGAAGCATCATAAAATTCAAACAGCCGACAACCCAATAAAATATTGAAAAATATAAATATGACAGCACACAGCAACTATAACTATAAGCAAAAACAATAACAGAAGAGAGAGAGAGAGAGAGAGAGAAAAAGGAGAGAGAGAGAGAGAGAGAAAAGAAAAGAGAGGGTGTATTTAAGAGCTAATATTAACATATAATTTCAAAACATACCGATCCCCATCAATACTCATTTTGATTATCCCCGTTAAAATTATTATGTCATGATAATAAAAATAAACTGAAGGAAGAGAGAAGAGAGAGAGAGGGAGAGAAGAGGGAAGAGAGAGAAAGAGAGAGAGAGGAATAGAGAGAGAGAGAATGAAGAGAGGGGAAGCAAGAGGAAAGAATGGAGAGAGAGCGAGACGAATGAGAGAGGAGAAAAAGGAGAGAGGAGGAGAGAGAAGGGGAAAGAAAGAGAGGAGAGGAGAAGAGACAATGAAAATGAAAAATTCTTTTATTTCGAGATAATGATAACCACATGTGTTTTTTTACATCCAGCCCCGCCCGTTGGGGTCTTTTAAATATAATAACCCAAAACTTATAATTCACAATAAAAAAAAAGGGGGAAAAACCCCTTTTAAAAACAGCCCCCCCCAAAAACCCCCCCCCCCCCCCCCAAAAGCAAGAAAATAAAAGAAAACCATAAAAATACCCCACCCCCACCCCCCAAAAAACCTTAACCAAAACAAACAAACAAACAAAAGAGAAGGAAAAACCAAACCAAAAAGGGGAAAAAAAAAGAGAAAAACAACAAACAACAACAAAACAAGAACAAAAACAAAGCCAAAAAAAAATAACAAACCAAACTTTAAAAAGTCAAAAGTAAAAAACTAACTTTCAAAAGGAAACCCTACTTGTTAACATAATTATAAGAATTTTAAATAGGGCACTCATTAAAACTTAATACAGAGGCAAGCCAATAAAGTATTGAAAAAATAAAAATATGAATCCTTTATCAGGGTATACTATGACTATAAGCAGGGCGTTAAAGGTGAGAGAGAGAGACAGAACAAGAGAAAGAGTTTGGGGTTTGGGGTATTCAAGATAATATCCCAAAATATAATTCCCAAAACATAGAGATCCCACAACACTCCCTTTTAGATTTACCTTTCAAATTAATTCATGATAATGAAAAAAATTTAAAACCCAAAAATCCACACAATAAAAAACAAGAAAAAACCAAAAGAAATTTAAAAATATCATCG
>CM054148.1:29113106-29115108 GCA_028751875.1 Rapana venosa | reverse complement strand
TTATAAAACCTTTTTTTTAAACATCGCTTTTCGGGTAATCGAACAAGCGGCTTGAAAGCATGTAAAAAACGTATATACTACACTATATACAAAGTCATGGTGCAGTCAGACAGATCCACCGGTTATGCATAACCGTTATTTTTAGAACCACATCATTTTCGTTAGTGGCACAGCACCTGAGCAGTTATGCATAATATTCATTGAGAAGCTCGCAGATCCTGTGTTTTAGGTAGGGTGAGAGGTTGTTCTGATTCTGACGAAATATCTGACATTACCTAACAAACTAAGCAAGGTACAGGTAAGATAAATTCAAACACTTTTTTTAATGAAAAGCTCGCACGTCTTCACTGCACAACTTCACACTGCGAAATGACAAGACAGCTAGGGCTCGGTTGCTAACAACATAGAGTTCTGAGCGGAAATGTCGTCACTGTTACTAATCAGCTGATTCTATCTAGTCTTGTGATTGGGGAAAGGTAAGTAACATGTCTAGATATGTCTTATGGGGGCGGGAGACACCCTAGCGCTACCGAGACACCCTAGCCCTACCTATTAAAAATCTCGTTATTCAGTTGTCAAAGCCTATTGGCGTGCTGTGTGTCATTCAAGCAGCTGGCGAGGTGTGTGTCTCTACCCCATTTCTTTCTCCCTCTTCAACTCTTTTTTCTGTGGACCAGTATAGCATAAATTCCCATAATGTTATAGTTTTACCCATCAAAAATAAATTAGTATTACTTTCAGTTTTAGTAGAGAGAAAGGGAAAAAGGGGCGTCAAGGTAAACTGTTTAGTTTTTATATAAAACTATGCAAGTTTTGGTTCGATGAGGCGAAGCCGAATCGGACCAAAGTTGCCTGGTTTTGGATAAACAGTAAGTAGTTGAGCTTGACGCCCCTTTTTCCCTTTCTCTCAAGGTTTAAGCAGCGTCGAGCGTGGTTACCACTTGGATGGGTGACCGTTTGTTCACCTTGGCTTCAGTACAGTTGCCCCCCCCCCCTCCCAGTTTACCCCAGCTGTAAATGGGTACCTGCCCTCTTTTAGGGTCCGGGAAGGTAAAGCAGCGAGGGAGAGGAGATGGGCGCCCCCGCCCTCAACATGCTGGCCCCTAGAGAAGTTGAGGTCTCTGACGCCTCGCTCCTCTACGACTACATAGAATATGGGACACCCTTTACCTTTTTTATTATTATTGTTATCATCATCATTATAATTATAATTATTATTATCATCATTATTATTATTATTATTATTATTATTATTGTTATTGTTGTTGTTGTTTATTCTTTTATTTCGAGGATAATGGAATAATCACTCGTGTGCTTTTTTACACCCAGTCCCCGTGTGTTTGCAGTTTTGTATATTTTGTCATCCGTTCCCACCGGCACACAATGGCCTACTCTTCCGAAAAGCGGAACAGGTTTTAACATGTGCGCAAGAGGTTCTGCATGTGTTCGCGCACGGGGCTTCGGTTTATAGTCTCATCCGAAGGACTTTTGGGGGAGAGTGGAGTCTGCACTGATGTTAACTCCAGGGGAAAATATCCCCCTTGAACAGGGAATCGAAAAGGAAAAAATCCTCTTGAACAGGATCCGAACCCGGGTCAGCAGATCACGAATGCTTCACTCTAATCACCAGGCTATCCCGCCCCCCTCACACACACACACACTCACACACGCACGCACCCGCACACACACACACACACACGCACACACACACACACACGCACTCACACATTGCGCACACGTTAAATCCTGGTCCGATTTTCGAAAGAGTAGGCCATTGTGTGCCGGTGGGAACAGATGACAAAATCTTCAAAACCGCATTCACACGGGGATTGGTTGTAAAAAACAAAAAGCAGCACATAAGTGCTTATTCCATTATCCTCGATATAAAAGAATAAACTAAATAATATTGATAAATAAGTTAAATACACACACACACACACACACACACACACACACACACACACAAAGAGAGAGAGAGAGAGAGAGAGAGAGAGGAGAGAGA
>CM054148.1:29098106-29108106 GCA_028751875.1 Rapana venosa | reverse complement strand
TTTAAACTTTTCTTCCTGACACCTCCTTCTTGTCTTTTTTCTTCTTCTTTTTTTTGCCTTCTCGGTCCATTCTCCTGCCTTGTTCTCTCTCCAGAAAGAACTTAAAGACAATAAGTCTCTCCCCATGCCCGAAGTCGGATGCGCGGGGTCTGATTTGTGAAGGCGCTTAACGGCAGCGCGATGCATTTTTCTCTCATATGACAGAAAAACAGTAGTTGCAGTCTGAGCGTTCGAAGAAGAAGAAGAAGAAGAAGAAGAAATCTTTCTGAGGGGGAAAAAAGGCAGAAGAATGAACGAAGAAGGCAGAAAATAGAAAAGAAAGTGGTGACAGGAAGAAAAGGGACAAGGCAAGAAACAAAGAGAGGGATAGAAAAGAGGGAATTCCTAGCAAAGAATTTCCAGGAGGTGGGGGATACTATATATACTTACAGGTTCTCAGTATCCACACGGGGTGGTGGGTGGGGGTTCTTGCTTTCTGATGCTTTAACTCAAGACAAGATGGATAGATGGATGGATAGATGGATGGATGGAATGATGGATGGAATGATGGATGGATGGATATAAGTAACGCCCTTGCCTAGACAGCGAGAAGTTAGATTTTGATCCCTGTCTGCGCCTGAATGTTATTTCCCCTATCCACTAGACCTTGAATAGGGGTCTGTGTGCTAGTCTTTTCGGATGAGATCCTAAATCAAGGTCTCGTGTACACGACACATTCAGGGCACGTAAAAGAGTCCACAGCAATAAGAGAGTTGTCCCAGGCAAAATATACTACAATGCAATAGAACACATCACAATACTATACAAAACAACTCAGTACAACACAAAACAACATACTACAATACAACACAACACCATACCATATTATACCGTACAATACAACACAACATAATGCAACGCAACGCAACGCAACATAAAACAACTCCCCAAAACAAAAACACAAAAATCTACACAACGCAACGCACTGCAAAACAATACAACACAATACAATACGTAACTATACAAAATACATACAAAACCATATCATACTCTACAACACAATACAACACAACAAATACAACACAATACAACACAACTCCCTCACAAAAACTACAACACAACACAATACAAAACAACACAATTTAAAAAACAACTTCAATACGACTAACACAACACAATTTTCCCCAAATAAACATAATTCCAACACAATACAACACAACACAAATCAACACAACACAATGCAATACAACACAACTCCCAATACGACGCAACACAACACAATTCCCAATACAACACAATAAACAAATACAAAACAACACAATACAACACAATACAAAGCAACACAATACAACACAACTCCCAATACTACACAACACAACACAATTCCAATACAACACAATTCCCAATACAAACAACACAATGCAATACAACACAACACAACTGATGGCCGGGTGGACGGGTGGATTCTTTTTTCTTCAGGAGATGATGTACATGTACAACAATCAGACAGGAATGTGCGTCAAGTACCCGTTACACAATACACCACAACACAACACAATACAACACAATACAACACAACACTCTAGAAAACAATACAACACAATACAATTCAATACAACACAACACACTGCAATACAACACAATACAATTCAATACAACACAACACACTGCAATACAACACAATACAATTCAATACAACACAACACACTGCAATACAACACAATACAATTCAATACAACACAATGCAATACAGCACAACACACTGCAATACAACACAATACAATTCAATACAGCACAACACACTGCAATACAGCAGCACTGATGGACGGATGGACGGGTGCCCTTTCTTCAGAAAATGATGTGCATGTACAACAATCAATCAGACAGCAATGTGCGTCAAGTACCCGTTACACAATACAACACAACACAACACAATGCAACACAACACAACACAACTGATGGCTGGGATGGGTGGACGGGTGGGTTGTTGTTTTTTTCTTCAGGAGAAGATGATGTATATGTACAACAATCAGACAGGAATGTGCATCAAGTACCCGTTAAGCAGTCCGTTCCCCTATCGCTGTATGCCAGGTGAGTTTGTCTGTCTGTCTGTCTGACTGTCTGACTGTCTGACTGACTGACTGACTGACTGTCTGTGTCTGACTGTCTGTCTGTCTGTCTTCCTGTCTGTTCGTGTGTCTCTGTCTGTTTGTGTCTCTGTCTGTTTGCCTGTCTGTCTGCCTGGTGGCTTGTCTGATATTGTCTTATCTGTGGGTGTGTGTGTGTGTGTGTGTGTGTGTGTGTGTGTGTGTGTGTGTGTGTTCGTGTGTGTGTGTGTGGTGGTGTATATGTATGTATGTGTGTGTGTGTATGTATGTATGTATGTATGTATGTATGTATGTATGTATGTATGTATATTATATGTATGTATGTATGTATGTATGTATGTATGTATGTATATATGTATGTATGTATGTATGTATGTATGTATGTATGTATGTATGTATGTATGTATGTGTGTGTATGTATGTATGTATGTATGTATGTATGTATGTATGTATGTATGTATGTATGTATGTACGTACGTACGTAGGTATGCTATGTATGGATGTGTGTGTTGTGTGTCTGTGTGTGTGTGTATTTGTATGTATGTATGTTCTGTATGTATGTTTTTTGTATGTGATATATGTATGTCTGTGTGTATGTTTGTATGTATTTATGTTATGTATGTATGTTTGTATGTGTGTGATGTTTTGTATGTATGTACCTTCACGTACGTTTGGTTGTTTTTTTATTACCACTTTAAGTCACTAGATTCTCTCTGCGTGAAATTCGGGCTATTCCCCGGGTGAGGAGCGCGTCGCCACACGAGCAGCGCCACCTTTTTTTTCTTTTTTTTTTTTTTTTTGGTCTGCAATGTATTGTTTTCCTATCAGATATACTGCTACTTGGCTTTTTTCTAAGAATTTGCATGGGTCAACTCCCTTGTTGCCGTGGGTTCTTTACGTGCGCCTGAAAAAGTTGGTAACACGGGAATCGGTTTATCGTCTCATCGAAAGACTAGAGCCCAGACAACACTCATGGTCTAATGGCTGGGGGAAAATGTTTCGGCCCAAACGGGATTCGAACCACCGCACACTTTGGACCCGGACTTTTCGCTTTCTAGACAGGCGCGTTACCTCTAGGCCACCGATCCACCTAATTGTATGTATGTATGTTTGTATATATGTTAGTATGTACGTATGTATGTATGTATTATATGTATGTTAGGTATGTACGTATGTATGTCATTGTGTGTTTGTTATGTATATATATATATAATTTATTATATTATATATATATATATATATATATATATATATATGTCTGTATGTTATACATGAATGTTATATATGTATTATATATGTTTGTACGTATGTATGTGTGTATGTATGTATGTATGTATGTATGTTTGTATTTATATATGTATGGAGGTAAGTATGTATGTATGTATGTATTGTGTATCGGAGTATCATAGTACGTATGTTCGTATGTATGTAGTACGTTCGTTATGTATGTATATATTATATTTATATATATATTATATATATATATATATAATATATACTATATATATATATATATATATATCTATGTATGTTATGTATATATGTATGTATATTTGAATTGTATGTATGTATGTATGTATGTATGTATGTATATATTTGTATGTATGTATGTATGTATATATATGTATGTATGTATTATGTATGTCATGTATGTATAGTAAGAATAAGTATGTATGTATGTACTGTATGTATTATATGTATATATGTATATTGTACGTATGTATGTACGTACGTATGTTATGTATATACTATATATATAATACTATATATATATATATATATATTTATTATATTATATGTATGTATGTATATATGTATGTATGTATTTATGGAGTGTATCTATGTCATGTATGTATGTTTGTATGTTTTATGTATGTGTGTACGTGTTAATTTGTTTGTACGTACGTTACGTATGTATGTATTATATATTTATTTACATATTTATATATATACTTATATCATATTATATATATGTCATGTGTGTATATAGGTATAGATTGTATGATATATGTTGTATATATGTATGTATGTCCTGTGTGTGTTTATATATTATATTATATATATATATATCATATATATTAGATATTATTATGTATGTATATGGTATATAGGTATGATTTTATGTATGTATATATGTATGTATATATGTATGTATGTTTTTGGGTGTGTGTGACCCACCAGTCTCCTCGGCAGCGCGGCACCGGTCCGGAGGCCCAGGTGGTGTACGGGGCTGGCGGTCTGCGGACTGGACCACTCTGCGCACCTTGGCTGATCGTGCCTCGCTCTGACAACGCCACTCTGGAGCTCACCCTCACCCTCTCCCCCCGCTGCATCCCAGTCCTGGAGGAAGCTGGTCATCCCCTATCCTGGAGGAGGTTAGGGATTGGGGTGAGGGGGGGGTGTTGGGGGGTACGGGGGGGGTTGGGGGTGTGGGGGGTTTTGGGGGGGAGAGGGTTGTTGGGGGTGGTGGGGGTTGGGGTGGGGAGAGGGGGGTGGGTGAGGTTGGGGGGAGGGGGGGGTGGGATGTGGGGGGGGAGTGGGGGTTGGGGTGTGGGGGGTGGTGGGAGGGGGTTTGGGTGGGAGGGGGGGGGAGCTGGGGGGAAGGTAGCCATCTATGTACCGAATTTTGAGTGGGTGTTGGGTTGGTGGGGGGTTGGGTGGGGGAGGGGGGGTGGGGGGAGGGGTGGGTATGGGATGGGGGGGGAGGGGGTGAGGGGGGTGGAGGAGGATGAGGTGCGGGTTGGGGGGGGTGTGGGTAGGTGGAGAGGGGGGGGGGAGGGTGGGAGGTTGCGGGGGGGAGGGGAGGTGGGAGGGAGGGGTGGGAGTTAGGGGGGAGGGGGGGGTGGGGAGGGTGGGGGGGGGGGGGGGGGGGGGAGGTGGGGGGGAGGGAGGGGGGGGGGGGGGGGGGTGGCCTGGGAGGGGTGAGGGGATGGGGGGGGGAGGGGGGGTGGGGGGGGGGGGGGCGGTGGTGTCGGAGGGGGGGGGGAGGGAGGAGGTGGGGGGTGGAGTGGGAGGTGGGGGTGGGGGAAAGTAGGGAGGGGGGGGTGGGGTGGAGGGGAGGGGAGGCGGGTGGGGGGGGGGGGGGGGGGGGGAGGGCGGAGGTGGGGGTGTGGGGGGGGGAAGGAGGGGGTTGGGGTGCGGGGTGGTGGGGGGAGGGGTTGGGGGCGAGGGGGGGGGGAGGGGGGGGGAGAGGGGTTGGGCGGGGGAGGGGGTTGGAGTGGGGGTGGAGGGTGGGGGGGGGGGGGGTGGTTTGGGGGTCTTTGGGTGGGGGTGGAGGGAGGGTGTGGGGGTGGGTGGGGGGTTGGGGGGGGAGGATCGGGTTGGGGTGGGGGGGGTGGGGGAGGGGGTTGGGGGGAGGGTCGGTGGGGAGGGGGGCGGAGAGGGGGTGGGAGGGGGAGGGGGGTTGGTTGGAGGGTGGAGGGTCTTGGGGGGGGGGGGGGTTTGGGGGTTGGGTGGGGGGTGGGGAGGAGGGGTGGGTGGTGGGTTGGGGGGGTTGGGGGGGGGAAGAGGGGGTTGGGGGTGGGAGAGTGGAGGGTTGGGGTGGTGGAGGTTGGGGTGGGGGTTGTAGTGTGGGGATGAGGGGGGGGTGGCGAGGGTGGAGGAGGAGGGTGGGGGAAGGGAGGGATGTGAAGATGGGGGTTTGGTGGTTTCGGCGGGTTGGAGGAGGTTGGGGGTCGGGGTTGGTGGGTGGGTGGGGGGTGGAAGAGGGGTTGGGGGGCAGGAGGGGGGTTCGGGTGAAGATGTATGTGGAGATGGGGTTGTGGGGTGGGGTTGTAGGAGAGGTGGGGGGATAGTGGAGATGGGGGATGGGTGGGCTTGGGGGTGGAGATGGGGGTTGGGGAGAGGAAGGTTGTTGACAGGGGGTAGGTTGGGTTGGGGTCGTGGGGGGGGGGGGGGAGGTACACGTATACTACAGGTTTGGGTTTTTTTGTTTTGGGGGGAGTGGTGGTGTTAATTCTGTATGTGTGTCTCTGTCTCTCATCTTCTGTCTGTCTGTATGCTTGTCTGTTCTCTCTGTCTTGTCTGTTGTCTCTGTGTCTCTGTCTCTGTGTTTGTGTTTCCTATGTCTCTGTCTGCCTGTGTCTCAGTCTCTTTTCAAATTTTCCCCCAATTCGATTCATGTCTTTTTATGTCAGTTTTTTGTGGGGTTTCTTTATTTTGTTTATTCGTTAGCTTCTATTCCTTCATTTATGATTCCCCACCACCTAAACTCCACCCCTTACAACGTAAAAAATACTAGCTGCCTTTTGGTGGTGGAGGGAGGAGGGGAAGGAGGGAAGGGGGAGGGGTAACAGTCGCACAGAAAAAATCTGACCATTGGTAAACATGGGATGTCTAGCCGAGGAATCAACAAAAAACAAAAAAAAGACCATTCATTTTTCGATTCTTTTATTTGTCTATTTCTTTGTTTGTTTTGTTTTGTTTGTTTATCTATCTATTTACTGCATCATCATTGTTGTAGTTCAAATTAAAGTCTATTCATACTTGGTCATATTAGACTCAAAGAAAAAACCAAAACAAATGAAACATACCAGAAAATATTGACAGAAGACTTAAGAAATACCCCTAGCAGCGTCAGTAATGAAGGAATTTCGCGAATCTTTGTTATTCGGTTCCCTTTTAATTTCAATGCCAGATTCTTTGGTAAACTGTATTTGAAAAACTGAACATTGAAAAAATACTAATACGCATACACGGTTAAGGCTCGGAACAGGACGCCAAGTAACTTTTGGGAAGACTTGGTCTTCCAAAACTTTAACCGCCACTTATAAATGATATTAGTAATTTGCCTAGGGTCAAGTCAACGTCAAAAGCACACATTAATAATAACATGAAGGGCATTACAATATGGACAGGTAATTTCATATGTATAATTATCTCAAAGGACACAAGAAAAATACATTTCAAATTGTTATGAACATTCCAAGATAGCTTTAAAAAATATATATAGATCACCCACACACAACCCAGGTGAGCGCGCACACACGCACGGCTTATACACGCACGCACGCACGCACGCGCACACACACACACACACACACACACACACACACACACACACAACACCACACACACACCAATCTAGGAATACAATGTTGTAAAAATAAAACAACCAACAACATTGATTGGAAAAAAACATATGAACTCATTATTTACGCGCGCACGCACGCACGCACACATGTGCACATCCATACACACGCACCAATATATTATGAACACAATTTTATAAAGACTATTGACTAGTAAACACACACATACACACACACTGGGTAGCCTTGTATTTTCAAACTTCCCATGAAAGTTAGTCAAGTCAAAAACAAAGTCGAAAGTCAAAAACACTTTAATCATCCCATGAAGGGCAATCACAATACTGACAGGCAGATTGATACGCATCAAAAATCTCTAAAGACACCCAAAAAAAGCTATATTTCATATTGGTGAAAACATTCCAAAATAACTTCAAATTACGAAAACACACACACAAACACACGCGCGCATGCGCTCACACACGCGCGCGCACACACACACACACACTCATTCACACACACACAAACACACACACATACACACACGCACACACACACACAAAACACACAACACACACACACACTAATACACAAACACACACCACACACACACACACACAACACACACACACACACACACCAATTGTGAACACAATTTTTTTTTTAAACGTTAAAAGTTAGTTATTATATATGTACGTAATAATGAATGTTAATGCTTCGTCTGTGGAGTGGGAAATCAAGGACATCGTCGTGGGGGGGGGGGGGGGGGTAATATACAGGAGGGAGGGGAGGGGAAGGGGAGGGGTGGTGGCCCCAGATGGGTGGCCTCTGTTAATAATAATAATAATAATAATAATAATAATAATGTATGGAATTTATATAGCGCTGAATCTTGTAAAGCAACAAATCAAAGTGCTCAGACGACAATTTTTTTTTAATCGAGGATAATGGAATAAGCACTCATGTGCTTTTTTTTTTAACATCCAGTCCCCGTGTGTATGCGGTTTTGTAAATTTTTTCATCTGTTCCCACCGCCACACAATGGCCTACTCTTTCGCAAAGCGGAACGGGTTTTAACGTGTGCGCAAGATGTTCTGCGTGCGTTCGCACACGGGGGTGGCCTCGGTTTATAGTCTCATCCGAAAGTTACCTTGAATGTACGTGATAAACGACACAGTTGGGGAATTGAACCTAAACCCATGTTGGCCGGGACGGTCCGGGAGTGTTGTAGGTCATCTTTGCTGCTTGCTGCTTTGTCCATTGTCCAGGCCTGAAGACGGAGAGTTCGGAGTTCACGGACCTGAAGGTGGGCGCCATACCTTCCTGCCTGACCGACATCCCCTCTGCCTGCTCTACCGCCATCACTGAACGGCCCCCGGTTTGTGTTTGGGTTTTTGGGTTTTTTTTATATTTTTTTTTTGTTTTTTTGTTTTTTTGTTTTTTTTACCATCTGTATATAATAATATAGGGGACGGGATAGCTCAGTGGTAGGAGCACTCGCTTTTCCCCTACCAGCCAAGTTAAGCAGCGTCGAGCGTGGTTACCAGTTGGATGGGTGACCGTTTGCGCGCCTTGGCTTCAGTACAGTTCCCCCCAGTTCACCCAGCTGTAAATGGGTACCTGCCCTCTTTAGGGTCAGGGAAGGTAAAGCAGCGAGGGAGAGGAGATGGGCGCCGCCCTCAATATGCTGGCCCTAGAGAAGCTGAGGTCTCTGATGCCTCGCTCCACTAAGACGGGGAGCGAGGTATCGGAGGGACTGGGGGTGGGGATGGGGGAGAGGGACGGGATAGCCTGGTGATTACAGTGATGTATTCGTGATCTGCTGACCCGGGTCCGATTCTCGTTTAAGAGGATTTTTCATCAGTGCAGACTCTGCTCTCTCCTAAAAGTCCTTCGGATGAGACTATAAACCGAAGTCCCGTGTGCGAATATCAATTGTGTGCCGATGGAAACGGATGACAAACTTTACAAAACTGCATACACACTGGAACTGGATTAGGGGGGGGGGGGGGGGGGGAAGCACGTAAGTGCTTATTCCGTTCCCACCGACACACAATGGCCTACTCTTACGAAAAGTGGAACAGGATTTAACATGTGGGCAAGATGTTCTGCGTGCGTTGGCACACGGGACCTCGTTTATAGTCTCATCCGAAAGGCTTTTGGGGAAGTGGTGTATGTATAATTGACAAAACATAGTGAGGAAAAACAAGTGCAGGTAACCAGTTACAATAGATGTATTATAATAGTATAGATATTATAATATATATAATATGTGTGTATATATATATTATATATATATGTGTGTGTATGTATGTATGTATATATAGATATAGATATGTGTATGTGTGTGTATGTATGTATGTATGTATGTATATATATATATATATATATATATATAAATTTTGTGTATATGTATATATATATATATATAAATATATATATATATATATATATATATTGTATATATATATATATATATATAATGTATAATATGTGCGTGTGTGTGTGTGTGAGTGGTGTGTGTGTGTGTGTGTGTGTGTGTGTGTGCAATTTTTTCCGAGTATCTCCTTCGACATATAAATCTGACTTGTGGTTATGGGGACACTTCTCTCCCTTTGACTACAAGGCCCGTAATCAACAGTTACGGTACTTCACGATTCTCTCCCTTTATCTACAAGGCCGCAATCAACAGTTGTGGGTAACTTCACGATTCTCTCCCTTTGGCTACAAGGCCGTAATCAACAATTGCAGTACATCACAATTCTCTCCCTTTTGCTACAAGGTTGTAGTCAACAGTTGTGGTAACTTCACGATTCTCTCCCTTTATCTACAAGGCCGCAATCAACAGTTGCAGTAACTCACATTCTCCCCCCTTTTGGCCCCAAC
>CM054148.1:29086475-29097606 GCA_028751875.1 Rapana venosa | reverse complement strand
CAACACAACACCTGCAATACACACAAAACACTGCAATACAAAACAAAAACAGAAAACAGCACAACACACTCAATACAACACAACACACTACATTACAAAAAACAACACACTGCAATACAGCACAACACACTGCATTACAGCACAACACACTACATTACAGCACAACACACTGCAATACAGCACAACACGCACAACACACTGCAATACAGCACAACACGCACAACACACTGCAATACAGCACAACACGCACAACACACTGCAATACAGCACAACACACTGCAATACAGCAGCACTGATGGACGGATGGACGGGTGCGGTTTCTTCAGAAAATGATGTACATGTACAACAATCAATCAAACAGCAATCTGCGTCAAGTACCCGTTACACAATACAACACAACACAACACAATACAACACAACACAACACAACTGATGGCTGGGTGGACGGGTGGGTTGTTGTTTTTTTCTTCAGGAGAAGATGATGTATATGTACAACAATCAGACAGGAATGTGCATCAAGTACCCGTTAAGCAGTCCGTTCCCCTATCGCTGTATGCCAGGTGAGTTTGTCCGTCTGTCTGTCTGTCTGTGTGTCTGTCTGACTGTCTGTCTGTCTGTCTGTCTGTCTCTGTCTGTCTGTCTGTTCGTGTGTCTGTCTGTTTGCCTGTCTTCCTGTCTGTCTGTCTGTCTGTCTGACTAACTGGTCTGTCTGTCTTCCTGTCTGTTCGTGTGTCTCTGTCTGTTTGTGTCTCTGTCTGTTTGTGTCTCTGTCTGTTTGCCTGTCTGTCTGCCTGGTGGCTTGTCTGATATTGTCTTATCTTGTGTGTTGTGTGTGTGTGTGTTGTGTGTGTGTGTGTGTGTGGTGTGTGTGTGTTCGTGTGTGTGTGTGTGTGGTGTGTGTGTGTGTGTGTGTGTGTGTGTGTGTGTCTTCGTGTGTGTGTGTGTGTGTGCGTGTGCGTGGTGTGTGTGTGTGTGTGTGTGTGTGTGTGTTCGTTCGCTCGTTCTTTACATTTTACGTCTTTTCACTATAATCGGTGATATTAGACGAAGAGAGACAGGGGAAAGAAGAAAAGCAGATGCTTGTATGTGACTGAAAATTTGTGTTTTGTCACTTGTAGTATGTATGTGTGTGTGGGTCTCTCTCTCTCTTCTCTCTCTCTCTCTCTTCTCTTCCTCCTCTCTTCTCCTCCCCTTCTCTTTTCTCTCTCTCCCCTCTCTCTCTCTCTCTCTTTTCTCTTCTGAGTATAAGTTGACATAAATGGGATTTCTCCCAAGCTCTCTCCATACACCAGATATTTTGGAAGTTCCATCGATCTGGAATGACCTCCTCTCGCTCGCTCTCCGCCAAAAGCCTTCTTATGACACTTTTATGGCACTTTTTTATGACACTTTTAAATCCAGTCTCAAGACGTGTTTATTTCAAACCTCTCCTGCTTCATCTCATAGTTTTTCCCTGCCTTCAACAGCCAAGATTCTATCGTCCTACCAGGGTGTGTGACGTGTGTGTGTGTGTGTGTGTGTGTGTGTGTGTGTGTGTGTGTGTGTGTGTTGTGTGTGGTGTGTGTGTGTGTGTGTGTGTGACGTGGGGTGTGTGTGTGTTCGTGTGCGTGCGTGCGTGCGGGCACATTTGGACTAGATGGACTTTTTAATTGTTGCTGGTTGTATGACTGTGTAAGAATGAGTTGCGTGTAAGCGCTTTGATTTGTCTCTGCAAGATATAGCCCTATATAAATTCCATTTATATTATTATCATTGGTAGTAGTAGTAGTAGTAGTAGTAGTGGTTGTGGTGGTAGTAGTAGTAGTAGTAGTAGTAGTGGTTGTGGTGGTAGTAGTAATATTTGTCTCTGCAAGATATAGCGCTATATAAATTCCATTTAGTAGTAGTAGTAGTAGTTTTAGAGGTAGTAGTAATAGTAGTAGTAGTACTAATAGTGGTAGTGGTAGTAGTAGAAGTAGTAGTAGTATCTAAAAATTAAAAAAAATATTGTTTAAACCATATGAGCGTTTATTCCATATAAAAGAAGAAAGTAAACAAATGAATCAATCTCTCCTCTCTCTCTCTCTCTCTCTCTCTCTCTCCTCTCTCTCTCCTCTCTCTCTCTCTCTCTCCCACTCTATCTCCTCTCCCTCTCCCACTCCCTCTCCCTCCCCACACCAACCCTCCCCCCTCCCCCCACACCCCCTCCCCACCACCACCCACCACCCCACCCTACCCCCAATCCCCCTCCTCCCATCACCCACCCACCCCCAACCCCCACCCACCACCTCCTCCCACCACCCACACCCCCACCCCAACCCTCCCCCCTCTCCCCCCCCACCCCCCTCCCCCCCAACCCACCCTCCTCACCACCCACCTCCACCCAACCCCCCTCTCTGCAGCCGCGGCCCCGGTCACGGAGGCCCAGGTGGTGTACGGGGCTGGCGGTCAGCGGCTGACCACTCTGCGCACCGTGGTGCACGTGCCTCGCTCTGACAACGCCACTCTGGAGCTCACCCTCACCCTCACCCCCCGCTGCATCCCCGTCCTGGAGAAGCTGGTCATCCCTATCCGGGAGGAGGTTAGGGATGGGGAGGGGGGGGTTGGGGGGGAGGGGGGGGGGGGTTGGGGGTGAGGGGGGTTGGGGGGGGAGAGGGGGTTGGGGTGGTGGGGGGTTGGGGTGGGGAGAGGGGGTGGGGGGAGGTGGGGGGGGGGGGGGTGGGGGGGGAGGTGGGGGGGGGGGAGGGGGGGTTGGGGGGTGGGGTGGTGGAGGTTGGGGTGGTGGTGTAGTGTTGGGTGTGGGGGGGTGGCGGGGTGGAGGAGGTGGGTGGGTGGGAGGGATGTGAAGATGGGGGGTGGGTGGGGGGGTTGGAGGAGGTTTGGGGGTGGGGGTGGTGGGTGGGTGGGGGTGGAAGAGGGGTTGGGGGGCTGGAGGGGGTTCGGGTGAAGATGGTATGTGGAGATGCGGTGTGGGGTGGGGTAGTAGAGAGGTGGGGGGAAAGTGGAGATGGGGGATGGGTGGGCTGGGGATGGAGAGGGGGTGGTGGAGAGGAGATAGTGGACAGGGGTAGGTTGGGTGGGGTCTGGGGGGGGGGGGGGGGGGGGGGGGTGGGAGGTACACGTACAAACAGGTTTGGGTTTTTTTGTTTTGGGGGAGGTGGTGTGTTAATTCTGTCTGTGTGTCTCTGTCTCTATCTCTCTGTCTGTCTGTCTGCTTGTCTGTCTCTCTCTGTCTCTGTCTGTCTGTCTCTGTGTCTCTGTCTCTGTGTTTGTGTCTCCTATGTCTCTGTCTCCCTGTGTCTCTGTCTCTTTTCAAATTTTCCCCCATCGATTCCATGTCTTTTTTTGTCTGTTTTTTGTGGGGTTTCTTTATTTCTGTTTATTCGTTTGCTTCTATTCATTCATTTCTGTTCCCCACCCACCCCACCCTCCACCCCTTCCCAAGTAAAAAATACAGCTACCTTACTGGTGGTGGTGGAGGGAGGAGGGGAAGGAGGGAAGGGGGAGGGGTAACAGTCGCACAGACAAAACTCTGACCATTGGTAAACCTGGGATGTCTAGCCGAGAAACGGGAAAAAAAGACCATTCATATCTCGATTCTTTTATTTGTCTATTTCTTCATTTGTTTATCTATTTTACTGCATCAACGTTGTTGTTGTTGTAGTTCAAATTAAAGTCTGTTGATACTTGGTGATATTAGACTCGAAGAAAAAGAGCACACAAAGAAACAAATGAATGAAACATACCAGAAAATATTGACAGAAGACTTAAGAAATACCCCTAGCAGCGTCAGTAATGAAGGAATTTCGCGAATCTTTGTTATTCGGTTCCCTTTTAATTTAAATGCCAGATTCTTTGGTAAACTGTATTTGAAAACTGAACATTGAAAAAAAAATACTAATACGCTTACAAGGTAAGGCTCGGAACAGACGCCAAGTCACATTTTGGGAAGACTTGGTCTTCCAAAACTTTAACCGCAACTTATAAATGATATTAGAAATATGCCTTGGGTCAAGTCAAGTCAAAAGCACATTAATCATCCCATGAAGGGCAATTACAATAGTGACAGGTAATTTCATATGTATAATTATCTCAAAGGACACAAGAAAAATACATTTCAAATTGTTATGAACATTCCAAGATAGCTTTAAAAAATATATATATATCACCCACACACAAACCCAGGTGAGCGCACACACACGCACGGCTTATGCACGCACGCACGCACGCACGCACACACACACACACACACACACACACACACACACACACACACACACACACACACACACACGCAATCTAGGAATACAATGTTGTAAAAAAAAACAACCAACAACATTGATTAGAAAAAACATATGAACTCATTATTTACGCGCGCACGCACGCGCGCGCTCACGCACGCACGCACACATGTGCACATCCATACACACGCACCAATATATTATGAACACAATTTTATAAAGACTATTGACTAGTAAACACACACATACACACACACTGGGTAGCCTTGTGTTTTCAAACTTCCCATGAAAGTTAGTCAAATCAAAGTCAAAGTCAAAAGTCAAAAACACTTGAATCATCCCATGAAGGGCAATTACTGACAGGCAGATTGATACGCATCAAAAATCTCAAAAGACACCCCAAAAAAGCTATATTTCATATTGGTTAAAACATTCCAAAAATGACTTCAAATAAAAATGTCACGAACACACACACACACACACACACACACACACACACACACACACACACACACGCACACACACGCACGCACACACACACACATACACGCACACACACACACACACACACACACACACACACACACACACACACACACACACACCCTTCGGATGAGACTTTAAACCGAGGCCCCGTGTTCGAACGCATGCAGAATATCTTGCGCACACGTTAAATCCTGCTCCGCTTTTCGAAAGAGTAGGCCATTATGTGCCGGTAGAAACAGATGACAAAATTTACAAAACCGCATACACACGGGGACTGGATGTAAAAAAAAAGCACATGAGTGCTTATTCCATTATCCTCGATATAAAAGAATAAATAAATAAATAAATAAAATTTTAAAACACTTATTGTGAACACAATGTTAAAAAACACGTTAAAAGTTAGTTATTATATATGTACGTAATAATGAATGTTAATGCTTCGTCTGTGTGTGGGAATCAAGGACATCGTCGTGGGGGGGGGGGGGGGGGGGTAATATACAGGAGGGAGGGGAGGGGAAGGGGAGGGGTGGTGGCCCCAGATGGGTGGCCTCTTGTTAATAATAATAATAATAATAATAATAATAATGTATGGAATTTATATAGCGCTGAATCTTGTAAAGCAACAAATCAAAGCGCTCAGACGACAAATTTTTTTTTATATCGAGGATAATGGAATAAGCACTCATGTGCGCTTTTTTTTACATCCAGTCCCTGTGTGTATGCGGTTTTGTAAATGTTGTCATCTGTTCCCACCGCCACACAATGGCCTACTCTTTCGAAAAGCGGAACAGGATTTAACGTGTGCGTAAGATGTTCTCCATGCGTTCGCACACGGGGGGGGGGGGCTCGGTTTATAGTCTCATCCGAAAGTTACCTTGAATGTACGTGATAAACGACACAGTTGGGGAATTGAACCTAAACCCATGTTGGCCGGGACGGTCCGGGAGTGTTGTAGGTCATCTTTGCTGCTTGCTGCTTTGTCCATTGTCCAGGCCTGAAGACGGAGAGTTCAGAGTTCACGGACCTGAAGGTGGGCCCCATACCTTCCTGCCTGACCGATATCCCCTCTGCCTGCTCTACCGCCATCACTGAACGGCCCCCGGTTTGTGTTTGGGGTTTTGGGTTTTTTGTTTTATTTTTTGTTTGTTTTTTTGTTTTTTGTTTTTTTTACCATCTGTATATAATAATATAGGGGACGGGATAGCTCAGTGGTCGGAGCACTCGCTTTTCCCCTACCAGCCAAGTTAAGCAGCGTCGAGCGTGGTTACCAGTTGGATGGGTGACCGTTTGCGCGCCTTGGCTTCAGTACAGTTCCCCCCAGTTCACCCAGCTGTAAATGGGTACCTGCACCTCTTTAGGGTCAGGGAACGTAAAGCAGCGAGGGAGAGGAGATGGGCGCCGCTGCCCTCAATATGCTGGCCCTAGAGAAGTGAGGTCTCTGACGCCTCGCTCCCCTACGACCTTATAGGTTATGGGACTCCTTTACTTTTTTCCCTTTACTATATAAGAAGAAGAAGAAGAAGAAGAAGAAGAAGAAGAAGAATGTATGGAATTTATATAGCGCTGAATCTTGTAAAGCAACAAATCAAAACGCTCAGAAATTTTTTTTTACTTTTTTTAATGCCGTGTGTATGCGGTTTTGTAAATGTTGTCATCTCTTCCCACCGGCACACAATGGCCTACTATTTCGAACAGCGGAACAGGATTTAATTAACGTGTGCACAAGATGTTCTGCATGCGTTCGCACACACGGGGCCTCGGTTTATAGTCTCATCCGAAGGATCTGTATAGCGAGGGTGGGATAGCTCAGGGGTCGTCAGAGCACTCTCTCTTCCCCCACAAGCCAACGTTAAGTAGTATCAAGTCAAGTCAAAAGGATCTTTATTGAGGGTAAAAGATTCAGCCTCCAGCGTGGTTACCAAGTGGATGGGTGACCCGTTTGCTCTCTCGCGCGCGCCTTGGTTTCAATACAGTCCCCTCCCACCCACCCAGTTCGTCCATCTGTAAAATAAGTACCTTGCCCTCTTTAGGGTCAGGGAAGGGAAAGCAGCGAGGGAGAGGAGGAGATGGGCGCTGCCCTCAATATGCTGGACCCTGGAGAAGCTGAGGTCTGTGATGCCTCGCTCCACTAAGACGGGAAGCGAGGTATCGGGAGGGGGGGGGAGGGGGCGGGACGGGATAGCCTGGTGGTTACAGTGATGTATTCGTGATCTGCTGACCCGGGTCCGATTCTCGTTTAAGAGGATTTTTCATCAGTGCAGACTCTGCTCTCTCTTAAAGTCTTTCTGATAGGACTATAAACCGAGGTTCCGTGTGTGAATATCAATTGTGTGCCGATGGAAACGGATGGCAAACTTTACAAAACTGCATACACACTGGAACTGGATGGGGGGTGGGGGGGAGCACGTAAGTGCTTATTCCGTTCCCACCGACACACAATGGCCTACTCTTACGAAAAGTGGAACAGGATTTAACATGTGCGCAAGATTTCTGCGTGCGTTGGCACACGGGACCTCGGTTTATAGTCTCATCCGAAAGGCTTTTGGGGAGAGTGGTGTATGTATAATTGACAAAACATAGTGAGGAAGAACAAGTGCAGGTAACCAGTTACAATAGATGTATTATAATAGTATAAATATTATAATATATATAATATGTGTGTATATATATATATTATATATATATGTGTATGTGTATGTATGTATGTATGTATGTATATATAGATATAGATTTAGATATGTGTATGTGTGTGTATGTATGTATGTATGTATATATATATAAATTGTGTGTATATATATATATATATAGTATATATATATATATATATATATATATGTATAATATGTGCGTGTGTGTGTGTGTGTGTGTCGTGTGTGTGTGTCGTATGTGTGTGTGTGTGTGTGCGCGTGCGTGCGTGCGTGCGTGCGTCGTTTGTGTGTGTGTGTGCAGATTTTTCCGAGTATCTCCTTCGACATATAAATCCGACTTGTGGTTATGGGGACACTTCTCTCCCTTTGACTACAAGGCCCGTAATGACCAGTTACGGTACTTTTCAATTCGCTCCCTTCGTCTACAAGGTTGTAGTCAACAGTTGTGGTAAACTTCACGATTCTCTCCCTTTGACTACAAGGTCAAAATCTACAGTTGGGGTACTTCACGATTCTCTCCCTTTGACTACAAGGCCCGTAATCAACAGTTATAGTAACTTCACGATTCTCTCCCTTTGGCTACAAGCTTGTAGTCAACAGTTGCTGTAACTTACCCTTTTTTTTTCTTTGGCTGCAATCAACAGTTAAGGTGTTTAACAATTTCCGACCTATGGCTACAAGGTTGTAGTCAACAGTTAGGATGCTATGGTCTCCATTAGGATGCTATGGTCCTCTTCCTTTGAATACAAGGCTGTAATCAACAGTTACCAGGTTTTACCATCTTTGCTTTTCCTTTTTTTGCAGTTGAGCTGGAGTCATAATAAATATAAAAAAATTCTTTAAAATAATTCACTTTTTGTATCTATGAGAATCTGTGTGTGTGTGTGTGTGTGTGTTTGTGTAGTGTGTGTGTGTGTGTGTGTGTGTGTGTGTGTGTGTGTGTGTGTGTGTGTGTGTGTGTGTGTTTTGCAAGGTTTGTTCCCTTTTATTTTTTTCAACTACTCACACACACACACTCACTCCGACATAGATGCATGCAGAAATATATATGCACACATATGCTCACACATGCCCAGATGTACGCTTGTGTGCGTGTGACGAAAACACACACATACACATACACATGCACACCAACACACACCCGGATTCGATTCCCGTTCAAGGGGATATTTCCTCTGGCGTTAACATTAGTGCAGACTCCACTCTCCCCAAAAGTCCTTCGGATGAGACTATAAACCAAGGTCCCGTGTGCGAATGCACGCAGAACATCTTGCGTTAAAACGTTTAAGCCTGTTCCACTTTTTGGAAGAGTAGGCCATTGTGTGCCAGTGGGAACGGGTGATAAAATTTACAAAACTGCATATTTATTTCATTTTTTTAATTCTTTTATATCGAGGATAATGGAATAAGCACTTATGTGCTTTTTTACACCCAGTCCCCGTGTGTATGCGGTTTTGTAAATTCTGTCATCTGTTCCCACCGACACACAATGGCCTACTCTTACGAAAAGCGGAACAGGATATAACGTGTGCGCATGATGTTCTGCATACACACAGAGACTGGATGCACACAAAAAAAGCACACGAGCGCTTATTCCCTAATCCTCGGAAATAAAAGAATAAACACATAAAACGCGCTTTGATTTGTTGCTTTACAAGATTCAGCGCTACATCAATTCCATACATTATTGTTATTATTATTATATACACACGAAGGGAAATTAAAGCACTAGCAGGTCTGCACATAAAAGTTGACCGAGGAAATCGTAGAAATCCCCCACCCTTAATTTACCAGACGCCAACGCCGAGATTCGAACCCACGACTTCATGGACCCATGGGATTGAAGTCGAGCGGTCTAAACCACTCGGCTGGCTTATAGCGTCCGCCTTTATCAGATCTAAGATGAATTTTGCTGGAGAGAATGTATTATAGCATCAGAAGCTTTTCTCAGTTCATCAAGCGATAGAACCGCCCGCTTCTCTGTAGGTTTCCACTGTTCAAGAGACAATGACAATGAACAATGACAAATTCTTTTATTTCGAGGATAATGAGTAAGCACTCATGTGCTTTTTTTTAACATCCAGTCCCCTGCCCGTAGGGATACATCTTAATAATAACCCAATACTCGTACTCTCACGCAGTAGAAACAAAGGGAAATAACCCTTTCAAAAAAAGACCAAACAAATAATAATAATAATATATGGAATTTATATAGCGCTGAATCTTGTAAATAAAAAACCAAATAAAGAGACAGACAGACAGACAGAGACACAGAGAGAGGGAGAGACAGACAGACAGACAGAGAGAGACAGAGAGAGCGAACTCTCTGAACTCTGAAATGGTTTAATGTACATCGGCCTTAGGCCACAATGCACTTTGGGGAGCAAAAAATGGAAGATGTAAAACAAAGAGGGAGACAGACAGACAGACAGAGAGACAAACAGACAGACAGAGATTGCTCAGTCATATAAAGACCGTTGCCACCCATAAGGGACAGTAATGAATCGCGTGTACACCATCCAACATTGTACAACACTAACCGTTTATTAATACCGGCATCGACCAGATATCAACAGAACATAATAATCAATTATGAACACAGTAGCCTGCGAAACTTTATTTTTTCAACAAAATATTATATATATTGCTAAATTTCTTCTACACACACACACCAGCGCACACACACACACACACACACACACACACACACACACACACACACACACACACACACACACACACACACACTGTATGGAAGGTCAGCGCATAATGAAAGTGTCAAAGATAAGATTCCAAAATATAGTTACAATAAAGCAAACTGGGACCTCTTTCAATCTTTTCTAAAAGTTTATGACACTAGCTGTATAGAATGTGATGACATAGACATGTTTTATGATAGATTTACTAAAACAGTTTTACAAGCTGCAGATTGTTCCATTCCCAGATGTTCATCTATAAAATCTGATAAACATGCAGGGAACCTATGGTGGAATGAAACATGTGAAAATGCTGTAAATAAGAAAAAAATAGCATTCAAAACTTATATACGAAATAAATCACGAGCTAATCACATTTTTCTAAAATTAGCATCTAAAACGTGTGACAAAATTATTGAGCAAGTGAAACGTGAGTTTTGGTCTAACTTTTGTAAAAAGGAAATTTGTACTCACAAGGATATGCAAAAAGTATGGAAAAAATTTAATGAAATGAAACACGGTATAAATCAGCCTTTGTGTCCAATTGCAGTTAAAGATAAGGAGTTCCCCTCTGATTCAGACAAGGCAGAAGCTTTCATTGATATGTTTGCTAATACAATGAGTGATACATGTCTTTCACAGTCAGAAGTTACCTTCAGAAAGGAAGAAACAAAAAAAGATATTTATAAAGATCCATTACCAGATAATACATTATTCATAAACACACCAATAACTTTACAAGAAGTTATGGATGTTATTCAATCTCTTAATAATAGGAAAACATCAGTAGGAATAGATGCTATTTCAAATCAAATGCTGAAACATTTACCAGAAAACTGGGTTCTTTTACTACACCAGTTATTTCAGCAGTGCTGGGTAGAATGTAAAATACCTTTGATTTGGAAGCAGTCTATTATTATTCCCCTACTAAAACAAGGAAAATTGAAAAGTGATGCAAAAAGCTATAGACCTGTTGCACTTACATCACACACTGGAAAACTTATGGAAAAAGTTATTTTAAATAGACTAGTGTATTATTGTGAGAAAAATAAAATTGTCCCAGTTAATCAAGCAGGATTTC
>CM054148.1:29063975-29073975 GCA_028751875.1 Rapana venosa | reverse complement strand
GTTTACTATGCTGAACAGAATCAAAGGCCTTTCTAAAATCAACAAAAACAACATAAAGTTTCTACCTTTTTTACTCATGTGGTTTGGATGACAGCATATAACGTGAATATCTGATCAACTGTAGAATATTTTCTTCTAAATCCTGCTTGGCATTCTGATATAAGTTTTGACTTTCTAACCAAGTGTATAGTCGCCTGTTCAATATTGAAGTATAACATTTAGATATTGTGCTTAGGAGAGAGATTCCTCTGTAGTTATCTACAATCATTTGAATTTCCCCTTTTTTATGTAATGGTTTTTATTATGGCCTTTGACCATACCTGTGGGTAAACTCCTTGATCAAAAAAACATTAAATAATTTTGTTAGAAATATTTAACATTATTACCACCACATTTTAACATTTCAGCTGGGGATATCATCTATTCCACCGGCTTTTCTCTTTAGTTTTGTTTAACTGCCTGAGTAACTTCTGCTTTGATATTTTTATATTTAAAACATGATCGTTTCCACTGAGAGTTCCGTATCACTGTTGAAGTCCCTTTTTTAACTCTTTCACTATCCCCAGAAAAACGTTTTTAAAATGTTTCAAAACCCTTCATCTCAGTGATACGTTTACTACCTTTTCCCTTTTTTACACAACCCATTTTTCTGAGCTCATTCCAAAAATTTTGACCCGTTGCTAATTTCTTTTGCCAGTGCTTTTAGTTTTTTTTTTTTCTGAAAGTCGTTTTTTTTGTTTTCAAAAGATACTTATTACTGTTTTCTCTCTGTAACATATATTAGCCTATCAGCTTCTTTTCGAGTTGCTCTAAAAAACAACTGAGGGCGTCTTTCCTCCTACAATTCCTTTTTTGCTTTAAAAAAAATAATAACAATTCATGTCAACCATTCTGAACTTTTTTGTGCCACCACCGCAATAACGACATACTTTTTGAGCATTGCATTATACTAGAGACTCTTTTAAACACACTCTACAAATAGTTCTAACAGCACCATCTACATCGCTATCCAAGTTAATATCTGCCATATCTCAAACGTATTTAATAACCTGCTGGCAGCGTCTTTCCCCAAGAATTTCCCTGAAATATCATTTTTCCAGTTGATTATATAAAACCAATAAATCTTTCAAATCATCATTTTTCATTTGCTTTACACTTCTGACATGGCAGTTCATACCAGTTACCATTAACTCCACCTTCCATGATAACAGGTAAGTGATCTGACACATATACAGTTTTCAACAACAAAAGGCAACACTTGAATAGAAGAAAAAGTTCAACAGATGTGACAAAATAATCCACAGAGCTTTCCCCAGAGAGTCCAACTTAGTACAACTATCATCAAAGTTTGTTCACTTAGTCCATTTATGATATTAAACAAACAACATGTTACATATTTCAATCAACTGATCACACCCAAAGTTTGTTAACAACTTTATCCTGTGATTACCGTGGAAATATTGGTTTTCAGCAGGAACAGAAGTTTCCTCAAAGTCAGTGAAATTACCGTTTAAATCATCCTTCTTACACTTATCGATTTCTTGGAATTTTAGATCCCCCATTAACCGAACAAAAAAAGTCACTATACCGATCATACAAAATTTTCAAAACACACTGCTCAAACATCTCCCTGCCATAAATATCCTGTTGGCTATCCAGAATGTAGAATATCACAAGGAGGTAAGAGTAACACCACACATGTACATAATGCATTTTTTTTTATTATAGCTTTTTCAGTGTAGAAAGATATCTTAATGAATATTTATTCACAACAACATTTCTTGTTCAAACATGAACACTTACCCAAAACTTGGAACAATGATTTCTTATTAAAACCATACACCAACCCCCCCATGTCAATACAATAACAACCCCCAGAGTATCTCCCTTGATGGGGACAGTTTTTTTTTTTTTAGCCTTTGAGGTGAATATTACAAAGTCACTAAATAAATTAAGATTTCACACACAAACCCCAACAAACGTTTCATTTAGACAAATAAAAATCTTATGAATAAGGAAGTTAATTAGTCACATTCTCTATTTTTTTTATTTTTTGGCAAGAGAAATACCATATACAATAAAATTAGAATTAAAATTTCAAAATGATCTATTATTTACATTTTGTAACAACCACAGATTTCACTTTGACATGCTAAGGAACTGTCTCTCTGTTCTGAGACTCACTATCAGATAAGGAGAAGAGGAGGCCCGGAAGGTGACCGGCCGAATCCCTATTTTCTGGTGCCTGAAGCACCCTTATACCTTTTATGTTGGACATTATATACTGCTGAAGGCATGATTTGGTCCTAATTGCCTGATTTACAGCCTTCATTCTTCAGCCTTTTTAAAGTTAAAGAATCCACCGATGTTTTCCCATTGACAGTTAGATCTAACTGCAGTGTTCTTTGGCATGCCATGTATTTGAACTCGAGAGCTGGAAATACAGCCCCTTCTTGGTCGAGGACTGTAGCGGGCTGTAGGCAATAGTTTAGGGGTCTGAACCCATCTCCTTTTGTCAAAGTTCCTCACAGGTATGTGTCCCATTGTCAAGTTTTGCTAAGAAGGACAAGATTGTCAGTTTTAATCGTCCCCATGATGTTGGGTCAACTAGTATTCAGTCACTTTCCCCAACCGTGACTTACCTTTATTCATATTATGCAATCATGTTTTTGGATATGCATTCCTGCACAACCTGACACAATGCATCCTCACTTAAAACAAACAAAACCTTCCTAAACCCCACAGTTTGAAGCTGCTGTCCTTGAACTTGCAGTATGAGTATCTGATGATTTAGCAGTATCACTCCATCATAACGTCAGTCATCCTCACTGTAGTACTGTCTTGTCTCTGTCTTTGATCAAGCAAAATATCAAGTTATTATCTCTGAAACTTTCTCCTGTAAGGAAGTCAGTGTCTGCAACTCTCTCACGCCCCTATAGCCAAATCTTACGGCATGAAAAGGACTTCTCAATTCCCTAGAGCATGCTGGGAGATATAGGTCAGTTTTTGGTTGCTATGGTCTCCTACAAAGGAACCAGGCAATGCCCAGATGATCTCGGATGCCCAATTTATGAAGGTTTAGTGCCACCCGTCGTGAGATTCTGCATTTATCCCGCTTGATTTTTTTTATTTTTGCAAAGAATCTTTCATTCTGATAATTCCTTCTTCTGTGGTCCCCGATCATTTTGTTCACTAATCCTGATACTGCGAGTTCGTGTAGCCACATCATTGTATGAGTGAAATACCAAATGAACACCACGGGCACATATGCCTTTATTTTTCTGTGGTCTTGCTGTCTGGATGACTCAAACCCTCTGACCTGACATTTACTACTGGACTGGTCTTAGGCACTCCTTCCAGGTCAGCTTGTCTGTGATGTACTGTCATGCCACCTGCCTCTGGAATGGATATGGTGATCGATCACCTGGTCCCATATTGGCAACATGACTTGGAACCAGATAATCAACCCCACCCCACCCCTGATGAGCACTGGTTCAAACTGGCGTCTCACTCTGCCTGGTGCCTGTGCTTGGCTTGAAAATCACAAAGTCCTGGAAGCCATTGTGTGGCAGGCATTTACCAATTGTGTTGGAGTTAGCACGTTTACCGGCACCCACGGACCTGAATCATGTGGCGCAGTCCATTTTCTTTGCGGTTGCTATTGAAAGCTGGCTTTCTCTCTATTGTCATGCCACATAACAAAACTTTTCCACCAGGAATAAGATTGGGCGGTCTTGCCTTGACCACTGTGCAAACTCCAGCAAATCCTGCTGGCATGTAGTTAGATCAGCAGCGACCCCCCGAATCCACCACAGGCCTCCACTCGGCTCGTAGCACTTTGTCACGCAGAACAGCCATCTTGACAGGACCAGCGGCAAAACTGGACAAGAATGGGCCGGGGGGGGTTTCCTCCTACATTATGCGATGGCGAGGTCTGCCGATCGAATGCCCTAGCAATGTCTGTTTGTTTGTCCGCCATCCTGCCCGGAATGAAGGAAATATAATAAAAAAAAAGAAAATAAAAATAAGCAGGGTGAAGTTGAATGGACTGTTCAGTAAACATCTACACTCACTTACACATTCAACATGTTCCATACTTACCCACTCCCACCTTGATCCTCAACACCAAAAAACCTAGGTTAAGAGCTCTAGCATCCTGTTCAGTTAGACTCAAGTTTCTTTTCAAGCGCCTCTATCCTGTCTGACAATAATTTTGTCTTCATTGAGTTCTTTAATATCCTCTGTATGCACAAGTACAAGTGTCTTTTGGTCTTTCAGTCAGTTGTGATGACTTCGCAAAGAAAAACAGCGAGATTGTCTTCTACGTACAAAACTTTTCATAAATATTGGGTTTTTTTGCCTGTCAGAGAGTTGTAAACCTTGTTGCATTTGTCAAACGCCATCAATAAAAAAAAGAGAATTCCCTTTGGGGAGGAACAGACATTTTAAAGTTAACTTTCAGGTCCCCTGTCTTGGAGGGCACCCACTCAGTTTTCACAACACAGTGCCCACAACACCACACAACACCCCACACACACACACACATCAGAGAGCTAAATTTAGCCTGTACCCCAACAAACTGTGCAAGCACCCAAAAACTAAGCAGTGAAACTGGCCCCTGAATGAAGGCGGTAGTGAGTTGCTGCACTGAAATCGGGTTTTTTTCCCTTTTTTAAAACAGATGAAAATTTTCAAATTTAATTAAAGAACAACAACTGCCTTTCTCAAATCTTGATAACTCTTTTGATGCCCCCCTATCATCCAATTCAAAATTTTCGAAAGAAACCACTGCATAAAACGTCCATATTTCCCCTAGTATTAACAGAGTATTTGCCCGTCCACCATTTGCCACGTATCTTTTCCCGCCCCCGAGAGGGGAAGAGAGAGGGGGGGGGAGTGTTGTGTGTTTTGTGTGTGTTTTGTGTGTGTGTGGGGTTTTTTTATTTTTTTTTTAAATTCTTTTTATGAGGATAATGGAATAAGACATATGTGCTTGTTTACAAGCAGTTCCCGCTGTATCTTTTTTGTAAATTCTGTCACCCACCGGCACACACTAGCCTATTTTTACAAAAGCGGAACGGGAAATTAACGTTGGAAGTGTGTGTGTGGGTGTGTGGGTGTGGGTGTTGTGTGTTTGTGTGTGTGTGTGTGTGTGTGTTTTTGGCATGAGTGTGTGTTTGGGTTTTGTTTTTTAATTCTTTTATTTCGAAGATAATGGAATAAGCACTCATGTGCTTTTTTACATCTAGTCCCCGTGTCTATGCGCTTTTGTGAATTCTATCATCTGTTCCCACCGGCACACAATGGCCTACTCTTACGAAAAGCGGAACCGGAATTAACGGGGCCTCGGTTTATAGTCTCATCCGAAGGACTTTTGGGGGGAGTGGAGTCTGCACTGATGTTAACTCCAGGGGAAAATATCCCCCTTCTACGGGAATCGAACCCCGGTCGTCAGATTGCGAGCGCAATGTTCTAACCACTAGGCTATCACGTCTTCCCACCGTGCCCCAGTTTGAATACACTGCAGAACTACGCAGTGCTCTTCATCCTCCTCCACCGCTCAGACGGCAACTTACTGTCGTCTGTCATATGAGCAAAAAAATGCGTCACGCTGCCGTTAAGCGCCTGACAAGTCAGGCCCAGCACATCAGACTTCAGCATGGGAAAGAATTGGTTTTTTTAAAGTCTTTCTGGGGGGAAAAAAGGGCAGGAGAATGGACCAAGAAGGCAGAAAACAGACAAGAAGGAGGTGACAGGTAGAAAAGGAACGAGGAAGAAGCAGAGAGAAGGATAGAAAAGAGGGAACTCCTAGCACAGAATTTTCAGAAGGTGGGGATGCTGTTTATACTGACAGGTCACCTGGCATCTCTACGGGGGAGTGCTTTTAATTTATCAGATCAACACCTTGCCTTCACAGCCAATTTTTTAAAAAAATTTTAAAATAAAAGAAGAAGAAAAAAGAAAAGAGCACAAAATGAAAATAAATCTATTTTTGGTGAAGCTGATGACGACCAACATTTTCCATAGCAAAGCCAATATTTACCCCCCAAAAAATTTATTTTTAAAAAAATAGATAATAAAAAGATGACTTTGAAACCGTCATCACCATCACCACCATCTTCGTCATCGCTATCATCGTCAATGTCGTTGTTGTCGTTGTCGTCGTCAACATCTTCTTCATCACCATCATCATCATGTCTCCTGGCATTCAGACATACAATGTGATACGTATGCTCTGACTGTTATTAGATGTAAAGCAAAAGGTAAGGGTATTCCCATAACCTATAAGGTCGTAGGAGAGCGAGGCATCAACTTCTCTGTTCACTGTTCACTGTTCACTGGTCCCGTAACCCGCCAGGGTCGTGGGGGCGCTGCATGGTGGACGAACGGTGGACCAGCTGGCTCCACTTAGCGCGGTCGTGGGCAAGTGCCTGGGTGACACTGAAGTCCTCCCCTGTCCAATCACGGATGTCGTCGGCCCACTTTCTCCTCTGTCTGCCCCGTCTTCTCTTCCCCTGGACTGTTCCTTGCAAGATGGTCTTTGCAAGTCCTTCTGAGCGTGTTACGTGCCCATACCATCTGAGTTTCCTCTTTTTCGCCGTGGTCAGTAGGTCTTCATAACCCCGCACCTGTTGAGTGATCATTCTGCGGACTTCATTGTTGGTGACATGGTCCTTGTATGAGATGCCAAGGAGCCTTCTGAGGCATCTCATTTCTACTGCTTGGATCCTCCTTTGTAGGTCTGCGTTTAGTGTCCATGCCTCACATGCGTAAAGCATGATTGAGGTGACTAGCGCGTTTAGTAACTTTACCTTGTTCCGAGAGGGATGTTTCTGTCTCTCCATATGGTCTTCAGTCTTGCCATTGCTGCTGCTGTTTGTGCCGCTCTTGCTAGGATTTCGGTCTTCGATCCCTCCTCACTTATGATGGCTCCAAGGTACTTGAAATGGTCAACTGTCTCCAGTTCTTTTCCGCTGAGAGTGATCTTGGTGGTGATTGGCTGGGCACTGTTTGTCATGAGCTTGGTTTTCTCGGCACTGATTTCCATGCCGTATCGGGAGGATATTTCGTCCAGTTTCTTCACTAGGTTGGCCAGTTCCTCTTCATTTCCTGCCAGACCGTCAATGTCATCGGCAAACCTGAGGTTGGTGATTGTTCGCCCTCCAATGCTGACTGTGCCTGTGTGGTCTTCCAAGGCGTCAGTCATGAAGCGTTCAAGGAAAATGTTAAATAGTGTCGGCGACAGCAGACATCCCTGTCGGACCCCCAAATGAGGTACGGAACCATTCCCCTACCGTGCCCTGTACAGTACTGCACGGTGCCTTTTGATAGGTTTCCTTTGATGGTGTGGACAGCTTCGGGCCCATGTGAATTTGTTCAGGTGCCCACAAGCGTCTCCATACTCTATCAAAGGCCCTTCTTAAAATAATGAAACGGGGAAAAGATGTTTGTTGATGCTGGCTTTTTTTTTCCCCACACAGAACCCTCATTAAATCTGTTCTGTGGTGCTTTTATTTGGGGGGAAACCCGGCCTGCCTTTGGGGCTATGATCTTTTCTCCTGGGGTTTAGCCTTTCAGGATCATTTTCAGCATGATTTTAGGGCATATTTATGGGGCGATTGTCCGTAGTTTTGGCACTGGGAGTTTTTCCTTTTTTGGGGGAGAGTTATGAGATGATTGGGTCCGGGGGTTAGGCCACTCTCCGGTTCCAATCTTGTTACAGATACTTGAAAGGGTTTTCTGTCACTGCTTCCCCCCCCTGTTGGATCACTCGCTGGGATTTTCGTTCCTGCGATTTTCCTTTCTTCAGCGTCAAATTTGCTATTCTACTTCCCGCGTAGAATTTGGGGAAGTTGTCTTTATTCGATGGGGGCTTGGCTTCAAAACGCTGGGGTCGCCTACGTCTGGATTGTAGAGTTCGAACAGTTTTCCGTCCATCTGCAACGTTTCCCCTTCTTTTTTTGGGAAATTTCCTTTTCTTTGTCCTGGTTTATGACTCTTGCCTTTTTCCCTGTTTGGTGAGTCTTTCACAATCGGTATGCTCTTCTGCTATTATTCTTTGCAGGCCTCTTCGATTTCTGTACTTTGTTCTCTTTCCATTCCTCTTGGGTCTTCTTCTGTCTCCTGATCTTTTTTTTCTTTCTGTCCCAAACGCTCCCCCTTATGTTTTTGCTCTTCTTCGGTCCGTCTTTTGTCACACTATTCAGATTTATCTGTGACCCATGTTGTGTTTTTCGGCGATGTTTGCCAAAAAATTATGCTTGCTGTCTCATCATCCGGTTAAAAATGGTGGTATCGTTTCGGCATTTTTCAAGTGCCAGCAGGGGTGCAATTTCCCTCCTTTTGTTGCTTGAAGGACCGGCGATGGGGGGGTCCTTGTTTGTCCAGGTTGAACTTGAGTCGGTGTTCTTTTTCTTTTGGTTTCTTCAATCGGACCTAAAGTTCAGGAGCAAGGTCATGTCGCTCCCCAAGCCCTCACCTGGAATGCCTCTTTTTGGCTCTTTTGTCCCAGACAAAACCCCGGTTTGACCGGGAGTAGCAATTGGTTTGAGGGTCCCAGGGGGTGCATGCCATGTCCAGCGTCAGCCTTTGGGTTTTTTCCCAAGGGTTTTGGCGAGCACCGTGTCTTTGTAGCTAAATTTTTCCAGTAGTCGGAGTCCTCGCTCTTTGGGTGTTGCTTTACAGGAGGGCCCGCAAAATTTTTGCTCCATCTTTCAGGCGTCTCCGCCCCCCTTGGCTTTTCCAGTCCCCCCTGATGACAAGATGTTTTTTCCCTTGTTCATCTTATCGGATGCCCGTAGTTGTTTGAATTCCTCTACGACTTGTCCGTGATCCGTTTTTGGTGGGAGGCTTTAATCACTGTGATTTTGTGGGGCTGCCCCGAGGCGGATGGCCATAATCCGGGCTGTTTATGGTAGTATCCTATTCCCCCAGTTCTTGATTTTTGTTTACAAGCATGCCTCCCATTGAAGCTTTCCCCTCCCCGCTATGTAAGCAAAAAGGGCCCCCCCTCGTATGGGGTTCACCGTGCTCTTTCCATCTGACCTCAAGAGAAACCCCCAGATGCCAGGTGTACCTTCCCCTCGTTATCAGTTCTTTGGGTTTTCCTGTTTGGGCCCAGACTTCTGACTTCCGCGTTGCGATGGTGATGTGTCCCCCCCTCTGTTTTTTTTTTTAGGGGGCCACCCGTAAATTTGGGGCCTCCCCCCCTGGGGGCAAAGGGGAAAGGGGGGTCCTTTTTGACCCGGGGGACCGATCCGGTTTTTCTTTATTTTCGTCCGTTCCCTTTTGCGTGGCTTGGGCAAAGTATGCGCGCCCCTCCCCCCAGGGGGGATTTTTGGGGTTGGGTTTACTCCCCACATTTTTACGGGGGTACCCGGGTTTTATGGTTACCCGGGGCAGAGGACCCTCTGACCTACCAAATTTTTAAGGCCAGATATTGAGGGGCGGCGTCCTCCCCCCCTCGCTGCTTTACCTTTCCCCGGGCCTAAAAGGGGAGGTACGCATTTAATTTACAGTGGGTGAACTGGGGAACTGTACTGAAGCCAAGGCCGCCCAAAATCACCCATCCATTGATAAACCCCGCTCGATGCTGCTCAACCTTGGCTGGGGGGGGAAAATGAGTGGTCCGCCATGACTATCCCGTCCCATTTAGCATTATAAGCAAATAACATCCCGACTTTTTTGCAAAGACTTTATTCAAAAAGCCTTTTATGAAAAATATTGCAAAAAAATTCCCCGTCCCAAGTTTTTTTTAAAAACCAAACCTTTCCAATTATTAAACAGCACAGACAAACCATTTCTGAGCCGAAATAACCCCTTTTTCAAACTAGTAAGCGTTTGTATTTGGGCAAAATTTCGTCCCATGGAGAGCATAAACCTAGGCCCCCTGTGCAAACGCATCAGAACAGCTTCGCACTCGTTAAATCCCCTTTCCGCTGTTCGAAAGAGTAGGCCCTTGTTTGGGGTGGTGGAAACAGATGGGCAAAATTTTAAAAAC
>CM054148.1:29052575-29063475 GCA_028751875.1 Rapana venosa | reverse complement strand
TTTTATCCGGAAAGCAAACGAGTGCAAAGTTAACCCTACCTAGCCTTAATTACAAGCAGGCCTTTGCCTCTGTAACACTCCATCTTCCCCCCGTATAGAGATGCCAGGGGCCTGTCAGTATAAACAGCATCCGCACCTTCTCCAAGCTCTGTGAATAGGAATTCCCTCTTTTCTATCCCTCTCTTTGTTTCTGCCTTGTTCCCTTTCTTCTTCCTGTCACCCCCCTTTATGTCTTATTTTCTACCTTCTTGGTCCATTTGGGGGGACGGGCGAGCCTAAGTGGTTAGCGTGATGCGCTCGTGATCTGCTGACCCGAGTTCGAATCCCGTTCAAGAGGATTTTTCCTCTGGAGTTTACATCAGTGCAGACTCCACTCCCTCAAAAAGTCCTTCCGATGAGACTATAAACCGAGGTCCCGTGTGCGAACGCACCGCAGAACGTCTTGCGCACACGTTTAAACCCGTTCCGCTTTTTCCCAAAGAGTAAGCCATTGTGTGCCGGTGGGAACGGAAGACAATTTTTACAAAACTGCATACACACGGGGACTGGATGTAAAAAATAGCACACGAGTGTTTATTCCATTATCCCTTTTTTCAAAGAGTAAATAAAAAAAAAATTCTCCTACATTTTTCCCCAGAAAGACTGAAGAGATAACAGTTCTCTCCCATGCCGAAGTGGGATGTGCTGGGCCTGACTTGTCAGGCGCTTAACGGCAGCGCAACGCATTTTCGCTCGCTCATATGACAGACAACAGAAGTTGCTGTCTGAGCGTTCGAGGAAGACGTAAAACTAACAATCCCTCTAAAATTAGCACAACGGTAGCTATACTCCATCTTCATAGATTCGAGATATGGATAGTTAAGTTCTGATCTTGCATGCGGAACTCTTCAACCAAGTATGTGTGTGTGTGTGTGTGTGTGTGTGTGTGTTGTGTGTGTGTGTGTGTGTGTGTGTGTGTGTAAGTCAAAGTCTCACAAATGTGTGTGTATGCGTACGTCGTGCGTGCGTGCGTGTGTATGTGTGTATGTGAAAGTCACATAGTGTGTGTGTATGTGTGTGTAAGTCAAAGTCTCACAAATGTGTGTATGCGTGCGCGCGCGCGCGCGCGAGTGTGTGTGTGTGTGCGTGCGTGCGCGCGCGCGCGCGCGCGCGTGTGTGTGTGAAAGTCAAGTCTCACAAAATGTGTGTGTGTATGCGTGCGTGCGTGCGTGTGTGTTTGTGTGTGTGAAAGTCAAAGTCACACAACGTGTGTGTGTATGCGTGGGTGCGCGGGCGCGTGTGTGTGTGTGTGTGTGTGTGTGCGTGCGTGTGCGCGCGCGCGCGTGTGTGTGTGTGTTGACAGTAGGTAAATATCAAGCGGCTCATCACCGCAGACCCCAAGCCCAAAGTTAAATAGTAATGCTACTATGCCAGTCTCTTTCGTAGGTGCCTATGTCAACATCTCCATCACTATTCCGGTATCGGACACCCCCCCCCCCCCCCCCCCCCCCACCCTCCTCCTCCCTCCCCCTCCCCCCTCCCCCGTTTATAACCTGGTGGGAAAAAAAAGTTGGGAGGTTTTATAAGGGCATAAGTTTTTAAAAAAAAATTCGAGGCAAATTCTAAACCCGGAGATAAGAATGATGATGATAATAATAATAATAATAATAATAATAATAATAATAATAATAATAAATAATAATGATATAGCTTGACACTTGCTAGCAGACGTCACAGAGCATGAAGAGAGAGCGTGATGGTTTAATTTTCTGTCTGTCTCTCTGTCTATCTGTCTGTCTGTCTCTCTGTCTATCTGTCTGTCTCTCTGTCTGTCTGTCTCTCTCTCTCTTTCACTCCCCTTCTTTCTCTCTTTCACTCCCCTTCTCTCTCTCTCTCTCTCTCTTTCTCTCTTTCACTCCCTTCTCTCTCTTTACTCCCCTTCTCTCTCTCTCCCCTCTCTCTCTCTCTCCCCTCTTCTCTCTTTCACTACCCTTCTCTCTCTCTCTTTCACTCCCCTTCCTCTCTCTATTTTTTCCCTTCCTCTCTTCCCCTCTCTCTCTCTCTTTCACACCCCTTCTCTCTCTTTTTACTCCCATTCTCTCTCTCTCTCTCTCTCTTCATTCCCCTTTTCCCCTCTCTCTTTTCCCTCCCCCCCTCTCTCTTCTCTCTTTCACTCCCCTTCTCTCTCTCTCTCTCTCTCTCTCTCTCTCTCTTTCACTCCCTTCTCTCTCTCCTCTCCTCCCTTCTCTCTCCTTTCCTCTCTCTTCTTCTCTCCCCCCTCTCTTTTTCCCTTTCACTCCCCCTTTTCTCTCTCTTTCACTCCCCTTCTCTCTCTCTTCACTCCCTCTCTCTCTCTTTCTCTTTCACATCCCCTTCTTCTCTCTTTCCCCTCCCTTCTCTCTCTCTCTCTCTTTCACTCCCTTCTCTCTTCTTTCACTCCCCTTCTCTCCTCTCTTTCACTCCCCCCTCTTCTCTTTCACCCCCCCTTCTCTTTTCTTTCACCCCCTTCTCTCTCTCTCATCTCTCTCATCTCTCCTCTCTTTCCCTCCCCTTTCTCTTCTCTTTTCCCCTTCTTCCTTCCTCCTTTTCTCTCTTCTTTTCACTCCCCTTCTCTCTCTCTTTCACTCCCCTTCTCTCTCTCTTTTCCCTTCTCCTTTCTCTCTCTCTCTCTCTCCCCTTTCTTACTCCCCTTCTCTTTTCTCTTTCCTCCCCTTCTCTCTCTCTTCACTCCCCTTCTTCTCTCTCTTTCCCCCTTTCCTTCTTCTCCCTTCTCTCTCTTTCACTCCCCTTCTCTCTCTCTTTCACTCCCTTCTCTCTCTTTCACTCCCCTCTCTCTTTACTCCCTTCTTCTCTCTCTTCACTCCCTTCTCTCTCCTTTCACTCCCCTCTCTCTCTTTCACTCCCCTTCTCTCTCTCTCTCTTCATCCTCCTTTCTCTCTCTCTTTCATCCCCTTCTCCTCTCTTTTCCTTCCTTTCTCTCTCTTCTCTCTTTCATCCCCTTTTCTCCCTCTCTCTCTTGTCTCTCTTCTCTCCTTTCTCTCTCTCTTTTCACTCCCCATTCTCTCTCTCTTTCAACTCCCCTTTTCTCTAATTTTTCGTTTTTTCCACCTAGGTGTATCTTTTGATATCCTTCTTTCTTTCACTCCACTTTAATCTCTCTCTCTTTCAACTCTTTCTACTCATTCTTTTACTTCTTCTCTCCTTTCATCTCCCTTTTCTTTTTCTTGTTCTGTTCTTTCCCTCCCCTTTCTCTCCTCCTTTTTCTTTTCCCCTTCTTTTCTCCTCCTCTCATACTTCCCTTTCCCCTTTTCCCCCTCCCCTCCTTCTTCCCGTTCCTTTCCTCTTCATGTGTGGGTTCAAGTCCTTTCTCTGCTCTCTCCTCCGTTTTTCACTCCCCATCTCTCTCTATCAACAACCAATCCAGGGATCATTTTTTTAATTTCTGTTTTTTCCAAGCTAAGAAAGGATGTATTGTTTGTATATTTTCGTTAAGAGTACGCAGAATATTTTACTACCCCTTGTATCTCAGCATCTATGCTCAACTCTATGTCTCAACTCTATGTCTTGTTGGTTCTTGTTCTCCTTGTTCTGTTCTTTGTTTTTGTTCTTGTTCTTCCCTCCCCCCTCCTCTCCTCCTCCTTCTTCTTTCCTCCTTTTTCTTCTCCTCTCCTCCTTTTCTTTTCCTCCTCCTTTTCCTCCCTCCCCTCCTTCTTCTCTCGTTCGCTTTTAACATCGCAGTGTGTTTGGGAGAAATAGTGGAAATCCTTTTTTCCCGCTCCTCTGTGGGCCGTACAGCTTGGTTTGAGGGTTAGTTACTCCCTCAGCTACCAATCTTTCCCCAGGTCGCTAAAAAGCGTGCACCTTTTTGTCTATGTCTATAGCAAATACAAGTGTGTCTACAGTATATTGATATACCCCCTCATCTCATCTCATCTTCTCCCATAACCCCCTCCGGGGTCGTAGGGGCACTGCATTGACGATATACCCCCTACCTCTTAAGAAATATAAGAGTAAAGTATCGATGCCGTTTCGCTTCATACACCGGTGATAAATGCAGTCAAATCTGCCCTATACTCCAGATACCCTCTGAATCCGGTGAATGGCTGCCTCAATGCTTGACCTGGCGTTTTATTTTAGCGCGATTATTGGATATCTGATTGTGTTCACTGGTTCTCATTCACTTACTGTTTCGCTGTCATATCATAGATTTCATTCATTTGTTTGTGTATCTGCGTGATTATTTCCTTTTTAATATATACCCCCCCCCCCTTCTGTGGGGTTGCCCTGGGCCTGTCAGTATAAATAGCAACCCCCACCATCTGGAAATTCTGTGCTAAAAATTTCCTCATTTCTATCACTCTCTTTGTTTCTGCCTTGTTCCTTTTTCTCCTGTCACCTTCTAGGTTTATTTTCTGCCTTGTAAGTCCATTCTTCTGCCTTTTTTTCCCTCCAGAAAGACTTAAAAGATAATTATTCTCTCTTGAGCAGAAGTTGGATGCGCTGGGTCTGACTTGTCAGACGGTTAAGGGCAGCGTGACGCATTTTCGCTCATATTACAGACAACAATAGTTGCTGTTTGAGCGTTCGAGAATGTAAACCCTACTTTCATTTATTTGTTTGTGTATCTGTGTCATTATTTCCTTTTAAAAAAATATGCAACTCTGATTGCGATAACATCGATTACTGATAATATTTCAGTTTCCATTTAGGATTTTGTTCCTTGTAAAATGTCACGCTTTGTCATAAAACTTCTGTCATTGTATTCGTTTGTTAAAAATTAATGTTTCCGTCAAACTGAGCACGTTATAAGCTTTAAGCTTGCTGTTGTTCAAAATGATGTACTGTACGATTTTGTTATACTGCTTTTCGAATTATGACATGTTTTAAAAGAAAAAAGAAATATAGCATGGTACTGGAAAACAGTCATACACACATTACTTTATTTGTCTGTATGACTTGAGCTTATGTTATACTGTATTGATTTGTTTGATCATGTTTTGTTAGTCTGGATTTATATATTTAACAAAAAAATATTCATAGATTTTTGTCTTCAATGTAATGAGTGCTTATTCCATTATCCTCGAAAAAAAAAGAGTCATCAAAAGTAATCTGGTGCAGTAATTAGATTACCTCCCATGCGATCAGAGCGACGTGTTACTATTTTGGGACACACCTGCAAATTGTGCAGCGCTCTGTTTCCTTGGGTAGTAGTTGAAAACCCACCCTTGTGTGTTCAACATCTACACGTTAAAATATAGAAGTTAGACAATGGAAACCGCATTCTAATTGTGAGAATGTATTGTTGTACCGAGATTTGCGTAGAAATGTGACATAAATTATGTCCACTTTGTTTAATAACATGTGTGAGCATTATAATTTTGAATACTATTATATATATCACTAGTCTTAATTTTGTTGTGAGGGACTTGAGTTGCCTTCTTATCCCGAGAGACCTAACATTTTTGCAGTGATTACCAGGTGGCATGGATGAGTTAGAGTGCATATTCTGACCCCCGGGGTGTTAAGATGGGGAATGGATAGCAACAACAATAATAACAGCAGCACCACTAGTAATAACGCCAACGTACTCAATATAGTATCACTGACATTCCATTTACCACTTAAAAGAGATTTGCTCACAATTTTGAACGCAAAACTATGCATAAATGACGGACTAATCTATTTTAATTTTGTTCTTTTGTGCATTTTAACATACAGTCCCCGTGTCGATGTGGTTTTGTGAATTGTGTCACCTGTTCCCACTGGCACACAATGGCCTACTCTTACGAAAAGCGGAACAGGATTTAACGTGTGCACGAGATGTTCTGCGTGCCCTCGGGTTATATAGTCTCATCCGAAGGACTCCTTGAGGAGAGTGGAGTCTGCACTGATGTTAACTCCAGGGGAAAATATCCCTTTGAACGGGAATCGAACCCGGGTTGTCAGATTGCGAGCGCAATGTTCTAACCACTAGGCTATCCCTTTCCCCCAATTCCGACATACACTTATCCACAATCACACACACACAACACGTGTCTGTCTAGAAAATGACAAGTCCGGGTCGGAAGTGTGGGGTGGTTTGAATCCCGTATGGGCCCGAAACTTTTTCCCCCATCCATTAGACCATGAGTGGAGGGCTAACGCTAGTCTCTCTGATGAGACGATAAACCGAGGTCCCGTGTGCTACACGTAATTATTTAGCACACCTAAAAGAACCCACGGCAACAAGAGACTTGTCCCTGGCAAAAATTCTGTAGAAAAAAGCCACTCTGAGAGGGAAACAAATACAGTTGCAGACACGGTGAAAAAAGAAAACAAAAGTTGATGGCGCTGCTCTTGTGGCGACGCGCTCTCCTCGGGGAAGAGCAGCCCGAATTCTCGCAGTGAAATCTGCCGTGACTTAAAAGTGGTGGTATGAATAAGTAAATAAACTAAAACCCAACACAACACATACACGTACGCACGCACACACAGCCCCCCCCTCCCCCCACCACACACACACACACATATACACTCACACGCATAGACTGACAAACACGTGAAGCTGTTAACATACCAACATCATCTCCATTTCGGAGACAAGGCGAAAGTTCGGACTCTGTCATTCTCCGCGCACCCGTGCAATCCATCTTGACTGTCCGTCACACAGCGTTCTGCGTGCCCTCTGAAGCTTCTGCCTCCTGCCTGCCTCTTCTTGCTGAAAAACAAACCCAACAAAAATCGATGTCAAACGATGGGCTCTATATACCATTTGAATGAAAAGCACGTTCCTTGATACATATAATTAGCAACTACAAAGAGAGAGAGAGAGAGAGAGAGAGAGAGAGAGAGAGAGAGAGAGAGAGAGAGAGAGAAGAGAGATGGGAGGGAGAGAGAGGAGGGAGGGAGAGGGGAGGAGGGAGGGAGGGAGAGGGAGAGAGAGAGGGAGAGTGAGGGAGAGAGTGAGAGGGAGAGTGAGGGAAGAGAGTGAGGAGAGATTTTTAAAATTTTATTTTATTCTTTTATATCGAGGATAATGGAATAAGCACTTATGAGAGAGGGAGAGAGATAGGTGGAGAGAGAGATGGGAGAGAGAAAGAGAAAGGAGGGAGAGAGAGGGAGAGAAAAGAGAGAGGGAGAGAGAGAGAGAGAGAGAGAGAGAGATATGGGAAGGAGGGAGAGACGAGAGAGAGAAGAGAGAGAGAGAGAGAGAGAGAGAGAGAGAGAGAGAGAGAGAGAGAGAGAGAGTGAGGAGAAATATAGATGAGAGAGAGAGAGGGGGGGGGGGGGGGGGGGGGGGGGGGGGGGGAGAGAGAGAGGAGAGAGAGGAGGGAAGGAGAGGGATGGAGCAGAGAGAGAGAGAGAGAGAGAGAGAGAGAGAGAGAGAGAAGAAGAGAGAGATGTGGCCCTATCTATGCACCTGCTCCCCCCCCCCCCCCCCCCCCCCCCCCCCCCCCCATAATTATCATCCGTGTGTACAGACGTTGTTGTCCAACCCCCCCCCCCCCCCCCACCCCCCCACCCCCACATCATCCACCCCACCCTGCAATATCTACCCCGTAACAATACGCAATACACCACATTACACCATCCTAGGAAAAAAGGAAGGTAGCAGAATGGTTAAGACGTTCACCTTGCCTAACAAGTAAACCGTGAGGTTCTGGGTTCGATTCCCAGCCTTGCCCTTTTTTTCTTCCAGTTTGACGGACTGTATGTCAAAGGACTGTCAGTATAAATGACATCCCCACCTTCTTCTGGAAATTTTCTGCTAGGAATTCCACTCTTTTCTGTCCCTCTCTTTGTTTCTGCCTTGTTCCTTTTCTCCCTGTCACCTCCTTCTTGTCTACTTGCTATTGGTTTGCATGACTGAGTAAGAATGAGTTGAGTGCAAGCGCTTTTGATTTGTCTGTGCGAGATACAGCGCTATATAAATTCCATTTATTATTATTATTATTATTATTATTATTATTATCTGCCTTCTTGGTCCATTCTCCTTCCATTTTTCCAGAAAGACTTAAGCTAAAAAGACAATAATTCTCTCCCACGCTGAAGTCGGATGTGCTGGGCCTGACTTGTCAGGCGCTTAACGGCAGCGCAACACATTTTCGCTCATATGACAGACAGCAATAGTTGCTGCCTGAACGTTTGGCGACGACGACGACGACGAAGAAGAAGAAGACTTAGATAAACAAGAAAGAAAGAAAGACCAAAACAAGAGAAAGAAAGAAAGAAACAAACAAACAAGCAAGCAAGCAAGCAAGCAAGGAAGCAAGAAAATAAAACACTCAACCTTCCCCATAAATGACGATTCTAAAAGAAGCAAATACAAAACTTAGATAAAAACGTTCACACATTCTTCTTCTTCTTCTTCGTCGTCGAAAGCACAGACGGCACCTTTTGTTGTCTGTCATATGAGCAAAAAATATTATGTTGCGCTTGCCGTTAAGCGCCTGACAAATCAGACCCAGCGCATCCGTGGGAAAGAAATATTATCTTTTAAGTCGTTCTGGAAACAAAGGCAGGAGAATGGATCAAGCAGGCAGAAATATAGACACAGAAGGAGGTGGTGACAGGAAGAAAAAGGAACAAGGCAGAAACAAAGAGAGGGATAGAAAAGAGGAAATTCCTAACACGGAATTTCCAGAATGTGGGGATGCTGTTTCTACTGACAGGCCCCCGACAGGCAATCCCACGGGGGGTGGGGGGGGGGGGGGGAAGAGGGGGGAGGTGTGTGTGTGGGGGGGGGGAGTTTCATACATTAGACCACAACAGTGAGGACAAGATTCATTATCAAACCACCCGGACTGATGGTATATACAACTGATTACAAAAGTAATAATCGATATCATAGCAGCTTTTCATCTGTAATAACACAACAACTACTTGCACACTACTTTTTCTTATAGAAAAGCAATATCTAAAACAACAACAACAACAACAAAACATCCAACTGTTCAAACAATGACATCACGAAAACGGCAATCCCACTAATGATATTAATGACAAAAGTAATCGGTCATCAATTCGAGGAGGTTTTCAGCCGTAACAGCATGACATCAAGAAATATCACACGCGCACAATCAGCTTTTCATTTATGATAGCGTAATAATTTTTATACGCTTGTGTGCGTGTGTGTGTGTGTGTGTGTGTGTGTGTGTGTGTGTGTGTGTGTGTGTGTGTGTGTGTGGGTGGTGTGTGAGCGCTGGCACGCGCGCCCGTGTGTATAATTCTGTTTGCACGTACAGCCTGTATTAACAAAACATTATTAGTTGCAGTACGTAGTAATAAGTAGCGATGATATTATTATTCTTATATTTTCAGTGTTGTTGTTATTGCTGTTGTGACGATCATAATTATGTTGTATGATATTCCGTTCCATGAATTTAATCAATTCATATCGTCGGTGTTGCTGCTGTGACGATCATAATTATGTCCTATGATATTCCCTTCGATGAACTTAATCAATACATATTGTTGGTGTAGTTGCTGTGACAATCATAAGTATGTCGTATGATATTCCGTTCCATGAACTTAATCTTCATCCCCCCCTTCCCCCTGTTTTCTTCTTTCATTCTAAATCATACAGTAGTGTGTCAAATATAAAAGAAAAGTACGTCATCTTCAATATTCAACCCACTTCCCCCCAAAAAAAATTCCCAACAACAACAACCAAAAAACCCCATAACCCTCACACCCCAAAACACACATAAAACTGAATCACTGAATGTGTGCCAGTGTTACGAGGTGAAAGTCTCCCACCACACCCCCCCCCCCCCCTCCCAACCTCATCCCCCTCCCAAAAAAAAAAAAAAAAGAGAGTGCAGAAAGGGAGACAACTGCACAAGCTGTCGTGACAACACAACACTTGTCAGGATCCTCATAGATCCAGGGATGATTTATTATCCATCTCTTTTCATGCAATCCTTAGAGGATTCCTGCAGCGATAAAAGAGAGAGAGAGAGAGAGAGAGAGAGAGAGGAGAGAGAGAGAGAGAGGAGAGAGAGGAGAGAGAGAGAGAGAGAGAGAGAGAGAGAACGATAACGAAATTTTATTTTCTGAGGGTAATAGAATAAGTACAAGACTTTTTTTTTAAACATCCAGCTCTCGAAAAGAAAGAAAGAAAGTAAACAGAGAAAAATATAAGCAAAGTGAATCATAATAATTACAATAAACATCACCACTATCATCATCGTCGCCATCACCTCTATCATCATCATAATAATCATCATCACCATCATCATAAACAAAATAATTATGATAATATATAAACTTTATGGAGCTTGAAGGAATAATGATATATGACAAAAGTAGTTTGTTAGCATTCACGGACATGGACCTAATGTTTCTTCGAGTCATATTGTTGAACAACATTTTCCAGAAAAAAAAGTCAGAGAGAATGCAAACATGAGAGGAGAGAGAGAGAGAGAGAGGAGAGTGAGAGAGAGAGAGAGAGAGAGGAGAGAGAGAGAGAGAGACAGAGACAGAGACAGAGAGACAGAGAGCGAAATATACTCCAACTATAATATCAGTGGGAAATTTTTTTATTTATATAATATTGCTCTCAATATATCTTTGGACATAGACAGCTCAAGTAAGAGAGATCCATAAGGTAATTGTACAACCTGTTTTCAAACTTTTTATAGTTTGATTCAGATCTTATGACTTCTGGTAAATTATTCCACAACCATCCTCCAGAATATTTTAGACTAGATTTGCATAGAGTAATGGTCGTTGAAGGAAGGTTCAGTTTATGAGAATGTCGATATTCATTAATGGTAAACATGTTCTTAAGAACAAATGGAGCATTTTCGTGCAGTATTTTATGTATAAAAATCCCTTTATTACATAAAAGTTTTGCTTCAAGAGGTAGAACATTTGCTTGTTTGTAGTCAGATGCTGTTAATGAAGATGATTTGTCAATGGTAATTTTGATGGCTCTTTT
>CM054148.1:29045075-29047575 GCA_028751875.1 Rapana venosa | reverse complement strand
AAGTTGTGGAAGGCATTGTGAGAAAACAGGAGCAGGTATGGGATCAAGGTTGCATGATTTTATAGTCATTTCCTTCAGAATTGTCATGATTTCTTTTTCACTTGTGGGATGGAAGGAAAAGAGAGGAGTGCCAGTGAACTGGGGATCAGGAGGCGCAGGCTGGAATTGAGTCTGATCCAGTCTGGAGCGTATGTTTCGAACTTTGTGTCTGAAAAGAAGGCAGAAAAGATGGATGGGAAATTCAGACAGGCTGTGGGTGGTAGGCAGAGGAGTTTTTTTGCAGACCCCAAGGAGATTTGAGGTGGGGGAAAAAAGAGATTTTATGGATGTAGCACAGAGAACTTGGGAAGAGTAGTAGTCTGTCTTTGCTGAATGGATTAAGAGTTTGACTTTGTTTATTTGTTTTCGGAAAAGCTGTTTTTTACTTCCGCCACTACCGTTCTAGTTGCCGGCGTTTGCGCTTCGCTATCAAGATGTCTTGGGTATACCATGGCGCACAGGGTCTGTCAGGGAGGAGATGATCAGTAGGAGGTGCATGCTCATCAGGCAGTTGGCGGAGAATAGTGTTATAGTGATCAGAGAGGTCAGTGTGGTCAGAGGTTTGTGAAAAACGTTCGGAAGCTTGCGAAGAGAAGGTATGGATGTCTAAGGCCTTAAGATTGCGACGAGTAACATATTTCTTCTTTCTGACAGGTTTTGTGATGTTGAGATGGAAAAGAATGGCGGAATGATCAGAGTGCAGTTCGTCGGTGACAGAAACAGATGTGACTACTACTACTACCACTACTACTACCACTACTACTACTACCACTACTACTACCACTACCACTACTACTACTACCACTTCCACTACTTTCTACTACTACTACTACTACTACTACTACTACTACTACTACTACTACTACTACTACTACTACTACTACTATACTACTACCACCACTACTACTACTACTACTACTACTACTACTACTACTACTACTACTACTACTACCACCACTACTACTACCACTAACTACCACACCCCACCACCACCACCACCACCACACCACCACTACTACTACTACTACTACTACTACTACTACTACTACTACTACTACTAGTACTACTACTACTACTACTACTACTACTACTACTACTACTACTACTACTACTACTACTACAACATCAAGTATGCAATAACACATGGGCCCGAAACTTTTCCCCCATCCATTAGACCATGAGTGGTGGTCTGGGCGCTAGTCTTTCGTATGAGACGACAAACCGAGGTCCCGTGTGTTACACAAAATTATTCATCGCACGTAAAAGAACCCACGGCAACAAGAGCGTTGTCCCTGGCAAAAGTCTTAGAAAAAAAGTCACTCTGATAAGGAAACAAATACAGTTGCAGACCAAAAAAAAAAAGGGGGGGGGGGGTGTGGCGCTGCTCTTGTGGCGATGCGCTCTCCCCAGGGGTGTGCAGCCCAAATTTCACGCAGAGAAATCTCGTGACTTCAAGTGGTATAAATGAAATAACAATCCCACCAACAAACACAGAACCGTGATCATGGCATTCTTGAAGGCCGACAAAGCCAGACCCCATCTGGCGACACCAGCCATTCCGCTTCATTTCTCAAAATTCAATCATCTTTACTTTCTTTTGAGGATAAAAACAACAACCGGGTCGCATACACAAAAATCTCACCATTGGTGAACTTCAGAGCTTTATAGCCAAGGAAGAAAAAGAAAATAAATTGCCCAGATACCCCCCCCCCCAAAACCACCCACCCACCCCATAAAAAAAATTTCCCCCATGCCTTGTGCACTGACCCCTATGGGGAACTGAGTAGAAGGGGAAAAGATTTCTCTACTTTAGGTTTGAGAGAAAAAAGGTGAAAGAATGCTTTGCACACATGCGATCCTTAGAAAGTCAAAGTTTATGTAATAAATAGAATACAACTCAAACATATAGAGCTGCAAAGCGCTGAAAAATAGACACACCCCCAAAACATAAAGAGCCCCCGAATGCTTTTAAAAATAACATAAACTCAAATATAAGCCCCAAAGTGCTGATGATAGACATACAATCAAACATACAGAGCCCCAATTGCTGAGAATAGACATAAAATTAAAACATATAGAGCCCACAGAATGTGAAATTTAAATTTTGACATACAACTCAATCATAAGGCACAGAAGCTGATGAAAAGACATACATCAATTATATGAGCCACAAATGCGATTTAAAAAACATCAACCATTTATATGGGGCCCCAGAATGCTAAAAAAATAGACATAAACTCAATCATATAAGCCCGAATGGATTAAATAAAATTTCAACTCAACATAAAGGCCCCAAAATGCTGATTAAAATATACATACAATCAATCTATAGAGCTCCAAAATGCTTAGAAATAGATATACAATCAAACATACAGGCCGAAATGCTTATGAAATAGACATACATCTCAATCATATAGAGCTGCAAGCCCCCTGATTAAATAGAAACAACTAATCATATAGG
>CM054148.1:29025075-29040075 GCA_028751875.1 Rapana venosa | reverse complement strand
ATTTTATTTATTTTAGTTTTTATTTATTTATTTATTTTTAAATCTTCTTCTTTTATTGTGTTCTTTTAAAGTGAGGATAATGGAAAAAGCACTTATGTGGGTTTTTTTTACATCCAGTCCCCGTGTGTATGCGGTTTTGTAAATTCTGTCATCTGTTTCCACCGGCACACAATGGCCTACTCTTACGAAAAGCGGAACAAGAATTAACGTGTGCGCAAGATGTTCTGCGTGCGTTCGCACACGGAGCCTCTGTTTATAGTCTCATCCGAAGGATGTGTGTGTGTGTGTGTGTGTGTGTGTGTGTGTGTGTGTGTGTGTGTGTGTGTGTGTGTGTGTGTGTGTGCGTGTGTGTGTGAGAGAGAGAGAGAGACAAAAAAATAAAAAGAACAACCAAAAAGCACCCATCCCAAGCCCCTCAACACACACACACACACACACACACACACACACACACACACACACACACACACAACGTCTTTTGGATGAGACTAAACCGAGGCTCCGTGTGCGAACGCACGCAGAACATCTTGCGCACACGTTAAATCCTGTTCCGCTTTTCGTAAGAGTAGGCCATTGTGTGCCGGTGGGAACAGATGACAGAATTTAAAAAAACCGCATACACACGGGGACTGGATGTAAAAAAAGCACATAAGTGCTTATTCCATTATCCTCGATATGAAAGAATAAAATAAACACACCCACACAGACACAGCACACACACACCACACACACACACACACACACACGCACACACGCGCACACACATACACACACACACACAGACACAAAGACACGCACACACACACACACGCACACAATTACACACACACAAGCAAACAAACAAACACGACACACACCACACAAACAAACAAACAAACAAACAAACAAACAAACAAACAAACAAACAACCAAACCGTATGTATGTAAGCATAATATCGTATTACCCCGTCCGACAATCCACAACACAAAATTAATATTCATACATAATTATGACCATCAACTTGGCACACACACACTTCGTTTATGAGGACAGTAATAATATCAGAGGCACCTCCATTCCACCCCCACCCCACCCCTCACCCCACCGCACCGCACCCCACGCCCACATACTGCACGCAACGTTATATAATGATTAATTTCAGTAACAACGATAAGCCACACAATAAACACATTCAAGCGAAACAGAAAAGGACGGTGCCTTTAAAGCGAGGACAAAGTGACCTACAAGTCGGATTGCAAACACTTACTCACGAAATATCTTTTTTTTTTGTTAGAAGCGTTTTAAACTTTTTTTATTTTTTTGGATACATTTCAGAATTTTTTTTGGGGGGGAGCTTATTCTATAAAATAATAATAATAATAATAATAAGAAGAAGAAGAATAATAATAATAAGAATAATAATAATAATAAGAAGAATAATAATGTTGAATGGAATTTATATAGCGCTGAGACTACTTTTTTATTTTATTTTTCAAATGTATGCGTGTGTATGCGGTTTTTAAAATTTTGTCATCTGTTCCCACCAGCACACAATGGCCTACTCTTTCGAACAGCGGAACGGGATTTAACGAGTGCGCAAGCTGTTCTGCATGCGTTTGCACACGGGGCCTAGGTTTATAGTCTCATCCATAGGACGAAATTTCTGCCCAAATACAAGACGCTTGACTAGTTTGTAAAAGGTTATTTCTGGGTCTCAGAAATGGTTGTGTCTGTGCTGATTAATAATTGTGAAAGGGTTTGGTTTTTAAAAAAACTTGGGACTGGAATTTTTATTAGCAATATTTTGTCATAAACACGGCTTTATTGAATAAACGTCTGTTGCGAAAAGTCAGGATAGTTATTTGACACACACACCTTCGGGGTAAACTAAAACCAAGGCCCCGTGTTCGAACCATGCGAAATCTTGGGGAAAAATTAAAACCCCGGTTTTCCCCTTTTCCCGGGAAAAGGGACCATTTTTGGCCCGGGGAAACGATACAAAATTTTCAAAACCCCCAACACACGGGAATGGATTTTAAAAAAACAAATAGTGCTTATTCCACTATCCTCGATATAAAAGAATAAATAAACACACACACACACAACCACACAAAAACCCCCCCCCACCGCGCACGCACGCCCCAAAAACACCCCAAACCAAAACACACACAAACACTCGCACACACCCCCACATTCAAAACCCCAAAAGAAAATAAAAAAAAAAAATTAAAGGTTTAAAAAAAAACAAAGATCAGAACACAATTTATATATCATTTTTAGGGCAGGGCAGTTGGGCTGGGGTTTTAAAAATAAAGCTGCTGCTTAAAACATAGTAATAATATAAAAATAATAAAAAACCCTTAACAAAAATTATTCTACTACACTATTTTACATACTTTTAATACTATACTACTAAATTTCTAAACTAATACGCTGTACCACTAATACCTAAATACTAATACTATAATACTATTACTATAAATACTCCCAATATATAACTATTTCTACTACTAAATTTACATAAACCACAACTACTACCCCAAACCCCCCCACCACCCCACCATATTTCTACACTACTACCAATAAAATAAAACTACTACCACCCCACTACCACCACCATATATATACTTTCAAATACTACTTACTACTACTACTATCCATACTAAATACTAAACCCTAATATAAACCCCTACCCACCCCCACCACCACCAAACCCCCACCACCCCCCACCAAACTACAAATATAACCCACTACTTTTAAATACACACTTTACCACAATACTACTTTCCCTAACTACTACCACTAAACCCCCACCCCACCAAACCCCCACCCCCACCACCACCCAAACCCCCTACTACTTTCTAACTTTTAAAAAACCTAAAATTTCTATACTCAACCCATATGGAAAAATATAGCGCTGAAACTTGTTTAAAAAAAAAACAAAACGAAGCGTTTCACTAATCATTTACGGATGCAACTCTCCTTAAACATAATGAACCCCAAAAGATTTAAAAATCCCCGGGGCGGCCCCGTGCACGCACACCCCGCCCGCCCACACACACACGCACACGCACACCACACACACACCACAAAACAACACACACAACACACACACCACACACACCTTTAAAAGGGGAAAAAAAGCTTTGAAAAATTTGTACAATATGTGGGGAAAAAATCCATGAGGGGGGTAAGTGGTTTTGGGGGCTGGGTTTTAAAAGGTTTTCAATAGGTTTTGGCCCAAGTGAAAGAGGGAGGTCCCTTCCAAGGGGATGGACCCAAAAAAGAGAAGAAACAGGCCAACTTTGGGTTTTTTTGAATTTTGGGTGGTTTTAAAGCACAAAATATTGCGGGTGAAAGGAAAAGGAAAAGGGAAAGGGTGTTCCGGTGGAAAAAAATTACAAGATAAAGGGGGGCAGGGTTTGGGAGACATTTGATAAAAAGAGGGGATTGATTTTATAATCCATCTTTGTGGACAGGCAACCTGGGAAGGGGATCGCAGAAGAGGATGATGTGTTTAGTTTTTTTCTTTCTTGGGCCATCGAGCTGGCCCGATTTGGGATGGTTGAAGAGGGATTAATGATGTGGGGAGGCCCCCCCAAAAGAAATTAAAAGGTAGTCTAAACATGAAAGAAAAGAGAGAGTGACAAGCTTGGGAAATTGCATCATGGAAAAGGGTTTCCCTTTCGAATCGCCTTTTTCCCGTTTTTATTGATAGTACAAACTGGGGGTCGGGTGATGAAATTTTTTCTTTTGAGAGTGTGTTTCAAGAACTACCAAAAAAATATTCCCCAAGGGTTTGGAAAGGCGGGGTATTGCCGAATTTTTATTGAATTTTTGCATAGAGGGGAAAATTTAAAGGTTTGGGGGGCCCCATGAGCATGGGCCCTTTGGTTTTACCCGGGAAATTAAAAAGGAAAATTGGGTTTAGGCTCCCTTTTGAAGTCCTTTTTTTTTAAAGGGATAAAAAATTTTTGTCCCGGGTTTGGGAAACCCAAATTTTCAACAGTTTTTCCCCGCACTGAAGTGGAGTATCATCGGGGATAAAAATGATATAATTTGGGGGGTTTTTTAAAATATGTGAGAGTTTAACAGTGTAGAGAGGGAAAGGAAAAAGGGGCCCAGGGCTGATTCCCGGGGATCCACATTCCCTTTTGACAGGGTTTTAAATGAAAATTTTTTTTACAATAAAATTTTTGGAACCTTTGTGAAAGGGAAAGTAAACCAAGGTTTTAGGGGTGTGCCGTTAATAACCCAAAAAGTTTTTGGAGGCGAGAAAGAAAATTGATGATTTAAGGGATCAAGGCTGCAATAATCAAAAGAGTAGGGAAGGGAGAATTTTCCCCGCATCAGAAACAATAGAAGGGGTTTTCTAAAATTGGTGGCGGAAAAGGGGGTTTTGGTTTTCTTTGGGGGGGGCAAAAGGAAATTTTAAAATGGGAAGAAATCATTAATTTAAGGGGACTGTTGGGGCTGGGTTTTAGAACAAACCTTTTTTTTTCCCTTTTGGACAAGGGGAAGTTTGAGACAGGCCCATAATTCTTTTAGAAGTTGGGGTCGAGGTCGTTTTAGTAAATTGGGTATTGCCCGTTTTTTTTAAAGCTGAATTGGGAAAAATTTTCCCGACTGAAGAGTGATTTACTATTTTTTGGGTAATAGCACAAGGGTTTTTGGGGAAAGGGATTGTAAAAACAGGAGGGAGGTTGGGAAAAAAGGTTTTCCTGATTTTTTTAGTCATTTCCTTTAGAATTGTCTGTTTCTTTTTCACCTTTTTGGGATTGGAAAGGGAAAAGAGGGGGTGCCAGTTTAAGGGGGAAGGGGGCCAGGGTGGAATTGAGTTTTGACCCGTTTTGGGGCGATGTTTTCGAACTTTGTTCTGAAAAAAAAAAGGGAGAAAAGATGGATGAAGGTTCAACGGCTTTTGGGGTGGGAGGGAAAGGGGGTTTTTTTGCCAACCCCAAGGAATTTGAGGTGGGGGGAAAAAAAAAAAGGGTTTTATGTTTAGCACAGAGAACTTGGGAAGAAAGGGGAGTATCTTTTCTTTTGAATTTGGGTTAAAAATTTTTTACTTTTTTTTTTTTTTTCGGGAAAAACTGGTTTTTTGATTTCGGGTTTTTACTTCCCCCACTGCCTTTTTTAGGTTGCCCCGGGGTTTGCGCTTCGCTATCAAATGTTTGGGGATACCCATGGCCCCCAGGGGTTTTCAGGGAGGAGATGATCAGTAAAGGTCACTCATTTAGGGAGTTTTGGGGGAGAATAGGTTTTATAGTGATCAAGAGGTCAGTGGGGGGTCAGAGGTTTTTGGGAAAAAATTTGGAAAGTTTTCGAAGAGAAGGTATGGGTGGCCTAAACCTTAAGGGTTTGGGGGACGAGTAACTTTTTTTCTTTTTTTCCGGGCAGGGTTTTTTTTGGATTTGGGGATGGGAAAAAATGGCGGAATGTCAGAAGGGGCATTCGTCTGACAAAAAAACAGATGGGGAATACTAATATACCCCTATACTACCACTATACTACCACTACTATCCTTTCCCCTACTATTACTACCACTTCCCCCTACTAAATTCTACTACTACTACTACTATACTACTACTATACTACTCTACTACTAAAACTACAAAACCCACTACCAAAATAATACCACCACTACTACTACACTACTACTCTACTACTACAAAACTACTTATACTACTACCACCACTTTACTACCACTAACACCACCCCCACCCCCACCACCACCCCCACCCCCCCACCACTCTATACTACTATACTACTATACTATACTACTACTACTATATAAAACTACTTTTTTTTACTATACTAACTACTACTATAATACTTAATACTACTATACTACTAAAAACATCAAGTATGAAAAACACAGGGCCCAAAAATTTTTTCCCCCTCCCAAAATTTGCCAGGTGGTTTCTGGGCTTTTGTTTTCTAAGAGGGCGGGCAAACCGAGGTCCCGTGTGGGTTTCACAAAGTATTCATCCAAAGTAAAAGAACCCCCCGGGAACAAAGCGTTGTCCCTGGCAAAAGTTTAGAAAAAAAATCACTCTGTAAGGAAAAATTCAGTTGCCGACCAAAAAAAAAAAAGGGGGGGGGGGGGGGGCGCTTTTGTGGGGATGCCCCTCTCCCCAGGGGTGTGCAGCCCAAATTTCCCAGAGAAATTCGTGCCCTTTAATGGTATAAAAGAAAAACAATCCCCACCAACCAAACCCCAGAAACCTTTTCTTGGCTTTTTTGGGAAAGGCCCCAAAAGCCAACCCCCCTGGCCAAAACCAGCCATTTTTCCCCTTCATTTTCAAAAAATTTAATCTCTTTACTTTCTTTTGAAAGGGTAAAAAAAAAACAAAACCGGGCCATACACAAAAATCTCACCATTGGGGAACTTTAGAGTTTATAGCCAAAAAGAAAAAGAAAATAAATTTCCCAGAAAACCCCCCCCCCCCATTCCACCCACCCACCCCAAAAAAAAATATTCCCGCATGCCCCCTTTTCCCCTGAAAACCCCCCCAGGGGAAAAAAAGGTAGAAAAGGGGAAAAGATTTTTCTACTTTAGGTTTGAGAGAAAAAAAGGGGAAAAAGCTTTCCAAAACAATCCCCACCTTTTAAAAGTTTAATTTGGGGGTTTAAAAAATTTGGGGATACAACTCAATCATATAGAGCTGCAAACGCTGATAAAATAGACACACATCAATCAAAAAGACCACAGAAAAGCTTTTAAAAATAACCCTACAACTCAACATATAGAGCCACAAAGTGCTGAAAAGGAAAAGACAACAACTCAATCATTTTCAGAAAACCCCAGATTGCTGATTAAAGAAAATACACTTTAAACATATAAGGCCCCACAAAAATGTGATTTAAAAAAGACAACAAATCAATCATACAGGCCAACAGAAAAGCTGGGGGAAATAACATACAATCAATTATTAGAGCCACAAAATGCGTTTAAATAAAACATACAACCATTTATATGGACCACAAATGCTATAAAAAAGGGGCCCAAAAATCAATCATATTAAAACCACAGAAGGGTGAAATTTAAAATATAATAAACTCAATCATAAAGAGCCCCCAAAATCTGATTAAAAAAAACCCTACAACCAATCAAAAAGAGGGTCCAAAGTGCTTATGAAATTTGATATTTCAATCTATCAACGAGCCCCCAAATGCTTATGAAAAAGACCCTACTTTTCCCAAACATATAGACTGCAAAACCCCCTGATTAAAATAAATTTCAACTCAATCATATAAGGGTGGGAAAACCTTTATTAAAAGAAAAATACAAATCAAAATCATTTCGACCGCAAAGTGCGATGAAAATTTAAAATACAAAAATCATCATATAGACCCCCAAGTGTTGAGAAATTTGACTTTCAAATTTAAAAAATTATAAGGGCCCCAGAATGCTATTTCTTCCCTTTTTTTGTTAAAAATGTTTTAAACACAACCCCGTTTTTTGTTTTTATGCCATTTTTATTGACTGTTTTAGGTTTTGGTTGGTTTGGGAAATTTTTTTGGTTTTTCTTTCCACGATTTTTAGCTTTGCCCATTACTAGTAGGGGTTTATTTGGGGGGAAAACCCGCATGCGCGCACGCAAGGGACCCCCGCGCGTACCCATACCCCCCGATACACACAAAGCGGGTTTTTGCCAAACTTTCCAAAACACATTTATTATACCCTCAACCCTGGGTTTAAAAAAAAAGTTTTAAAAACTTGGAAATTTTTCCACTTTTCCCCCATTTTTTTCTTTTTCCAAAAAAAATAGCAAACCCCCCGACTTAAGAAAAACAAGAAAAACGCCCAAATGCCTTTTTTATTATCCGGCTGTCTGTCCCTTCACCCCCTCCGCACACACACACACACACCAACACAAACACACAAAACACCCCACATACAACCCCCACACGCCGGGGCGCAGACGCACGCACGCACGCACACCCAACCCCCACAAAACACCACCAAAATGCCTTTTTCCATTTTCCCCGAAAAAAACAGAAAAAAAAAAATTACACATGTGGCCGCGTCACTCACAATGACACCTCGCACCACGCACACACACCCCCCAAAATTATACCCCCCCCCTTCCCTCCCCCCCCCCCTCCACACACAAAACCACACCCCAAAAACTTACTTTATTTCCCCGGGAAAAAATAACACACCCCCAACCCCACCACAACACACACACACACACCACGCACGCACGCCCCGCCGCACGCACGCACGCACACACGCAACACGCAAACCCCCACAACCCCCAAAACCCCCTCCCCCCAAAAACCCCACACACACACACGAGTGCTTATTTCCAAAACCCGAAAAAACAGAATTTAAAAAAAATAACATTGCGCGCGTGTCACTCACACTGAAAACTCGCACAGCACAAAACAAACACTTTTTACCCCCACCTTACCCCCCCACCCACAACCCCAATCAAAAAAACCTCGGGCAAAAAAAAACACCACACACAACCCCCAACAAAACACACACACAACCCCCCACAAAACAAAAAACAAACAAACACAAAACACAAAAAAACACAAACCCCCAAAAAAACAAAAAACAATTCTTATTCCCCCAATTTTTTCCAAATAAATTAAAAATTTACACTTAAAAACTTCTTCAACAAAAACCAACCCTTCCCCCCCAGACACACACAATTAAATTTTTAAAAAAATTTTAAAAAAAAACCCCCTTTTTTTTTCCAATTTCAAAACCCTTGCCAAAATTTCCTTTTTACCCTTCTATAAAAACCAAAAAATTTTTTTAAAACACCCCAAACCCAAAAGAAAAAAAAAAAAACACCCCCAAAAAAACAAAAACCCCTTGAAAGGCAATTTTAATTCCTCTTTCAAAAAACCCCTTCCTTCGCTTTAACCAAAAGTCAACCCTCTCCTTTCCTTTTTTTATTTTCCCCCTACTCCTCCCCTAAAAATTAAAAACATCAAAAAATTCCCAAAACAAATTTTTTAAACCCCCCCTAAAAACCAAATATTTATAATATTCAACCAAAACCATACACAGTTCCCTTTAAAAATTAATAAACCCCAAACAAAAACATACAACCACCCAAAAACAATTAACACAACAACCAAAACACCCCCAAACAACCCCAACCAGCCAACAAAAAACAACAAAAATCAAATAAATTTAAAAACAAAAAACAATGTAACCCCAACCCCCCCCATAAAAAAAAACAAAAAACAAAAACAAAAACAAACAAACAAAAAAAACCCCAAAAACACAAAACAACCCCAAAAACAAAAAACAACAACAACCAAACACAACACCCAAAAAAAGCATTTTTCCCCAACAAAACCCCTAAAAAACCCCCCAACAACAACAAAAAACAACAAACAACAACAAAACTCCCCCTTAAAAAAACCAACCTGCATTTTTTCAACCTTCCTTTTTCTCCTTTAACCCCTTTTTTAAGGAAAAACCCAAAAAAAAAACAAAAAACACACAACACACACACCAACCACAACCCCCTACACAACACAACACCCCCAAACCCCCACAAAAAAAAAAACACCAACAACAAAAAAACACACACAACCACACACTCTTTTTTTTCACAACCCCACACACAAAAAACATACACAAACATAAAAACCCTTTTAAAACCCAAAACACACACAAAAACAAACCCACACAACAACCAACCAACGCACCAAACACACCTACAACACAACAAAAAAACAACAAAAACACACCCCAACAACCCCAACCACCCCAAAAAAACAAAATAAAAAAAACAACACCAAACCACACCAACAACCAAACACCACACACAAAAAAACCCCAACACACAAAACAAACCCACACTTACACTAAAAACAACAACCCCACTTTTTTCAAAACAACAAACAAAAACCTTTAACACAACAACCCCACAAACAACACCCAACACACTAACCCACCAAAAACAAACGCCCAAAAACCCCAAAACAAAAAACACAAACCTCAACACAAAAACCAAACACAACCCCAAAAACAACAAACAACAAACACACACAAAAAACAAACCTCAAAAAACCCCAAAAACAAAAACACCAAACACCCACCACAACACACACAAACCCACCCCAACAACCCCACAAAGCTTCCCCAACAAAACACCCATCCCCCCGCAATACCCAACAACAAACCCCCCCAACCCCAAAAAAAAACAAACAACACACAAATAACCTAAAAAGGGGCCATTTTAAATCCCTTTTAAAACAACTAATAAACCCCCCTTCAACAAAAAAACACACACAAAAACACCACACACACCACCACAAAAAAACCCCAAAACCAACCACACCCCAACCCAAAAAAACAAAAAACAAACTAATCCCCCTCCCCCCCCCCCCCCCCCCCCCCCCCCCCCCCCCCCCCCCCCCCCCCCCCCCCCCCCCCTTTTTCCCCCCCCCCCAATTTTTAAACAAAACCAACCCACCCCCCAAACCACCAAACCCCAAATTTCCCCCCCAACAACAACAAATCCTTTCCCCCCCCCCCCCCCCCCCACACAACAAAACCCAAAAAATCCCCTCCCCCAAACCAAACCCCACCCAAAAATCCCCCAAAAAACAAAACCCTTTAAAAAAAAAACCAAAAAAACAATCGTTTCAAAAATTAAAAAACAAAAAAAAAAAACAAGCAAAACCTCTTATTCAAAATTTTAAAAATTTTTCATTTATCTTTCAAAAACCCCAAAAAAATTTTCCTTTTTTAAAAAAAAACAAAAATTAGTCCTTTTTAAATCACCAAAAAAAAAAAAGGCATCACCTTAAAAATTTTTCCCCTTTTTCAAATTCAGCCAAAAATTTCCAAAACCCCAAAAAAATTTTATTATTGGGCCATTTTTTTTCCTCAACCCAAAACCCTAACCCCTTTTTTTTATTTTTTTTTTCTTTTTTTTCTTTTGGGGGTTTTTTTTCTCCCTTCCCTTTTTTTAAATTTTCCCTTCTTTTTTAAACAAAAAAATACCCCAATCCTTTTTTCTTTTCCCCCCTCCTCCCCCCAAAGTCCCTTCCCCGGCTTTTTTTTTCCTTTTTTTTTTTTCCGCAACCCAAAACTCCTTTCTTCCCAAAAATCTTTTTCCTATTGTTCTTCTTTTTTTTTTTTTTTTTTTTAGTCTACCGTTTTTTTCATCCCTTAAACCAAAAAAAATAAACAATCAAAAAAAAACCCAAATCCAAATTTAAAAAAGTCAACCACTCAAAAACCCCCTCATCATCCACTATTTTAAATTTATTTTAAAATCAAAAAAAATCAAAATTTTTTCTCCCCAACCGTGATTTTTTGTCTTTTCACACGCTCCAATTCAACCCCCAACCCTTCCCAATTTTATACAAAAATTTCCTAAAACGACGTCTAGGGGGCCCATTCCAAAATCACCTACCACCAAAACCCTTCAAAAAACCTTTCACTTTTTTTTACCCTTTCAAAAAAAAAAAATAAAAAACAAAACACCAAAAAATAACAAAATAAAATAAAAGAATAAACTCATCCAACCAATATGGTTCCCCCAAATCAACCCCCAAAATTTCCCTCCCAAAATTTCCCCCAAAATCCAACCAAACCCTTTACCAAAAAACCCCCCAAAAAACACAATTATGGGGAAACCAAATTTTTATCAAAAATTTCAACCAACCCAAACTACCCAAACAAAAATTTTTTTAAAAAGGGGGTTTATTAAAAAGGAATTTGGACTTTACCCAAAAAACAATCTTAAAACTACCCTTACAAAACACTTTCCCCTTAAACCAAAACATAATAAAACCCCTTTACCTTCCAAAATAAACCAAAAAACACCTTCAATTTCCCAAAATTTGTTCAACCTTTTCCCCCAAAACTCCTTTTTAAAATTTAAAACCCAAAAAATTTCCCCCCGAAAAAAACCCAAACAAACCCCCTTGGGGAAACCTGCCGTCCCCCTTTTAAAAAAATTTTTAAAAACCTCCCCCTTTTTTTTTTAATTTAAAAAAAATTTTTTTTAAAATTTTTTTAAAAAATTTTTAAAAAAATTCAGTTTTTTTTTAAATCGTGTTTATAACTCTGTGTCTCTCTGTGACGCTCTTTGTCTTCTGTGTCTCTGTCTTTGTCTCTGTCTGTCTGTCTTCTGTCTGCATGTCTATCTGTTTGTTTGTCTCTTATCTGTAAGCCTTGGAAATAAAGATATCACATGAGTGGATGAATGAATGAATGAATCAATCAATCAACAAGTCAGTCAATCACTCACTCACTCATCACTCACTCACTCACTACTCAATCAATCAATTTATTTTTCACTGCCTCATCTTCTGTGATGTTTCTGTGCTGCTGTTCCCACACCGCTACATCTCAATCTCCCCCGCCCACAGCCATACCCAGATTCGATATGTCGCATCCTCAGGGTCGAAAGTCCACAGGAGCCCATCAATATCAGGCGCCGTAGGGCCACCAGCCAGAGGGGCCCTGCACTGCTGCTGGGTCACTTTGATGGTGTTAAGTGGCGCCTGTTCTGAGCTAACATACACAGGACACCACCTACTAAGCCCCTACTAACGACAGTATTAGCTCAGTCGCGGAGCCAGACTGAGTGAGTTGCCACCCGAGATGGCAACCACCACACAGTCCCTCCAACGACTGTCCCCCGCGAACCTCCAACCCCAAAAAGGCTTTGACACAAACTCACCACAGGCACGGAAGTGTATGGGGAAACCGAATCTGAGGTCACCATGACACCAGAGCAACTTGGACCACCGAATCAGAGACAGTTTTTTTTTAATTGCATGGTGATCAATGACAATGAGGATGACGTAATTATGCTGCTGTGGAAGTGCATATGCTTTGAGATACTTGACAAGGTTCTACTCTACGCTTACTATCATAATATATCCCGGTGTCAACCGGCCCGAGAGATACAGACACCTGCACGTGTTGGTCAGGTAATTTGGACAACACTCTCCAAACTGGCTTCTGTAAAGTGAACGAAACTCTTCTCACCGAGCCCACAGCAGACCCCCTCTGGGTAGAGCCGGGGTGCGTGCGCGCGCGCGTGTGTGTATGTGTGTGTGTGCGAGCGCGCGTGCGCCTGTGTGTGCGTGTGTGTGTTTTATTTTATTTATTTTAGTTTTTATTTATTTATTTATTTTTAAATCTTCTTCTTTTATTGTGTTCTTTTAAAGTGAGGATAATGGAAAAGCACTTATGTGGGTTTTTTTTACATCCAGTCCCGTGTGTATGCGGTTTTGTAAATTCTGTCATCTGTTTCCACGGCACACAATGGCCTACTCTTACGAAAAGCGGAACAAGAATTAACGTGTGCGCAAGATGTTCTGCGTGCGTTCGCACACGGAGCCTCTGTTTATTAGTCTCATTTCCGAAGGATGTGTGTGTTGGTGTGTGTGTGTGTTGTTGTGTGGGGTGTGTGTGTGTGTGTGTGTGTGTGTGTGGTGTGTGTGCGTGTGTGTGTGAGAGAGAGAGAGAGGACAAAAAAATAAAAAAAGAACAACCAAAAAGCCCCCATCCCAAGCCCTCAAACAACACACACACACCACACAAAAACCACACCCCACAAACACACACACACACACACACACCAGTCTTTTGGTTTGAGACAAACCGAGGCTCCGTGTGCGAACGCACGCAGAACATCTTGCGCACACGTTAAATCCTGTTCCGCTTTTCTAAGAGTAGGCCATTGTGTGCCGGTGGGAACAAGATGACAGAATTTAAAAAAACCGCATACACACGGGGACCTGGATGTAAAAAAAGCACATAAGTGTTATTCCATTATCTCGTATGAAAAGAATAAAATAAACACACCCACCAGACACAGACAACACACCACAACACCCCCCACACACACACACACCACACCCCACGCGCCACACATACACACACACACACAGACACAAAAGACACGCACACACACACACACGCACACAATTACACCACACAAGAAAACAAACACAACACGCACAAAACCACACAACAAACAAAAAACAAAAAACAAACAAACAAACAAACAACCAAAACGTATGTATGAAAGCATAAAATATCGTATTATCCAGTCCGACAATCCACAACACAAAATTAATATTCATACTAATTATAAACCAACTTGGCACACACACACTTCGTTTTATAGGACAGTAATAATATCAGAGGCACCTCCATTCCACCCCCACCCCCCCTCACCCCACCGCCCCGCACCCACGCCCACATACTGCACGCAACGTTTAAAATGATTAATTTCAGTAACAACGAATAAGCCACACAATAAACACATTCAAGCGAAACAGAAAAGGACGGTGCCTTTTTAAAACGAGGACAAAGTGACCTACAAGTCGGATTGCAAACACTTACTCACGAAATATCTTTTTTTTTTTGTTGAAGCGTTTTAACTTTTTTTTTTTTTTGGATACATTTCAGAATTTTTTTTGGGGGAGTTTTATTAAAAAAATAATAATAATAATAATAATAATAAAAGAAGAAGAATAATAATATAAGAATAATAATAATAAAAGAAGAATAATAATGTTGAATGGAATTTATATAGCCTGGACCCACTTTTTTATTTTATTTTTCAAATGTATGCGTGTGTATGCAGTTTTTAAAATTTGTCATCTGTTCCACCAGCAAAAATGGCCTACTCTTTCGAACAGCGGAACGGGATTTAACGAGTGCGCAAGCGTTCTGCATGCGTTTGCACACGGGGCCCAGGTTTATAGTCTCATCCATAGGACGAAATTTCTGCCCAAATACAAGACGCTTGACTAGTTTGTAAAAGGTTATTTCTGGGTCTCAGAAATGGTTGTGTCTGTGCTGATTAATAATTGTGAAAGGGTTTGGTTTTTAAAAAAACTTGGGACTGGAATTTTTATTAGCAATATTTTGTCATAAACACGGCTTTATTGAATAAACGTCTGTTGCGAAAAGTCAGGATAGTTATTTGCTTATAATGCTCAATGGGACGGGATAGCTCAGTGGTCGGACCACTCACTTTCCCCCCAGCCAAGGTTGAGCAGCATCGAGG
>CM054148.1:29002024-29019524 GCA_028751875.1 Rapana venosa | reverse complement strand
AGACAGACAGACAGAGAGAGAGAGAGAGAGAGCGCGCGCCCCGCGGGGCGCACTGTGTGTGTGTGTGTGTGTGTGTGTTTTGAAGTCAGTCAAATCACAATTTATTTCAGAGGATACATTGAATAAGCAATGCATTTGCTTTTTCATCAAGCCATCTATCTAGAACAAAAATGTGTGTGTGGGGTGTGTGTGTGTGGGTGTGTGTGTGTGTTGTGTAAGCGCGCGCGGGCGCGCTGCATGCGTGCGTGGGTGCAGGGTTTGTGCTATATACTATGTTGTGCTATATTATCTTATGCTATGGTATTCCATGCTATTTTATGTTATGCCATGCTATGTTATGTTATAGAATATCATTTTATGCCTGCATTAATACATTTTAGTATCTAGCGGTTTTTCTTATTTCGCACATTACGGAGTAGCATAATCTTTATTAATGGATCCACTAATAATCATTTACATATCTTTTTAAATTAAAATTTTTTTTTTATTCTGTTACATCGAGAATAATGAAATAAGCACTTATGTGCTTTTTTAGATCCAGTCCCAGTGTGTTTGCGGTTTTTTGTAAATTCTGTCATCTGTTCCCACCGGCACACAATGGCCTATTCTTCCGAAAAGCGGAACAGGATTTAGCGTGTGTGCAAGATGTTCTGTGTGCGTTCGCACACGGGGCCTCGGTTTATAGTCTCATCCGAAGGACTTCTGGGGAGCGTGGAGTCTGCACTGATGTTAACTCCATGGGAAAATATCCCCTTGAACATCAATCATTCAAGTGCTGCTATCTGTCTGTAGTATTTTTAAAAAGAATTAAAAATGTCTATGCTTGACTACGCAATATCGTCATTATTAAGAGATTGTCAGCGATGCCAACACGTCTGCTTATCTTTATGTCTTTATTTGTAGAAACAAAAATATTCAGAGGCTTTTAATTTCCTGACGCAAACATTACGCAATCATCTCATCAATTATTTATTCGTTTATTTTCTTTCACATGACATCAGCAAATGAAAGCTTCGCACATTTCACCCGATAAACTCGCAATTCTGCAATAATTCTGTCATCAACTAGTTTTTAATTATCTATCAAATGTTCCACTTTCTTCAGATTAAAAAAAAAAAAATTAAAGCATGCCCTTTGCTTTGATTTCGCCCATACTGATGAAACACAGAGACAAGTGATGTGAAATATCAGCCATTCATAGGAATGGAAACTTTTTTTAAATTTTTCGCTGTCCCGTCTATTTCAACGCACATTACCACATTGTTACGCTATGAACTCGTCACTGCATACAAGACAACCTGAACAAAACATATCAAAACACATGAATAGCGTTTTCATGTAAGCCAAGAAGCTCTGCTTACCTCAATACCCGACCAGGCAATAGAATAGACGTTAAAATAAAGATATCAACCAGCACTACATTGGTCGAAGACGTTTGCAGGAAAGTTGGTGTTTCTTTCTTTTTGGTTTTGTGTGTGTTTGTTTGGAACGGGTTTAAAAAAAAATCATATTTTAACCAAAAATCGATGATAAATTCCACGTTTCTTATGTGTTCAAAGCAAGAAGTGCGCTGCGCGCGTGTTTTGCGTGATAAATTTGATAGATTAGCTTATAAGAATATTTGTGGACCGGTTGCATGCTGTGAATGATCTTGAATGCAGCGCTTCGGTTTGTTACTTACAAGATTCAGCGCTAGCATAAAATTTCATAATCATCATCGTCGTCATAGCTATCATCGCCGTCAGTCGTCGTCATCATCATCGATCATCATCAGTCATCATTCTCATCATCATCATCATCACATCATCACCCACCCTCCGGCCAGCTAGCCACCCCACCCCCTAGTCCACAAACACACCACCCCAACACCACCACCATCACCACCACGCCACCCACCACACAGGGACCACCATCATCACCACCAGCCACCACCCCCTACCACCACCACCTACCACCACCACCACCGACCACCGACCACCGACCACCACCATCAATCATCACCCTCCTCCCATCTATGACATCTCCCTCCTTCCCAGCGCTCTCTCAACCTCCTCTCCACCTCCTTCATCAATCATCATCATCCAGCGTTACATTTGGCATCGGTTGAGTATGGCCCCAAGAGCTGTCCGTTGAAGCTCTTGAAGAGGCCTCTTGTGGATGTTTCTCTACGATTCAGGCAGTCCTGGCCGGCATGACCTTTTGACGTGTTGTCCTCCTCCTCTCCTCCTCGCACTGCCTCCACTACCTGCATGCACAAGCTGACAAGGAAGGACAAACGCAAGACGATGACCAGTCTTCACCCTGGGAATCCTTCCTTCATGCATGGTGTGCATTGTCTCCAGCTGCGACTCTGTGCAGTCCCATGTCATCTGACCAATGCCCACAGAGAGAGAGAGAGAGAGAGAGAGAGAGAGGAGACGAGGAGAGGAGAGAGAGAGAACGAGAAGAGAGAGGAGAGGGAGGGAGGGAGTAGAGAGAGAGGGGCGTAGAGGGAGGGATAGAAGAGGGGGGGAAGGAGGGGAGAGGGGGGGGAGGGAAGGGAGGGAGAAAGGGGAGGAGATGGGAGAGAACAGGGAGAGGGAGAGAAGAGGAGGGGGGGGAGGGATGGAGATAAAGTAGGGAGAGTGAGAGATCAGCAGCAAGGAGTAGATACGGGAGATAGAGCCCAGAGGGCGGGAGGGAGGAAAGGAGAGGAGGGGGAGGGAGAAGAGAAGAGGGAGTGTGATGAACTAGAGACAGATGACAGAGAAAAGAAGGGAGTAGTAGAGAGCAGCGTTAAAGACAATGACCATGACAATGACCCAAAGTTCTTTATTCGATGATAATTAATAAGCACCCGAGTGGCTTTTTTTCTATTTAAACATCCAGTCAAACCCGCCCCTTAGCTATAATATGATAAAAAAAATAAAATAAAGCCTGCATAAAACTTACAACTGCACACATAATACGGATAATTATCACAAAACAGTAAAGGGCCCCATGCCAAACAAAAAACACCGCACAGAGAGTGAGAAAAACAAACAATAAGTATAAGAAAAAAGCAAACAGAAAACTTAGAAAACAACCGAGAAAAAAAGCAAGCAAACCAAGAGCAAAACAAAAGCGCAAAACATCACAACAAGTGGAGAAGGGCAAACTGAAATAACAAACTAACCCCCTCTCCAAAAAACCCCAGAGAGAAGACAGAGAGAGAGAGAGAGAGAGAGAAGAGAGAGAGAGAGAGAGAGAGAGAGAGAGAGGGAGAGAGAGAGATAGAGAGAGAGAGGATAGAGAGAGAGACGAGAGGGAGGCGGAGAGAGAGAGAGCGAACAAACAGACATACATACAGAGACATTTTTAAAGATATATTTTAAAAAATTATTCTTATTTAAATCGAGATAAAAGTGAAATAAGAGCACTAAGTACATTTTATTAAAAATCATCCCTCTGCCCGTTGTGTATGTTTATACTGGTTTTTGAACAATTCCTGTCATCTGTTCCCCCACTCATCCCACTTCTTCGCCGAGCATTATTCAACGCCAACTACCCTACTCAATGGCCTAGACACATGACCTATCTTAACACGACGAAAAAGTCTGAATCAGGATTTACACGTGTGCGCAAGAATGTCTGCGTGCGTGTCGCGGTACACACGGGGGTGATAAGGGGGTCCATCTTCGGTTTAAAGTCTCTAACCATCAAATGAGTCTTCCTCATTCCGAAGGTGGACTTTTTTTGGGAGGAGTGTGCAAATCCAGCAACACGGGGGGGGGGGGGGGGGGGGGGGATGTTTCAACTCTACACTACCAAGGTGGATGGAACTTATCCCTCCCCACCAACCGTGGCTCCCCCCGCCCCTTTGAACGGGATATCGAACCTGGGGTCGACAGATTGCCAAGCTGCAATGTTACTATAACCAATTTGAGGCATATTCTCCTTGTCCCTTACCAGAGGAGACTGAGACAAAGAGGACAGAGAAGAGGAGACAGACAGACAGAGAGAGATAAAGTAGAGGAAGAGAGAGAGAGAGAGAGAGAGAGAGAGAGAGAGCAAGAGAGCGAGAAGAGCATGAGACGAGTGAGAGAGAAGAGAGAGAGAGAAGAGAGAGAGAGCAGACAGATCAGACGAGACCAGACTACAGAATTATTAGGTCAGACTAGACAAGAGAGAGGGAACTCCCGAATTTCGGACTTGCGCTTAAGGGTGTTTGTGTTCTTTGAAATCCCTTCAAGTGAGCTTACATACATGCTTTCATACAGAGCCAGTCTTGTAAACTTTCAAACATATACCATGCTAAATAAAGAAGAACACAAAGAAAAAAGGAGAAGAAAAAGAAACAGCACCTTTATACAACTCAGTAAAAAAGGAGAGAGGGGGAGGGGGAGGGGGGGAGAATATTTGGGACGCACCAGCTGAATCATTGGCACTCATGCAGCAGAGGGCTGCCTGTACGCTGTGGTACTCTGTGTGCATAGGAAGGCTAGAGGTGGAAGGGTAAGGGTGGTTGTGTGGTCTGTAAACGTCACTACTGCCCTAAACAACCTCACATGGCTCGGTTAAACCCAACATAACAACTTAGAAGCCAGAAAAATTGAGAGGGTTTTCACCTTCTCTCCTTCATTTTGTCTGACTGTAGGGGGGGACTGGATAGCCTGGCTAACCGTAGAGTACGATTGGCGCATTACGAATTACGTGCGCGATTTGCCTCACCCGAGTTCGAATCCCGCCCCCCCTCCCCCCGACTTCCCCCTCCTGGTTGAAGGTGGGGGGGGATTTCTCCAGGGAGTAACGACAATGCGCGACATCACTCCTGCCCTCCCTCCCCCCCAGCTCACCCCCCCCCTGATCTCCCCCCCTCCTCCCCCACCCAAGCCCCGTCCCGCCTCTCGCCAAAGTCCTTTGGCATGAGAACCAAAAAACGTAGTTGCCGTGTGGTAACGAACACGTCTAGCAGAACATCTTTCGGCAGCGCACCTTAAAACCTGTTTCGCTTTTCAGAAGTGTAAGCATATTGGTCTGCGGAGGTAGCGTATGACAAAATTTTTCAAAACTGCATACATATACGGGTGATCGAGATTAAAAATGCGCATGAGGGCTTATTCCATTTACAAAAAAAAGAAAGAAAAAGTACAAAGAGAATAAGAATTATTAAGCCCTTGCACATACAACTTGTCTGCTCATTAAAAAAAAATGTAATATTTTTAAAACACTTTGTAATACCATCGCTAAATTCACGGCAGATTTTCTCCCACGTCTAAATTCGGCTGCTCTCCTTACGGAGAGAGGCGGCGTCGTCCGACATAGACACGCCACCCATTACCTTTTTTTCTTTTCATGTCTGCAACTTTGTATTTTGTATTCCCTATCAGATTACTTTGTTTTCTACGAATTTTTGCCAGGGGACATAACTAGATGTGGGGGGGAGGGGGGGGGTGGTGGGGGGGGTGTTGGGGGGGTGGCCGGTGGTGTCTTTTACGTGCACTAAATAATGTTGTGAACAAACAGGGAACTAGTCTCGGATTCAGTTCGCTCTTCATCCGAAAAAAACAAACTTGCATCCCAGACCACGCATTCATGTGTCTTTTGGAAGGGGGAACAGTTTTTGTCCAAACGGGCGGGAGTGGGGGGGGGGTCAGTTTCAGGGCCGTAAACATAATTGGATCAAACAACCCCACACCTTCTGAATCCCATCTTTTCGTTCTCTAAGCAGTGGCGTGTTAATTGCTCGTAGGTCCGCCGATCCAAGCATATTCGTGCGTCAGGACAGAACAATGGTTTTGGTTTTTTTAGCCACAAGCTACTGGGACACTAAGGTCCTTACTGAAATCAGCTATCGACTTTCCCCCCGTCAAAAGGCCTGAGAGAGGGTTTAGACCCTGTAGCACACACACATCCACAAAAAAAGCAGCCTTCCAGGTGAATGTGTGGACCGAGTGTCTTCACTGGTGTTGTCTCGACAGAGCAATGGCACAAAAGCTGTATATCTGGCGACTTATCCGACACGTAGCTGTTGTTTTACGAGTGGGGGCCAGCTCGTCTGCCTTGTAATCCGATCTGGTCATGGCTCACGAGGATCGTTAGCGTTATTAGCCATGCAGGACGGAGCACACGGTCTTGCTTTCGAAACCAGCAACTCTGAAACCAGGGTCAGCTACTTACCTACCCCCAGTGGCCGACGAAGCTCTATTTATTTATTAGTAATTAGTCTTTTATATCGAGGATAGGGTAAATAATCATTCGTAAGATGAGAGGATGCTGTACGCTTGGAATGTGCACAAGTTTTGTGACGAATAATAAGACTATATGTGTGTGTGGGAGGAGGGGGTGGGGGGGAGTAGGAAGTAGACATGCCGGTGTACAGCTCAGATATCAGGGCTACGCTGGCCTTCACTCTGAACCGAAGAGACGAACTACCTACCAATCTGCCGAACAACAACAACAACAAAAAAGAAACATGCAAAAATCGAAAACGTGTGCAATGTTTGGAGTTGTGATCGAAAGCCGGTGTTCTTTTCTTTCCTTTTTTTGGGCTGGCTCTCGTGGTCTGTCTTCTGTGACGGTACATGTCCTTCAGTTCCACCAATCAGCTCCATTTCCAATCACATCCCTCGTGCCGCATGATGGACAGCTTGACCAGAGTTCCAGCTTAAGTCCTAAGTCTCAGGTCGGAAGTCCACAAGGATCCGTTAATGTCAACCATACATGGGTCACCAGCCAGAGGGAGAGTGCGGGCGGGGGGGGGGTGGGGGCACTGCTGCTGGTCGCGTCTTGCTAGTGTTCAGTTTGGGCGCAGCCGTTCTTGATCTAACATACAATGCAGGACAACCACCTACCACCATGCTTTCCGCACTACGTAAAAAAATAACCGTTCCGCATTTATTCGGAAGTAGTATGAAGGATGACAAAATGTACAAAACTTAGTGAGGCGTACAGTAAAAGCTACGGGACTGGATGTAAAAAAAGTACATGAGAGTGCTTATTCGCAGGTTATCGTCCATCCTCCGCTGAAATAAGAATAGTAAAATAAAAAGATAAAATTAATTAACGGAGCGCTAGTTACTAAGTATAAACTAATTTAATACCCCTACACTTGACGAGCTCGACAAACTAAAATGGAGCTCTCATGTTTTAAGCGGAGGGGGAGCCAGGACTGAAGTGAGTGTCAAGAAGCCTGAATGGGTTTGTAAGTACGTAAACGCTCACCCCCTAAATAGTAGACGCCCCTGAACCACTCACTACCCGCTCCACCACGACCATCTCTCGCCCATCCTCTCCCCACACTCACAGACAGCACGCAAAGCCCCCAAAGGCTTTTGGACACAAACATAAATCACACCATCAAGGCACAAGAAGGTGATATTCATGGGAAAACCCAAAATCGATGCAGAGCCAGTATACATCAGGACGAGAACCTGCTAGAAAAGCAACAGAAGCCATTAAATCACCAGAAAAAAACTTTTTTCTTTATTTTTACTTGCATGATGACTCAAATGAGTAAGATAGACGCAATGCAAGATGCTGCACGCACTGATAGTAAGCTAGCAATATGTAATTTCGATGGAGAAGAGAACAGAGTACAATAATATTCCTTTGACACGGTATTTACTCACAAAATTTTCACTCTACGCGGAAGAGTATGCATTCCAACAGGGGGGGGGGGGGGATCAAACCATCCAAACGCTATACAATCAAATCGTGTCAAAATATCGCTGCTTGACAACCAACAAAACTCAAAAACAACGCTCCAAGAGTATACAGGATAACTAATAAACCTGCAGAATTTGGGTCAGCCCACCGTTAAATTGTGGAGGCAACAACTCACACCAAGAACCTACAAACTCATCATACTCAGTATAAAATGTGGATGAATCTCGATGAAACCTGTGGGTGGTCTACTCTTCCCTCAATAGGTCTTTGTCACCACATGAGACGCCTCTAGCTACTAACTCGTCTATGGTAGATGTCCACACATTGCATCCAACAAAGCACCCTCCCGCCCCACGACAACGGCCACCCGCAAATAAACTCTTACCGGAACCAATAACCGTAACCTTTTTTCAGTACCCTGACAGGTGCTAACCACTGCGCCAGTATATACAATATTCGGCGGCTGTCGTGAAAGCAGGGCTGATTTTTTTTCTATTTGGGGTGAGGGGGGCGGGGGGGGGGGGGGGTGTGAGGAGGGGGGGGGTGGGGGGGGGGGGGCGGAAGGGGGTGGGGGGGTATACTTCCTTCATGTTGGCTACAATCTTCTTTTCATAAAAGACCAAATCTCTAAACTGTAGACAATCACCTAGATATACATTTTGAATAAAAATAGGAATAGCAAATAACAAAGGAAAAATAAAAAAACAGCACTGTTAATATACTCAAATAAGAGAAGAGAGAAGCTTGCGCACCTCGCGATGAATCAATTCAAACAAAAAAAAAAACAAAAAAAAATCCCCAAAACAACTAAATTACAACCACCAAAAATCAAATAAACACCCCTCTCTCCAAAAAGAAACACACACTTTTCACATATGTACACAACGGCGTAACCCTACCCACATACACATCCTAACCACACACATACATCACATACACACACAACACAACCAATGCCACCCACCACACACAACACACATACAGGTAATGCCCAACACAGACACGAAACACTCACACACACACTACAACCGCACCTACACAGACCAATATCACCCACGCGGCGACCTTAACCAAACACCAACTTACACATACGCTAGTCCCATACTTCTCCGCTATCACGCAGACAAAAACCGCACTATTAGTCCGCACACACAACAACAACAACGGGAGGGAGACACTACCGCGCACCTAGTAACCGGACACACAGCATGAAAATTAAACACAACAGAAATTTCCCACAATTCTTGTAGAGTACATACACAAAACACACGGACATCAACTACACACAGAAGACCAACCACTCGGCCTCTTCACCCCACTCAAAACACACACACATGCACACACACAGCACACATACATACACTACTACACAACCACACCAAACTACCCCAGCCTAACGTATCAACAAGAAATTTTGTGTTGGATTGTGTGTTTTTTATACCACAGACACAGGAAACAAATGGAAGAAAGTTGGGGCACCCTGAAAGATTCGCATTACAGTCTGCAGAATTCAAAATCAAAATGCCCAGCTAAGAGATATTGCAAAATACATAAGCCACAAGTGTGTGTGTGGTGTGTGAGTGTTGAGTGTGTGTGTGAGTGTGGTGTGGTGTGAGGTAGTGATGCGTGTGTGTAATGTGCTGTGTGTGTAGTGGTGTGTATGTGAGTGTGCTGTGTATATAAAACTTTGATATATATAAAAATATATACATATATTATATATTAATATATATATCCTATATATAATATAAATATATACAATATATATATATGTGTCGTGTGTGTGTGTGGGTGTGTGTGAGTAGGTTGGTTGAGTGATGTGTGTGTAGGAAAGCCATAGCATAGATAAGGAAACCGCAGAAGCCTTTGCACTCTCAACCAAAACTCATATAAAAGCAATTATCTTTCGCGTGTCGGTTTAGTGTTTCGTATCCATAAGGAGGGGAAAGGTGGTGGGGGGTAGGGGGGGGGGGGGGTTGGGGGGGGGCGGGGGGGGGGGGGGGGGGAGTCTAGGGGGATAGGGGGTGAAGGAATAAACTTGTAGACTTCCCGACGCGCATAAAATATTTGTTTGACCTCCTTTACATTACCAACACGGTAATAATTCGCAGACGGGTGAAGAACAAATGCATCGAACTTATCACTGTACTCAGAAACAAACACATTCAGTAAACGGGGTAATAGTATAATTAAAATCTGACAGCACTTGTAGAGGTGAAAATTGTCAAACTATCCGTTGGAGTAGTTTTTTCATTGCTCGAGATAACCGCTTACCATTGAACGAGTCGTACACATTTTATCCATGATTGGCTATGTCTCTATATTGGCTTTTGTTCCTATGTGCCGTATGTTTGCATTATCTAGCTATCTATCTATCTATCCTATCTATCTATCTATGCTATCTAACGTATCTATCTATTCTATCATTATCTATCTATCTATCTATCTATCTATCTATCTATCTATCTATCTTATCTATCCCATCTATACAAATGTTTTTGCTTTAAAAAAAGATTAAATCATAAACGCCACAAAAAACGCAAAACCAAACATTATAGAAGAGCATTGATACCTCGTGATCTACGGCCTGCTGGGATTCTGAGCATCTAACCACAGATGGAGAAGAACCCGACCTCCACACTCTCCCATTTTTATTTTTTTTCCCCCTCCCCTCTTGCCTCGACCTGTCTACCTCCCATAGTCAACTTCTATCAATCCCCTATCAAATGAACACCCCCCCTGATACCCCGCGCCCCTTTGCCCCTATCCAGCCTCTACACCACTACCCGAAGTTAACATCAGTTTAACCGAACAAATATATTATGAAATGATGTAACTCCCGATACATCTCGCAAAACTCCCATCAAAAAAGTCCGCATACAAGCTCATGAGACTAATGTCAAACCAGGTCCCGGTGCAAAATACGCTGTGCAACAGAACAACTATCCTAGCGGCATCTACGAGTTAAAAACGGAGAATTTTTGGGGGGAGCACCGCTGAATCATTGGCCCTGCAGCAGAGGCTGCTGTACCTGTGGTACTGTGTGCATTAGGCAGAGGTGGGAAGGGTAGGGTGGTGGTGGTGGCTGTAAACGCCCTCTGCACTTAACCAAACCTCACATGCTGGTTAAACAAACATAACAACTTAGAAGCCAGAATTTGAAGGGTTTCATCCTTCTTCTCCTTCATTTTGTCTGACTGGAGGGGGGACTGGATAGCCTGGTAACCGGTTAGAGTGATGCGCATTACGTTACGTTCGCGATTTGCTCACCCGGGTTCGAATCCCGCCCCCCCCCCTTCCCCTCCTTGTTCAAGGGGATTTCCTCCCTGGAGTTAACATCAATGCCGACTCCATCCTCCCCCCCCCCCCCCCCCCCCCCCCCGCCCCTCTCGCCCAAAGTCCTTTGGATGAGACCAAAAAACTTAGGTCCCGTGTGTTAACGCACGCAGAACATCTTTCGCGCACCTTAAAACCTGTTTCGCTTTTCAGAAGTGTAAGCCATTTGTGTGCTGGAGGGAGCGTATGACAAAATTTACAAAACTGCATACATACGGGGATCGGATGTAAAAAATGCGCATGAGGGCTTATTCCATTTAAAAAAAAAAGAAAGAATAAGTAAAAAGAGAATAAGAATTATTAGCCCTTGCACTACAACTGTCTGCCATTTAAAAAAAAAATTATATTTTAAAAACTTTGTATACCATCTTAAATCACGGCAGTTTTCTCCACGTGAAATTCGGGCTGCTCTCCTCGGGGAGAGCGCGTCGCCACAAGAACAGCGCCACCCATTACTTTTTTTTTCTTTTTCATGTCTGCAACTGTATTTTGTTTCCCTATCAGAGTTACTTTTTTCTACAGAATTTTGCCAGGGACAACTCTCTTGTTGCCGTGGGTTCTTTTACGTGCACTAAATAATTTTGTGTAACACACAGGACCTCGGTTCATCGTCTCATCCGAAAAAAAAACAAACTAGCACCCAGACCACCATTCATGGTCTTATGGATGGGGGAACAGTTTTTGGTCCAAACGGGGGGAGGGGGGGGGGGGCAGTTTCGGGCCCAAACAGGGATCAAACAACCCCACACTTCTGAATCCGGACTTTTCGTTTTCTAAGCAGGGCGTGTTACCTCTAGACCGCCGATCCAGCATATTCGTGGCGTCAGGACAGAACAATGGTTTTGTTTTTTTTAAGCCACAAGCTGGACACTCCTACGAAATAGCTATCGACCTTTCTGGCAAGCTGAGAGAGGGTTTAACCCCCCACAAAAAAAGCAGACCTTCAGATGTGTGGACCGTGTCTTCACTGGTTTTCCGACAGAGCAAGGCACAAAAGTGTAATCTGCGACTTTCGCCTGCTGTGTTTTACGAGTGGGCCTGCTCTCCTGGTATCGATCTGGTCATGGCCAAGGAGGCTCGTTAGCTTTATTAGGCCAGCAGGAAGCACGTCTGCTTTCGAACCAGCAACTCTGAAACAGGGTCTGACCTACTTACCTTACCCCCAGTGGCCGACAAGCTCTATTTATTTATTTATTTATTCTTTTATATCGAGGATAATGGAATAAGCATTCGTGATGAGGATGCTGTCGCTATGGAAGTGCACTAAGTTTGTGACTATGAAGACTATATGTGTGTGGGGAGGGGGGGGGGGGGGGGGGGGGGGGAGGGAAGAGACATGCAGGGGTACTGCTGCCTTCATTGAAGAAGAGACTGAACTACCTACCATCTGACGAACAACAACAACAACAAAAAAGAAAATGAAAAATGAAACGTGTGCAAGTTTGGAGTTGTGATCGAAAGCGGTGTTTCTTTTCTTTTCCTTTTTTTGTGCTGCTTCGTCTTCTGTGACGTTCATGTCCTGCAGTTTCCACCATCGCTCATTCCAATCTCTCCCTCCGCCACAGTCTTACTCAGATTCAGTTATGTCCTATTCTTCAGGGTCGGAAGTCCACAAGGATCCCGTTAATGTCAGACCATCATGGGGTCACCAGCCAGAGGGAGCCCTGCACTGCTGCTGGGTCGCGTTGCTAGTGTTCGGTGGCGCCTGTTCTTGAGCTAACATACGCAGGACACCACCTACCACCATCTTTCGCACACGTTAAAACCCGTTCCGCTTTTCGGAAGAGTAGAACGGATGACAAAATGTACAAAACTGCGTACACACGGGGCTGGATGTAAAAAAGTACATGAGTGCTTATTCCATTATCCTCGAAAAAAAAGAATAAATAGATAAATTAATTAACGTACTAATACCCCTACTGACGACACTAATGGCTCAGTTGCGGAGCCAGACTGAGTGAGAAGCCTGTATGGGTTGACGACCACAACCATGACCCTCCAACGACCACCCCCCCCCCACCCACTGAACCTCCAACCCCAAAGGCTTTGACACAAACTCACCACAGGCACAGAAGTGTATAGGGAAACCAAAATCGAGGCCACCACGAGACCAGAGCAACAGAAGCCATTAAATCACAGAAACTTTTTTTATTTTATTGCCTGATGACCAATGGTAATAAGGATGCTGCTGCAATAGAAGTGCAATGTAATTTGAGACTACTTGACAGGGGTTTTACTCTACGCTTACTATCATAATATATCCTTGGGGTCAACCAAGCTCAAGAGTACAGAACCTGCAGATTGGGAGGGAATTTGAGCAACACCTCAAACTCGCATCAAAAGTGGAAAAGAAGCTCGACTGTGTGGTTAGGCTTTCCCACTGAGCCCACGCACACTCACTCTGGGTAGAGTCCACCTCCCCGCCCCCCACCCCCCAATAAATTTACGGGGAACAAACCGAAAACCTTTTCAGGGCCCCTACAAGGGGCTAAAACCCCTGCGCCATGGCGGTGGTGAAAGCAGGGGTTTTTTTTTTTTTTTGGGGGGGGGGGTATTTCTTCCTTCATGTGGGGTACATCTTTTCATAAAGACCAAAACTCTAAACTGTAAATCCTATTAATTTTAAAAAATAGGGAAAAAAAACAAAGGAAAAAAAAGAAAGCCCCGCACTGTTACCAAAAAAGAAAGGAAAGTTGGCCCCCTGATGAATCAAAACAAACAAAAATAAAAAAAAAAAAAAAATCCCAAAAACACACCCCCTCTCCAAAAAAAAAACACACACCAATATGTCCACACCAACCACCCCCCACACCCATACACCACACACACACACCACACACACACACCCCCACACACACACACCACACACCACACTACACCCCCACACCCACCCACCAACACACACCCATCCCCCACACCACAGCACACACCAACGCCGCACACACACACCACCACACACACAAAAACACACACAACACACACCACCTCTCCCTCACACACACACACACACAAAACACACACACCACACACACCACCCACACACCCCACACACACACAAGCACGGAAAAAAAAGGAAGAAAGTTGGACCTCTGCAAATTATTGCCATATGCAACAGAAGCCATGTGTTGTGTGTGTGTGTGTGTGTGGTTGGTTGTGTGTGTGTGTGTGGTGGTGTGGAGTGCGTGTGTGTATGTTTGTGGTGTGGTGTATGGGTGTGTGTGTATTTATATAATATAATAAAAATAAATAAATAATTTAAAAATATTTTATATATAAATCATAATAAAAATATATATATGTGTGTGGTGTGTGTGGGTGTGGTGAGGAGTGTGTGTGTGGTGAGTGGTGTGTGAGGAAACCCTAGCATAGATAAGGGAAAACCCCAGAAACCTTTGCACTCCCTAAACTCATTTCGTTCCATAAGGAGGGGGGGGGGGGGGGGGGGGGAGAGGGGGGAGAGGGTGAAGGATAATTTTTGTAGAAGCGCTTAATTTTGACTTTCACAAATCCCGGGAAAATGCATTCGAACCAACTGTACTCGAAACCATAAAGACTATGTAAAAGAAAAATAGACGGGGATTTGTGGGAATATTGCAAACTCCGTTGGATTTATTTTTTAAATGCTGAGATAATTTTTTACATTGAAGAGCCCTGTTAAACCTTTTTTATCCTGTTTTGCTTGTCCCCATGGCTTTTTTCCCTATGTGGGTATGTTTCCCTTTATCTATCTATCTATCTTTTAAACTATCTATCTTTCTATCTATCTATCTATCAAAATTCCTACCCTATCTATCATCTATTATTTTATCTTTTCAATTATCTATCAAATCTATCATCTTCTATAAATGTTTGCTTTAAAAAAAAGTTTAAAAAAAACCCAAAAAAAAACCAAACCAAATTTTAAATAGATAGACTTTGGGAGTTTCGTGTTGGGAGGGCCCCGGGATCGAGCCACCACAGAGGCCCCCCCCCCCCTTTCCCTTTTTCCCCCCTCCCCCCCCTCCCTCCCTCACCCCCCCCCCCCCCCCCCCCCCCCCCCCGAAGTTAAAAACGTACCGCCCTTCCAAAACTCCCCCCAAAAAGCCCTTCAGTTGGGGGAAAAACTAAAAAACCCCCGGTCCCGGGGCCCCAAAGGGCTGGAAGAAAAAATCTTGCGCACGATTTTTAAAAACCCCTTTTTCCCCACATTTTGGAAGATTTAGGCCCATCGGGGTCCCGGTACGAGAGAAAATATTTTTTAAGATTTTTTTTGTTTTTTATTTTAAAAACCCAAAACCCCAACAAACTAAAAAAGGGATGGAGACGGGATGGAAAGGCAGAAAAATTTTTTTCCCATTAAATTTATTTTATTTTATTTTTTTATTCAAATAATTCCGAGGAAAATTTTTTTTATAAGAAACTTATGTGCTTTAAAAAAAAAAAATTACATCCATTCCCCGTGTATATCCGGTTTTGAAAATTTTGTCTTTCCGTTCCCCCGGGCAACAAGGGCCTATCTTACGAAAAGGGGAAACCCGGTTTTAAATTGTGTGCGAAAGATTTTCCTGTTTGGGGTTTCGCACAGGGGGCCCTGGGTTTATAAGTCTCATCATCCGAAGGCCCTTTTGGGGAAAAGGGCAAGTGAGATGATAGAAAGGTAGAGGAAAAAAGTGCGAAAAAGGAGAGTGATAGAAAAAAGGGGGAAATTTTTTTTGCACAGAAATTTTTTAGGGAAAATTTTGGGGTTCTGTTTCTATGAAAAAGGGCCCCCTGCACGACCACGGAGGTGACCAAAAAATCCATAATTTTTGGTTAAAAAAAAATAAAAACTCAGGGGGTGGGGGGGGGCGGAGAGAGGGGGGGAGGGAGAGAGAGAAAGAAAAGAGAAGGGGAGAGAGAGAAGAGGAAAAGAGAGCCCCGGGGAAGAGAGAGAGAGAGAGAAGACAACAGACAGACAGAAAAGGCAGACAGGCAAGACAGAAAGAACACTTTTCCAAAAAAAAAAAATAAACCCCGGGGGGTGGGGGAAAAGGGGGTTTTGGAGAGAGAGAGGAAAAAGAGGGAAGAGGAAAGAGAGAGGGGAGAGGGGAGAGGGAGAGAGAGAAAAGAGAACACTGAACACTGAAAACTGAAAAACTGAAAAAATTTTTTTTGTACATTGGCCTTGGAAACCCCAAAAATTTGTTGGGTTGGATAGAAAATGGGTTTTTATTATTTTCATTGGCAAAGCAAATGCACAAAAAATAATGAAATTTTTGGGTGATTAGAAAGAAAAAAAACCAACAAAAACTTAGCCCCAAAAATGCAAAAAAATTATGTCCCGTAACAGGTCATGACTAAATACCCAAAAGGGAAAAAACACCATTTATTTCCCATTTCTTGATTATAAACCTTAAATCAAAACATAACCCCAAACATAAAAGAAGATGCTGTCTAAGAAAAACCCTCCTATTTAGTTTTAACAAATCGTACATTTTTTCCCAAAAAGTATTTTTCGCCAACATTAAAATTTTTTTTTTGTTTAAAAGAAAAAAAAAATGTTGTTTGAAAAACCCTTTTTTTGTATTTATCATTTCTTACTTTTTAACATTATCTGTCAATGGTACATTGATACATTTGCTTAAAAACCCTTTTTCTTAAGTTTGAGTACATGTAACATTCCAATAGAAAGTTTTGGGGGTTTTTATTTTCAAAGTTCGTTTTAAAAAAATGGGCACAATTTTTTCTCGGAAAATTTTTCACTAAAAACTTGACCATTTTTGTTAAAAAGGTTTTAAAAAATTAACTCTTGCTTTTTGCAATTTCTACACCCAAAGCAGTAGGCCCTCTAAAAGTTTTAAAAAACTGGTTTTTACCAAAAAAACTTTTTAAAAAGATCTATACAACATACCCTTCCCCTTTTTGAAAAGAGGGAACTCTGAACTCTTTAAAAAATTTTTAAATTTCAATTGGCCTTTGGCCACAATACAATTTTAGAAAAAAAAATAAAAAAATATCTTTTTTAAACCGCACCCCACTTTTTCTACAATTTATTGGGTTTAAAAGAAATCATAATGGTAAATCCCCATACCTATACAGTTCATTTTTAAGGGCAGTTTTTCAACTCACAGTTTAAAATTTTTACATTTTTCTGAAATCAAACAGAGTCCCGAGACATTAGGGATAAAAAGGGGAGTGCAAAAAAAAACCCTAATCATGTTATGCCACAAATTCCCTTTATAAAGCGATTTTAAACAAGGGGGAACATTTTTTAAATGGTTTACCGGGCGAACATCATAGGGTTGGTTTTCCTTATAAAACTTAAAAATATTTTCTTTTTCCCCCTATTGCCTGCAAAGAAAACACAAATTTAGATAAATTTTTATCTGTGGATAGGCGGGGGCTCTAAGAACATTTCAGAGGAAGTTCCCCTTTTGGGCCTTTTTTAGAATTTTTACCCCCAAATCTTTTAGTAGCACAAAAAACCAAAATGTTTTTTTATTTTGATCTTTTTTTTTCAAAAAAGGACAGAATTTAAAAAAAGAAAGAAATTCCCCTAATTTGATTCATTGTTTTTCAG
>CM054148.1:28967165-29001524 GCA_028751875.1 Rapana venosa | reverse complement strand
AATGTTGCCAGGGACAACTCTCTTGTTGCCGTGGGTTCTTTTACGTGAGCTGAATAATTTTGTGTAACACACGGGACCTCGGTTTATCGTCTCATTCGAAATACTAGCTCCAAGACCACCACTCATGGTCTAATGGATGGGGGAAAAGTTTCGGTCCCAAACGGGATTCGAACCACCGCACACTTCCTACCTGAATTTTTCGCATTCTAGACAGGTGCGTTAATTCTAGACCACTGATTCATACATGCATATAAGCTAGTTAAACTTGTTAAGATTGTCTGCCCAGGCGAGCGACTTTTCTTTTCATTTATTTATTTATTTTATTCTTTTATTTCGAGGATAATGGAATAAGCACTCATGTGCGGTATTTTTTTATTCAGTCCCCGTGTGTATGCAGTTTTGTCAATTTTGTCATCCGTTCCCACCATCGTTTCTTCTGGGAAGTAGAGGGCATTTCTCCTAACATAATTATCATGCCAGTACAGAGTATATTGTCGTCCCTGATATTCTTTTTTTTATTCTGGTATTTTATGTTGTATTTGCTTTTTTTTTTTTTTCCTTGGGTGAAAATGTATTTGATTCTCTTTTCGCTTTGTAAACTTGCGAAGAAGCCAGTCCCCTGCCTCATTTGTTTTCTTTCGTTTTGTTTTAATTTTCATTCATTTATTTTATTTTGGTTTTTTTGCTCGTTAATAGGAAAGCTGAGTTTTTTCGCATTTACGTTTAAACGAACTTACCTATCTACATACACACACACCGCATACACACGAGGACTGGATGTAAAAAAGCACATAAGTTCTTTTTCCATTATCCTCGATATGAAAGAATAAAATATAAAAATAAAAATAAACATAACTACTTCCTAAGTTACTCATAATTATACTAACTAATGAGCCACCATAAAAATGTACAGCAAAACAATAAACCTAGCATTCAATTCTAACAACATTGCGCTTCAAAACCAACACAATTCCCGGTACGAGGGTATTTTTCCCCTGGAGTTAACATCAGTGCTGATTCCACTAACCCGAAAAGTCCTTCGGATGAGACTATATAAACCGTGGGTCTGAGTGCGAGCGCATGCGGAACATCTTGCGCACACGTATCATTAGCATTGATCCAAGATTCTATAACTGTTAAAAAATATCATTTCTGTATTGTTATGTAGATTTTTCACAGTTCATTATTCGATGAATAGCCAATACAGCCACATAGGAAAGAGGTTTCTACGCAATATCTGTTAAGCTTGTCTGTTGTCGGGCGTTCCCCAGTTTAACACTCAACGAGGTTTCTGAAAATAGTTGATCTCATCTAAACCTGTAGTTTGGGGTTGTTGTTGTTTTTTTCACATGTCATGTAACCCTTAATATTTTGTTATCTAAGAACGTTACATTTCACACAAAAAAACAACTTTAAAAAAAAACCTAGAATTAGTCATACGAAAAGCCCAAACTCAGTAAAAAAAAATCCCAAACAAAGAAGCAAACAAACATTTTTAAAAATCTAAAAGCAAAAACCATACCAAAAAAACCTATAACTATGATAAGGACTGGAAAAAATTAGCCAACAACAACAAAAAAAACAAAAGAAACAAAATCAAAATACTTTAACAGTGAAACAGAGATATACACAAAAATACCCGACCATGTTTTAATTCAAGCTTACCAAGATGATATAGAAAAGATGAGACTAAGAAACACACTGTCTGTCCTCACACACTCTTAGCCTACACAAACACACACACACACAGCTTAAAAGTCACCACCAAACCACTTCTATGATGCACTGTGAGCATTTACCCAAATGCTGGATTTTATAAGTCAAATCTCTCTCTCTCTCTCTCTCTCTCTCTCTCTCTCTCTCTCTCTGAACATCATTATTTGGTAAAGGGTAGCCTAAATGTGTGCGTGCGTGTGTGTGTGTGTGTGTGTGTGTGTGTGTGTGTGTTGTGTGGTTCGTTTTAACGTCTTTTCACTTAAAAGTGATTTTAGACAAGTGTGTGTGTGTGTGTGTATGTGTGTGTGTGTGTTCGCGAGGTATACACACTAACAAAAAAGTCAGGAGAATGTATTGTGGGGGGTGGGGGGTGGAGGGGGTAGGGGGGAGGGGCAAAAGAACCACTATTGACTGACCGCTGCTGATGAATGTTTTATGCGCTGAAATATTGACAAAGGAATTCCTCTGAAGACTGGCTGCAATGTTTTTTTTACCTAGTTCGAAGGACAGTCAGGATATGTGATATCTGCAAGTAGCATCTGCATATGCCTAGAGACTTGTCTGTATATTGTGTGTGTGTGTGTGTGTGTGTGTGTGTGTGTGTTGTTGTGTTGTGTGTTTTGTTGTGTGTGTGTGTGTGTTATGTTGGTGTGTTTTGGTGTGTGTGTGTGTTTTTTGTGTGGTTGTGTGTTGTGGTTTGTGTGTGTGTCTGTGTGGGGGTTTTGTGTGTGTGGTGTGTGGGGTGTGTGGGTGTGTCAATGTGTATATGTGTGTCGGGGGGGGGGGTTTGGGGGTGAGTGTGTGTGTGTGTGTGTGTGTGTTGGTTGTGTGTGTGTGGGGGATGTGTGTGTGTTGTGTTATGTTTCGTGTGTGGAGGAAGGGGGCGCGCGCGCGCGCGCGCGCGGTGTGTGTGTAGTATTTGATTTTGCGATTTCAGTCATGTTTTAACACACACACCACACATACTGTACGTACGTACATATATATTATGATTATTATTTATATAACATACATTATGTATATCCATATATGGAGAGAGAGAGAGAAGAGAGAGAAGGGGTCTATGTCTGTTATGGGTTTGGGCCGTTTTTGGTTTAGTTGGGGGGGGGGGGGGGGGGGGGGTACATGCCAATTTGTCCTTTTGTTTTTTTAGATTGCTACTTTTGTTTCAGCTTTCTTTACTTTGAATTCCCCCCCCCCCCCCCCCCCACACACACACACAAAATAAAGAGAAAAAAAGCGTCATGGTAGTCAGATAATTTTTTGCAGGTTTTTTGTTGTAACTAATTGGCATGCTCTTGTTTTCTGGTGGGTTTGTTGTTGTTTTTAGTTTTTTCCATGGCTATGTTGTCAGAATAGTCAACCAATTGATTATCAGTGCAGTTCTTTCTTTAACAACACTTATTTCCTTGGAAACGAGTTGGGATGACCATTGCTTTGACGATAATTATAGTGATGATGATGATGACGATGATGGTGATGATGATGACGACGACGACGATGATGATGATGATGATGATGATGATGATGGTGATGATGATGATGACGAAGATGATGACGACGATGGTGATGATGATGGTGGTGGTGGTGGTGATCATGACGACGACATTGATTCATGATAATTGATGATGATGATGAGTGATAATTGATGATACTGACGCTGATTATGATGCTGATTCTGCTGCTGCTGCTGTTGCTGCTGCTGCTGCTGATGATGATGATGACGACAACAATGACGATGACGACAACGACACTAATGATGACAATGACCATGGTGTTGATGGTAGCGGTGGTTAGTGGTAATGACTTAAAACGATGACTATGATGATAGAGATCAGGACAACTAAAACGATGACGACAATAATGATGATAAAAGATGATGCTAGTAATGAACGTGATGATAGCTATTGTCGTCGTTATCATGAAGGCACTTCTGTTACAAAAGGAGAAAGCAATCCGCACACATACGCCTTAAAAATAAAAGAGAGAACACAAACAATAGCATATACATAATACGTTGCTCATTAGTTTTCCTTTCTAGGCGTCTATTCCCCGTTCTAACCTTCTTTTTAACTTGAAAAACTGAAAATATCATCAAGGTAATGTCCTACAGCAACGAGGCTTTCCATTTGAGTGTTCAGGGTTGTTTCCTCTAAAGAAATATTACAACATGCGCGCCAATCAGACTGTACAGTTTTAATCAAGTTCTGAAGAAACGAAGGCAGCACGGAATGACATGGGGCGAGCTGAAGAGGATCTCCCAAAGCCGAGTTCGTTGGAGGGTGTTGTTGCAGCCCTATGTTCCCCAAGGAACCAAGAGGCATAAGTCAAGTAAGTCAAATCTGTTAAACAATGTACTGCATGATTATATTATGCTTCAGAAATCATACACAACCCAATGCGCTTGTGCAATCTAGGTTTGTATATCAAAATTTGTATATCAAAAAAATATCAAAATATCAAATGTGTGGTTTTTTGCTACAAGCCGAACGTTGGGCAAACTTACAACAAATTAACATGTATTATTCCTTCTTTTACATGACTGTATAAATGAAAAGAGGGCAATACACGGGCAGTTGTTTTAAAAGTTCGTTAAATTATGAAGTTTTCCTGGTGGGGATGCCGGTAGGGGAGGGGAGGGGGGAGGGGTGCTGTCAGTATAAATAGCATCACAACCTTCTGAAAATTCTGTGCCACAAATGTACTCTTTTCTGTCACTCTCCTTGTTTTTGCCTTGTGCCTTTTCTTCCCGTTACCTTTATCTTGTCTATTTTCTACCTTCATAGAAAGACCTAAAAAAACCAAAATAACAATTCTCTCTTATGCCAAAGCCGGATGCGCTGAGCCTAGCTCGCCCGGCGCTTAACGGCAACGAAACCAATCATCGTGCACATACTGTTTTGAAGTTGGAGTGTAAGTCTGTGGAGGTCAACATCACTCAATGAGGGATTGTGTGCCATCAGCTACTAATCACTCGTACATTCTGAAGAAAATTGGGGTAACGATCATATAGACATAGATTTGAAAATAGAGTGGTCCCATATTGATCATCCTTTGGCGTTAAGTCCATGTTTAATGTAGGTATAAATTCTTGAATGTTTGCTATTATTTGCATCTTACTAGCTGGCTGGCCTATTGAAGATTCGACACTCAAAGCTCTTCAGAAAGTCTAACTCGTATTTCCGTTTTGTGTGTTTGGTTAGTTACAAGTGAAGTGTTATGCTGTAAAATGAGGGGTTATGGATTGATTAATCAATGCTTTTGTCAAAAGTCAATAAGAGTGTAACCGTTATATCTGTCATGTCACTTGCCCGCTCTGCCTGTCATGTCTGTCTGCTTGGCATATCTGTCCATGTCACTTGCATATATGTGAACATGGTCAGTTGCGCACACTATGTGTTCATGTCACCTTGCCGATCAGATGCGCGCATCATGTCTATGATAGTCGGCATCATATGGCATGTACAGCCCTTATGTATTTACTCAAGTTTACAGTGCGTATTCTACTACGTAACCGCGTATCCTGCCGAGTCAATGCAAGCTGTTTATGTCATGTCATGTTTCATATTCAGTCATGCGCATGTCGCATATACGAGATCATGTCACTGTGTCGCATATCAGTCACGCTCACTGTCGCATATCTGCATGTTCACTGCCACATATCATCAAGTACTGCCACTGCGTATCTGAGTCATAGTCACCGCTTGGCATATCTGTCATGTCACATAATAATGTTGTTGTGTTGTGTGAATTGTTTAAAGTGCTTTGAGTTAGTTCCCTTCACAAGATGTAGCGCTATACGAATTATTAATTTCTTGTTGTTGTTGGTACTCTGTAGTCATCTTTGACATTATCATTCGTCGTCGTCGTCATGAAATCCATCATCTGGAGTCTTTCATCGTTCGTCGTCGTCGCCCTCGTCATCCTCATCCACATCACGCCAGACGCAATCATTCATCTGCGTCTTCGTGTCGTCAGTCGTGTCGTCATCATCGCATCCTCAATTATCGTGCGCAGTATATTACTATCTATTGTATTGATTGATCATCTGAACCCTGGTTGTTTTTGTGATGTATCGCTGCTTTTGTGGAGCGGTTGTTGGTGGTGCCTAAGGGTGAGTTAAATGTGGCGAAGACATCACAAGCAATACGCGAAGACAACGAGAGATATAGAAAAGATGTGAATCACTAACTCTGATTTGGACCGCAAGATAGTAGTACCGAGTTAGTACACTACAGAGTTAAGGAGAGAAGCGCAATTGAGACTTAGAGCACCTATGTGGATGAGGTGATGGCATCTTAGTCCGCGCCTTGGCTTGACCGTGACTAAAATGACCACAGATTATACCCAGCTGATAACTGGGATTAGACTGATCTCTATTAGGGATCAAGGGAAAGTAAATGATAGGCGAAGAAGGAGAGGAGATGGGTAGCTGCCCATCGAATGCTGGGCCTGCGAAGATATAGATCTCGGAGGTCAGATAATAATGTGATAAGATGCTTACCATCAGAATAGGATACATCTGTGACGCTCGATGACCTAGTCAATGCATGACGAGTGCGCATGACACCAGAGGTTGATAGTAGAATTTAGTGTATTGAGCAGTGATACATATAGTAGAGTATGATAGAATATATAATATCATATAGCTACATTTCATACATTAAACAGAGTATAAAGAGAAGGAAAATAGTCCTTGAGAAAGTTGTACTGCAATTTGAATAGCCAGAGACTGCGAGAAAGTGTAGATAATTGGAGAAAATTACAAGTTATTGTGTATAATAGAATGATGAGAGGATCAGAATGCGGGCTTGGAAGCTTATTAGAACAGCGTTTTTAAACGCTCTCAATGAAGGAAATACTACAAATGATGTCGAGTCGAGTGTACTTAGTAGAGACAAAGTAGACAAAAGGTAGTATAGTATGTATAAACAAATCAGTAATCTCACATTCAACAACCTAGTACTCCACTGGCCTTTGAGAAAATTGAAAGAGATTACCTTGTGGGAAAGTGATGGTTCGGAGAGCTAAGAGATCATATAAAATCAATTTCGTAGGCTCGGAAAACTCCTATTTCTCATTTTGTCACGCAGCCTGTTGTGTGTAATCATATTATTCTAGATTTAGCAATAGATTTTCATAAAATTATACGGTTTATTAAAAATATATTGTTTGTATTTGAATAGTTCTTAGTGGTGATTGACTAGAATAAAATAGAAACATGATCAAATTAACTATATAAACTGACGTCTGGTGCTCTCTGAATTCGAACTCATTGAGTGGTAGAGCGTACACATAATGATATAGTGTTATATTATTATGGGCTCGATCTACCTTTCCTTTAGAGCTTTTAGGTGCAGCGAGATTTGTATTTTATTTATGTAATTTATTTATATTTATTAAATTTATTTTATATATTCCTTTATTTATTCTTTTATATCGTGATAATGGAAGAATAAGCACTCCATGTGCTTTTTCACATCTGTCCCTAGTGTGCAAGCGACGGTGATATTAGAGAAAATGAGATATGTCATCTGTTCACTAACTCCTGCAAACAATAACCTATGACACCACTACGATACAAAAGCGAGACATAGGATTAAACAGTGTGCGCAATGCTCGCGTTCTGCGTGCGTTGGCAATACGGGTTCTACCGGATGTGATAGCTCTCATATCTCCGATAGGACTATTTGGGGACTAGGGAGTCGTTGCACTGGATGATATCTTCAGGGGAAAATATCCCGCCCTGACTCCGGAGGAATCGTAACCCGGGGTCGTGTAGATTCTGGAGCGCAATGTTCTGACCACTTAGTCATATCCCTTTGGAGAGATGAGAAAAGTGACGGAATGGAAAGCTGCATTCAACATAGTTGTTGTTACGACCCAATAGGCTATTGCCATTCATATTTGACAAGATAGCAGTAGCAGTGTTGGGTAAAACACAGCCCAATAAACTCATGAAATTGATGACGTAAACTTGACAGTCTAAGCTGCAAGGGGTTCGAAAATGTTGCAACGATTGGAGGGAGAGCAGCGTGGTGAAAGAATCTGTTACGTGAGCAAGCGAACAGCGAGAATCTTGCTCTGTATTCAGCATGTTTTAAATTTTTTTTCTGCTTATATGTCAACTTTAAGTCACAGGGACAAATGACGTCTGCTCCAAGTATAAATTTAGGCTGACTCTCCCCAGGGGAGAGCGGTGGCGCAAGAGAGCAGCGCCCATCCTTTTTTTTTGTAAACTGTCATTGATTTCCCTATGAGAGAGAGACGAGGAGAGAGAGATTGAGGAAGCGAGAAGAGAAAGAGAGGGCCGAGCGAGAGAGAGGAGAGGTGGAGTGTGTGTGTGTTGTGTGTGAGTGTGTGTGTTGTGTAGTGTGTGTAGTGTCGGGGTGAGGGACAGGGGCCGGTCTCCGGCGATCATGTAAGAGAGAGAAGCGAAATCAATGTTTCAGAAGTTTCCAAATCCATGTATACTAGTTCAGTGTGCCTGATACACAGTTGTGTCTGAGACTGTCATGCAGGGCGTGGTCTGTACTTGTAGCCACTCATGACATGTGGCCCTATAAACTGAAGACGGATGTGACTCAAATAGTAAGAGCGACTTCGCAAGAGCCGAGATGAGTCGAAAAAAGAGCTAGTTATATAATAATGTATTGCGGGTGTGTTGTGTTTTGTATTGTATTATGCTGTATTGTATTGTATTGTATTGTCGTAATCGTGAAGGCCTCAATTACGCAAAACGCACTTATTTCCAACTGGCCACTTTCCCTTCTTTATGTTCCTACTTTTTCTAAAGCATCCTTTATCTCCGTGTTTTCACCACCTGGTAGTTGTGTGTGTGTGTGTTGTTGTGTTGTGTGTGGTGGTTTTTGTTGTGTGTGTGTGTGTGTGACTGTGTGTGTTTGTGTGTATTGTGTATACTTTTGGGTGATGTGTACTAATACTTGAAATATCTTATGTTTGTGTGGATAAGTTGCAGTCTTGTGCGCGTAAATGATTTGGTGCAAGCGCTTCAATTATGTTATCTTTTACAAGTATTCAGCGCTATATATACAGTTCCATAGTTTATTATTAATTTATTAGATCAATTATTTATGTATAATCATATCTATCCTCATTATTATTGATTTAATAATTATTATTATTTTTATAATTCTTCATAATATGTACTAATTAATATATATTAGTTAATGAGACTGAATATAAGAGATTATGTAGAGTATTGAGTATAGAGAGCACCTACTTCCAATGTATCCCTGCAACTATTTCTCTGACGGATAATCTGCCTCTCAAAGGCCGCCGACTATATAAGAGTCAGCGACAAGCTTATATGAATGACTACATAATGCATAGTATCTGGCAAGCGCATCATTACTGGGTGTTTGTTTAAAGAGTGACTTTCTTGTACTTGCAGAGATTTTGGCCAGGATACACAAAAACTTCTCTCCCTGTTTTTTCTCGTGGATTACCTTTTAGTGATAAACGTCCATGTGTTGCACAGCAGGTAATAGATATATCGTCCTTTTTGGAGAACGTCTAGTAGTCAAGATCATGTGTGACATCAAGGTACTGAGGAGATATGGGGGGTGGGGGTTACTGGCGGTTGGGGGTGGGGAAAGGTGCAGGTTAGAGTAAGAAGAAATTGACACTTTACAGGAAGAAAGAGCTATCTTTTTGCTGAGCTTCTTCAGTTGAGTCACAAGTCCAACACAATGATCTGTGACGTAAGGGTGATTAAAGCTTACAACGCAGCTTTATATGATTTGTGTGCGTCTCTCAGGTGAGCGTCAGATGAAGCTCAACATTCTGATAGCTTGTTCATAAGAGGGAAAAAATCGCTCAACGCGTGCCACGATTAAGCCCCTGACCAAGTTCAGGCCCTCGCGGATCTTCATCTTCGGGGCGTGGGAAGAGAAATGTTTATCTAGTTATGTCGGGTTGATGTTTCTGGGGGGAAGGGTGGGGGGGGGACAAGAGAATTGGACCAAGAAGCCAGTAAATAAAACATCTGCAATGAGAGTGAGTCCAGAAAGAAAAGTGCAAGGACGAAGAGTGAACCAAAGAGGGGATAGAAAAAGATGGGAATTTGACTGAAAGCAGAGATATATCCAAAGGTGGTTATGCGTATCTTATACAGGCAATCATGGGCTCCCGGATCACCCTAATCGACAGCAGTAACTCCGTTTTTCACGCATTCCCCCTCACACCAAAAAAAAAACCCCAGTAAGAAGCAAAAAAACCTCCATTTTTCCTAGCAATTCCCCACGTTCCATAACGAGACGGTTGATGCTCTGCTGTATTAATGTTGGGATGTCTGGTGGCTATAAAGAGCAGTGACGTTTCCTGAACGCATTATAGAGAAAGAATATCTCGACTAGGTGTCTTTATGCATAGGTCTTTGTTTTAACAAATACACGGCCATTGCATGATTGACGAAGGAGAGAGAGAGAGAGGAGAGGGACGAGAGAGAGATGAGATAGAGACTGAGAGAGAGAGAGACTGATCCAAGACAGCAGACAGACAGACAGGACAGACATGACAGACACGGACAGCAGAGAGACAGGACAGAGAGGAGACAGAGGACAGGAAAGAGCAGACGTGAGACACGGCTAGTATACAGCGCACAAAATTATATTGTCTATATAAATATATTTTCGTTTAAGATTGTGCAAATGCTCACTATGACCACGCACTTATTTTGCAATTATGTCTACACCTGTGGCTAATGAGTGCCGCTGAGAAACAGATGACGAAGTTCACAAAATCGCCTACCAACGGGGATTGGATTGTAAAAAAAGCACATAACTGCTTATTCCATTATCCTCGAAGTAATAGAAATAAAATAAATAAATACCACCGTTTACTGCACAAATCGCTTTCTACTAAAGTCATAATTAGTCAATTCAGGATAATCAGAACCAACCACTCCGAATCATTCACTCACTCACTCAATAAAGTTCCAGTCTAATCAACTCTGTTTGCCGTTAACGAATAATGAAACCCAAATATGACTATTACGTTAGCGTTGTTTCTATTTTTAGCTAACATGACAACATTTATTCAGGAAATCATCGAAACACAAGGAACATAGACAGTTAATTAGAGTTGTTCTGCATTTATGGTGCACGGGAAGCAATTGCTATCGAATTTATAAACAATATTTTGCAGTTGTCTCCCACTATACATTTATTCACTTTCATGAACTCTTTCGAATAAAGTTATTTATTAAATAAATAAGACGACCTTGAAAACATAAGAGAATCTCTACTTCAATAACAAGGAAAATAACTAGCCAAATAAATGTCCAGATGTGCACAAGAAAGAAAAATAAGGCAGAAGACAGAAAGAATCACATGTGGGAACAAATGGCAGCTCAAGAGCTAATAACTAGCGCAAAGAAAAGATCGCAGAGTGGAGGCACGAAGTGAGGGGGGTGGTGGGGTTTAAAAAGAGATAAGAGTGGAAGGATTTTAAAAAAATATGCTTTTATTTTTCGAGGTTAATCGGATAAAGACTGCCGCTTGTGCTTTTTTCATCCAGTCCACGTGTGTATGCACAGTTCTGTAAAATGGTTGTCATTCCGTTCCAATTCCAGAGGAGAGAGACAGAGACAGATACAGAGACACATATAGAGACCCGAGAGAGAAGACGTATGGTTATCATAATTTTTAGGCTTACCAAGTAGGGACTGAAGTGGAAGCACAATGTGTATGGATGTTTTCATTTTAATTTTTGCAAAACATAGGGGGAGGGATAGATCAGTGGTAGTTGCACACGGCTTTCCCCCAGCCAAGTTAAGCAAGCGTCGAGCGTGGTTACAACTTGGATGGGTGACCGTTTGCGGCGCCTTGGCTCAGTACAGTTTCCCCCAGTTTCACCCAGCTGTAAATGGGTACTGCCGCTCTTAGGGTAGGAGGTAAAGCAGCGAGGTGAGAGGAGATGGGCGCCGCCCCCTCAATATTCTGGGCCCCTAAGAGAGCTGAGGTCTCTGATGCCTCACTCCCCTAAGGACCTTATAGGTTATGGGACTCCTTTACCTATTACCTTTTATGGCGTTCATGTCCTGTTGTTCCACGACGTTCAATCGTGATCTTCCTTCCCAGCATACCTACATTTGGTATGTACACCCTCAAGGTCAGAATATCCACAAGGTGCTTTATCATTATCAGTTCGTCCACGAGGCCACCTGCCAGAGCGGTGCCCTGCGAGCGAAAGTAATATAAATTAAATTTGTGTGCCCATAATTGGTGTGTGTGTCATTGTGTGTGTGTTTTTGTCGCGCGAGTTTTAGGTCCGTGTGGGGTGTGGAAGATGTGTTGTATATACTTTATGTAATACTGGCGAGAAATAAAAGGCAGAAGAAGATGGATCAAGATGGCAGAAATCTATAACAGGGAAGGTAGGTCGACAGGGGAAAAAAACGAAAAAGACCGAAACAAGAGATGAAAGACACGTAAAGGGAACTCCCTAGCATACAGAATTTACCGACTGTAGGGATGCTATTTTACTGACAGTTTCCCCAGGCATCACAACAAGGGAACCCCAATTTCGGGTTTGTTTTATATTGGTGTCTAAAAATAAATCAAAACATAGGAACTCATAGAGTTTACATACTATACAAGTGGTATTCTCTTACCTTCTCCTCTCCACATAACAAATATAAATTTTTACTCTGATGCGTGTAGCTCATTTTGAATGAGGCTACAGTACGCGACGACGCCGTTTTTTGTTTTTTAAACGGCTATGACACTGAAAATTCTACTACATTAAACCTGCACTGCTCTATAATAGCAGACTCCTTAATAGGACAAAAAATCGTGAGAAACAGATCCCGATTACTAGCCATTGCTTATGATCTATATGGCGACCGTACTTGGATGGAAAAAAAATTCTAATACTCGTCAAAGTACTCATCCGGTGTGCATTTTCATATACTGCACTCAGTGCATTCTCACACAATAAGTGTGGAGTTGAGTGGAGTCTAATAGGTAACGTATTATTCGGGTTGCCCCAGGTTGTTAAGCTGGGGAAAACGCACTGGCAGACAAGACAGACAACTGCTACACTCCACAAGATAGGCACAAGGCATCAAAATGCGTAAAATGGTCGTAGTAGTAGTAGTAGTAGTAGTAGTTAGTAGTAGTTGACAGTAGTAGTGTAGTAGTAGTATAAAAAATAAAAACTTTTGTTAACGCAAATAATAATTAAAAAATAATAATAATGTAATGCAAAGAAACAAACACACCATACAACATAGTAAGTCGAAAATACTTAAAATGCAATCTGTACGAACCAGAGTCCTTTCACAACGTGTTTCTGCCAGAGATCCCTGTAACAGAGCTTTGGCCATCTTGTAGACTGTGAGCGTCAGCCTCACTAGTAAGTAGTAGACTATAGTACCAGTCCTACGCAGAATAGGCTAAATGGTGTGCTGCTGCCTTATGACTGCAATAGCGGCTTAGGCACCGCATACGCAGAGTGTGTAACTGTGTAGGGCACTAGCTAGCCTAGCCTAAGTCAGCTATCACTGGCATCGAAAGAAGGAAGAGACTGGTCTGTGTTTATTATGTATGGTGGGCTAGGCAGAGATGGAGGTGCGCACGTTTGTAGAAAGATGAGCACACGACTGGACCTGATGTAACTGAGTGGTGACTCGATGAGCAAGAGCACTGACCCTGTCTTAGGCAGTTCAGGTACACACCTATATTATTTTGGGTTTGGGGTCATGTGTGTATCTTGTATAGAGTTGAGTTGGAAAATAAAAAAAGAAAAATGTTGGTGATTTTCAAAGATTTTTTTCTTAGCCCAATGGAATAATAGACTGTGCACTTGTTTGTGTTTGTGTATTGGTTTTGTTGTCTGTTGGTGTTTTTTTTTTTTTTTTTTTTTTGGGTGGTGGGGGGGGGGTATGAGGACATAGAGCTATTACCTTGGTTGTCACGAGAAAGTTGGAAATAATCATGACAATATGAGGATTGCTGATTGTCTCTTGTACAGCGTTGACCCGCCGCATGTATATTGCAGCGGAAAGCTAGAGACGACAAAAGGACTGTGAGGGTTTGGTACAGTGTTTTGCTAAAAAAGAAAAATTCCAACCTGTGGACCAATTTTTTTTTCAAAATCACATGAAAGTTTGAGTCAGAGGCTAGTCTTTCACAAAAAAGTGGTTTTTCTTTCTGTGGATGCCTTAGTTCTGCGCGGTGTATGAATTTAAAGAGTCACATGAGAAAAACAGAGGAAAAGAGTGATTTTTTTAATACCACGTGTGTGGCACAGCCAGTATAGGCCCTAGGCTAACATGGAACAGATGCTAGGATCTTGTACTGTGTTTTCTTGTGAGTAAGGGAGAAGCGGGATGACTATATGATTTTTGTGCTGCTTTCCCTTTCAAGTGGGTGTTTTCTTTCTTTTTGTTTCGTTATTCTTTGGGTTGTAGTGTCCTCGTAGCAGATTTGTCTATGTTGTTAGAAGTTGTGATCGAATTTTGAAAAAGATAACAATCTGTTCGTTTCGTTCTTCGAATTGTTAGGGGAAAAAATATATCGAATGAGAAGGCCTCGATGTAGGATTTGTTTAATGTAGGTGATGAGAGAGAGCATAGAGAGAGAGAGAGATGAGAGAGATGAGGACGAGAGGAGAGAGAGAGCCTAGATGAGAGAGAGAGACGTGTGTGTGTGAGTAGTGTGTGTGTGTGTGAGTGTGTGTTGTATGTGCATGTGCGTCGTGTGTGAGGTGGCGAGCGCAGCGCGCGCGTGCACTTTGTGTCTGGTGTGTGTGTGTGCGTGTGTGTGGTGCGCGCGCGGTGCGCGTGTGTGTATGTATGTGTGTGTGGCCGACATTTGTCCAGTGTTGTGTGTGTGTGTGTGTGTGTGTGTGTGTGGTGTGTGTGTGTTGTGCCTAGGTCTTCTCGATAGTTTATTCGCGTGGCTGATAAATAATCTTCATGTAGAACATTTTATTGCTACAGAAAACGCGCTTAGGCTCTAAGCGCTTTTCATAGTCTAAATACAACTACCGGCAGGGAGAGGGCAGGCGAGGGAAAGGCCTTGCTTGCTAAGATTGTTGTCTAGTTGTTTGTTGTTGTTGTCTGTTGTTTGTGTTTGGTTGGATTTTTGGCGTTTTGTGTTTGTTGTTTTGATTCGGTTGGTCTTTCGCTTTTGTTATTTGTTGTTGTTGTTTGTTTTTGTTGTTTTTGTGGTGGGGTGTGTGCCTGTTTATATAGTACCACGGTATTTAGCGTGCGCTTTGTCCAAAGCTAATAAAAAAGTTGATGAGCCGCACGCTTTTTTAAAATCTGTACTTATATCACGCGATTTCGTTTGTTTTTTCTATGTTGTTTTAAACTATCTTCTTTTTTCCTAGACTTTCTCTTCTTCACTCTCTCTCTCATTCTCTCTCTCTTCTCTCTCTCTCTCTCTCTTCTCTCTCTCTTGAATCTCTCTCTCCTCTCTCTTCTCTCTCTCTCTGTGCTCGCGTTGCGTACTCGTGTGCGTCTAAGTCTATGTTTATGTTTATCATGTTTAGCATGCATCCAATTAGTGTGTGTGTGCTGTGTGTGTGTGATGTGTGCTGCGTGTGCGTGTGTTGTGTTAGTTTAGCACTGATGTGTATAAATCAATGTGTGTTACGTTTGTACTGTAGTATCCAATCATAGTCGTTGTGTTTACGTGTGTAGCACTTGTATCAATCAATGTGTGTGTTACGTGCTTGAGCAATATATCCAAATTCCACCCGTTCGTGAGTTAGCGTTTGCACTAGTATCAATAAACGTCGTGTGTTACGTTTAGCACTAGTATCGCCCCTCAAGTGTTGTGTGTTACGTGTTTAGCTGACTTAGTAACGCACATGCAACGTGTGTGTGTACGTTTGCATAGTATCTCCAAGCACAGGTCGGTAGTGTATACGATATGCAGTAGTATGTCCAATCAACGTGTGTGTTACGTTTAGCTGACTAGTGATCCAATCAACGTGTGTTTACGTTAAAGCACTAGTATCCAATCAATAGTGTGTGTTTTCGTTTGCCACTCGTGTACTCAATGCAATGTGTGTGTTACGTTTAGAGCACTAGTATCCAATCAATGTGTGTGTTGACGTTTGACGCAATACGTAGTATCCGCAATCAAACGTGTGTGTTAAAAAAAGCATCATGAGTGTGACTGTGGACACCTAAATAGTCACGTTCATGTCAGTGAGTCAAAATTTTATTCTGCAAGATGGTACATTGAATAAGCAATGATTTGCTGTTTTTCATGCAAGCCATCTATCTAGAATAAATTTCGTAATGATTTATACTAAGACATTCATTATGCATCATTTACCGTTAAAATTGAACCAGTAAAAAAGAGGAAAAAATCGGATAAGCGAGATACTATTGAGAAAAAGCAAATGCGCTCAGTACAGTTACATGCCCTCATACTCATGCGACGCTAGACAACCTGAGCGCGTGCGCGCTGTCAGTCCTAACACCACATTTAAACGAGGCCAGAGGGGAGAAAAATGTTTTAAAGAATTAAATGAAAAAGAAAATCATATTAGAAAACGTCAGGACAAACAAATTACTTCACCTACTGTTACATCTGCAATTCTTTCAAATTTATACTTTAGATAATAAAGAGATATCAAGAATAAAGTAAAACAATCGTTTAGAAAAAAAAAATCTAAGGGCATTCGTCATTACTGAACAATATTACCTTCAAGAGACTCCCTCTACGCTCCTCCTCCACCCAGGCAAAACGTCGATGTGCTTTTTTAGCGTTCATGACTTTTCAAATTGCGTTTTAAAAAGATGGAACATATTGACACAATGCTATCAAAGGCAAGAAAGGCAAATAAGATTTAATAATGATTTGTCATAAATAGATCGCATAACAATAGTATAACAACAATGCCCATCACCATGAGAAACAATATACAAATGGATCCCATCATGCATGAGAAACTAACATAACCATGGATAACAAGATAAAAGCATTGGAAGAGGATGGGGACGTGGGGAGGAAGTATGCAAGGGTGGAAGGGAGGAAATACACCGTGTCAATCAGAAATGTAATAGTTTTATAAAAAAAAGACAAATATTCAAAACATGTAGGAGCCCTTTACGATACATAATTCAAGAGCCCCATAAGTCAACCTGGACTGTATCGTTAAACTAAAAACAATATTCATATAAAACAGTATCGCTTATATAGTAATAATTATTCTCATTTTAACTTGCCAATAAAACAACATCCACGATAAAATCTATTGAATGCTAGACAAGACGAATAGGGCATTAGGTATGTGGAGAGGAAAGAAGGAAAAAGGAAGTGGAGAGGATGAGAGAGAGAGGGAATGAAGAGAGAGAGTATGTGGTGCGAGTGATGTTCGCGTGAGGGCGCGATGGGGGGGTGTGGGGAGGGGAAGATGGGTCTATCGGCCTGCATTTGCACAAACATGTCACTAAGGATGGAACATCGGTACTTAGCCAAGGAACAAACGAAAAGGAAAAGATTAAAAACATTCAGTGAAGTAGAATATATGAAATATTAATTGATAATAATTTGTAGAAACACGGCTGTTTAAAAAGAATGATCAAGAATAAGTACACAACGTGTGACACAGTATGAAAAATATTAAACGGCCACAATTAGTAGGGACCCCGAGCTTTAGTTGTGGCATGTAGAGGTATATGATATGCAAGCACAGATTCTCCGGGTTGATTTTTTTATTCATTATGTTATTTTTAGTTAATATGTGAACATGCCACGGGTTAATGCGATTCACAGCGTTAAGCCACAGGACAATAATTAACCCCTATTTTTGTTTGTGCTGGCGTGGTGTGGGGGTAGGCGGTTGGTATAGCCTGATCAGTTTCAAAAAAATACTGACTTTAAGTCACTCGATTATTAGATTTATACAGGTTTTTGTGTGTTTTGTATTGCGTTTTTTGAGTTTGTTTGTGCTGTGGTGTTGTGCGTGCGTGGGTGTTTGGGCGTTGTGTGGGGTGCCCCACAGTGTGCATTGTGTGGTTATTAATTGTTACGCCTACCTTTTGTTGTGTGTGTGTATTATGGGGTGTGTGTGCTGTGTTGTTGTTAATTACGAAATAATGTCAAACAAACTAATCAAATACATCTCCTCTCTCTCTACGCCTCTCTCTCTCTCTCCGTCTTCTAATCTCTCATCTCTCATCTCTCTCTGCACTTTCCCTTTCTCTTTTTTTTTTTTTTGTCCGTTTGGTGTTATTTCTTGAAATAACTCTCTCGTCTCTCTCTGTCTCTTCTTATATGTCTACTAGTCTTCTGTCTCTCTCTCTCCTCTCTATTCTCTCCATCTCGCTCTCCTCTCTCTCTCTTCTACTGCTCTCTCTTCTGTCTCTCTCCTCTCTGCTTGCCTCTGCTTTTGCTCTGTCTGTCATGCTGTGTGTTGGTTGGGTGTTGTGAGTGAGATGCGCGCCCGCGCCGCGGTTTGTGTGTGTGAAGTCGTGTTGTATTGGTTAGGAGAGATCATTTCATGTCTTTACTCACCGGGCAACTATTGATCCATGGGAACATTACACTGGACTTCTATGTTGTAAATGTCTCCGCTATATGACTGAAGTCTGATAGAAGGTGGTGAACGTACGAGTTCTGTGTGCGTAAGGGTACTAGCGTGGCGTGCCCAGGCACACTAAACAAACAGCGGTGCAGAATCAGCCACGTCCAAAGTGGTTTTGCCTCAAGTCGACAAGAACTAAAAGGCTATCATGAAGAAGATAGGAACCATTGTGAAGAGAAGAGAGAAATATGAGCAGATATGCTGCATGTTTGTGAATATAGGGGAAGTTGGCGCGGGAGAGGGTTAGTAGGGCGTGGGGTGGGGGGTTTAGAGGCGGTGGGGTGGTTACATGTCGGTTTTTGATTTGATGTGTGTGTTGTTTTAGATTTTGTTTCTTGGATAGTGTGTTATCTAGAATGGTGATGTATTTGGATTGTAGATAAGTCAAGAGTAATCTATAAGTGACAGAGTCAGTGTGTCAAATTATAAATTTCCATAGATGGTACATTGAATAAGCAACGACAATTTGCTATTTATTTCATATAAGCCATCTATCATAAGAATTCACATTTGTCTTAAGGAATTATACTGAAATACTACATTGTTATGCTGACCTTTTGTACTAAAAAGATTGTTAAGATAACCAAAGAGTGATAAAAAGAAGATAGATAAACTCTCGATAAGATAATACATTGGAAAATGATACAAATTGCACACATATTATATTATAAACACGGAGAAACAAGACCATGCTCGTCCTGACACCCACCTGAGCAGCTAGCACGTAATAGGCTATCTACAATACACATAATATCACTTAAATAAAGAAATTGTTTTAAGAATTAGAAATATAAAATCATTAACGTTAGGACATAACAATTACTTACCTACAAGTTATATCCATTCTTTCTCACACTGTTATAATTATCTTAATGATTAATAATAAAGTAGAGATACTAGGAGAACTCCGTGAAAAAATAGTGTGTGAAGAAAAGATAAGAGGCATTCAATGTAGTCATGTATTACAATATTACCTATACAATGACTCTACCCTCACATCTCTCATCCACCAGCAAAGTGAGAGCTTATATGCGCTCAGATACTCTTGTCAAAATTAGCGTTTTATTAAATTTAATAAAGTATCACATATATTATCAATCAAGTAAATAAGTAAAGAAGACTTGATTATGATAATAATTAATGAGAGATACAATTAAGAGGTACGAGCCAATCAACCGTTATCACCAGAGATACAATTTAACAACTAATCCCAAATACCATGAGACAACTCCATAACGATAATAACTGAACAAGCATTGGAAAGGATGGGGGGCGGGCGGTGGTGGGGAGTGTGTGTTGGTATCAAAGCGCTCTCTAAGGGAACTCAACACGTTCACAATAGAAATAGAAAACTATAGATGTGTGACTGAAAAAATCAATTATTAACCCGAGTATAACCCTCTATACAAACTACAGAAATCAAAATCCCATAATCGCCCGATGGACTATCAAAACTAGAAAAACATATACGACTGTAGTAATAGTACTAATGACTCTCATCTCTAACTGCATAAGAAAACATCAACATAAAACCTATTGATTCGGACACAGGAAAGGGCATGAGGAGAGGAGAGGAGAGGAGGGAGAGATGAGAGTGAGAGAGAGAGAAGAAGACGATGAGAGAGAGAGAGAGTAGACTGTCACTATATCCAGGTCTATCAAATAAGTTTAGATTTTTCTCCCATTCCAATGTTGTTTAAAAATTGGTTTAGATCATATTTGAGCTTGTAATAGATTCCTCTAACCTCTTTGCTTAATAAGAGTGTCTCTTTCCTGCCTCCCCCTCCCTCCACACACATAGAGCATGTGACTGTGTAGAATTTCTAGTCACAGTAAGACATACTTGAAATTTATTTAAGAAATGAAGTAAGTGCACATAAATGTAAGTATGGTTGATTTGCCATACTAGTCATGGTTGATTTGCCTTATTATTCAATTCCTAGGCATTCATGCATTAGATGGCTTTTCAGCTGTGTCTTGAACTGATTTTTGTTTTTGATACATTTTAAGCGCTTTGGAAACTTATTCCATAAATCACTACCCGAGTAACAGAAGCTTGTTTTGTAAAGATTATTTTTTTGTCTCGGAAATGTTAGTAGATGATTATGTCTGTGTTCATTGATTTTGAAGCTATTGTAGATCTTTGAGGGGCATTTCCATTGACAAACTTTCTGGACAAGTAGGTTGTATTTAGATGAAGGGTATCTGTTTGAAGGTTAGGGAATATTTGTTTGGTTTATTAATCGTGGGATGTTAGGGAGCTTGATTTTAATAGAACAAGTTTTGCATGTGTTTATTTATATAGTGATAAATCAATTTCAAATTTGTTTTCCACTGCCAGCTGTCCAAAGAGATGAAGTCATAGTCAAATATAGGCAAATTATGGCACCATAATGAGTTTGTGGATGTGGTTATTCAGAAAATGTTTTTATTTTTGATAAGTGATAAGTGTAGCTTTCTGTAAGCGAGGATGTTTCCTAGCGCATCACGTGGTCAGTTACAAGTAATTTTTTTGTCAATAATTACACCCAGAATTTCTGTGGGAGTCACATCTTCAATTCTCTTTTACATATCAAAGAGGTTGGACATTTATCCTTTCGTTTTTGTGTCTCTTTTGTCTTGCTAGATTACATGCACTTAGTTTTTCGTAGATATTTCAGTGGACTTATGGTTTAGCTGAGTCCAAGTAACCAATCATCGTGCACATACTGTTTTGAAGTTGGAGTGTAAGTCTGTGGAGGTCAACATCACTCAATGAGGGATTGTGTGCCATCAGCTACTAATCACTCGTACATTCTGAAGAAAATTGGGGTAACGATCATATAGACATAGATTTGAAAATAGAGTGGTCCCATATTGATCATCCTTTGGCGTTAAGTCCATGTTTAATGTAGGTATAAATTCTTGAATGTTTGCTATTATTTGCATCTTACTAGCTGGCTGGCCTATTGAAGATTCGACACTCAAAGCTCTTCAGAAAGTCTAACTCGTATTTCCGTTTTGTGTGTTTGGTTAGTTACAAGTGAAGTGTTATGCTGTAAAATGAGGGGTTATGGATTGATTAATCAATGCTTTTGTCAAAAGTCAATAAGAGTGTAACCGTTATATCTGTCATGTCACTTGCCCGCTCTGCCTGTCATGTCTGTCTGCTTGGCATATCTGTCCATGTCACTTGCATATATGTGAACATGGTCAGTTGCGCACACTATGTGTTCATGTCACCTTGCCGATCAGATGCGCGCATCATGTCTATGATAGTCGGCATCATATGGCATGTACAGCCCTTATGTATTTACTCAAGTTTACAGTGCGTATTCTACTACGTAACCGCGTATCCTGCCGAGTCAATGCAAGCTGTTTATGTCATGTCATGTTTCATATTCAGTCATGCGCATGTCGCATATACGAGATCATGTCACTGTGTCGCATATCAGTCACGCTCACTGTCGCATATCTGCATGTTCACTGCCACATATCATCAAGTACTGCCACTGCGTATCTGAGTCATAGTCACCGCTTGGCATATCTGTCATGTCACATAATAATGTTGTTGTGTTGTGTGAATTGTTTAAAGTGCTTTGAGTTAGTTCCCTTCACAAGATGTAGCGCTATACGAATTATTAATTTCTTGTTGTTGTTGGTACTCTGTAGTCATCTTTGACATTATCATTCGTCGTCGTCGTCATGAAATCCATCATCTGGAGTCTTTCATCGTTCGTCGTCGTCGCCCTCGTCATCCTCATCCACATCACGCCAGACGCAATCATTCATCTGCGTCTTCGTGTCGTCAGTCGTGTCGTCATCATCGCATCCTCAATTATCGTGCGCAGTATATTACTATCTATTGTATTGATTGATCATCTGAACCCTGGTTGTTTTTGTGATGTATCGCTGCTTTTGTGGAGCGGTTGTTGGTGGTGCCTAAGGGTGAGTTAAATGTGGCGAAGACATCACAAGCAATACGCGAAGACAACGAGAGATATAGAAAAGATGTGAATCACTAACTCTGATTTGGACCGCAAGATAGTAGTACCGAGTTAGTACACTACAGAGTTAAGGAGAGAAGCGCAATTGAGACTTAGAGCACCTATGTGGATGAGGTGATGGCATCTTAGTCCGCGCCTTGGCTTGACCGTGACTAAAATGACCACAGATTATACCCAGCTGATAACTGGGATTAGACTGATCTCTATTAGGGATCAAGGGAAAGTAAATGATAGGCGAAGAAGGAGAGGAGATGGGTAGCTGCCCATCGAATGCTGGGCCTGCGAAGATATAGATCTCGGAGGTCAGATAATAATGTGATAAGATGCTTACCATCAGAATAGGATACATCTGTGACGCTCGATGACCTAGTCAATGCATGACGAGTGCGCATGACACCAGAGGTTGATAGTAGAATTTAGTGTATTGAGCAGTGATACATATAGTAGAGTATGATAGAATATATAATATCATATAGCTACATTTCATACATTAAACAGAGTATAAAGAGAAGGAAAATAGTCCTTGAGAAAGTTGTACTGCAATTTGAATAGCCAGAGACTGCGAGAAAGTGTAGATAATTGGAGAAAATTACAAGTTATTGTGTATAATAGAATGATGAGAGGATCAGAATGCGGGCTTGGAAGCTTATTAGAACAGCGTTTTTAAACGCTCTCAATGAAGGAAATACTACAAATGATGTCGAGTCGAGTGTACTTAGTAGAGACAAAGTAGACAAAAGGTAGTATAGTATGTATAAACAAATCAGTAATCTCACATTCAACAACCTAGTACTCCACTGGCCTTTGAGAAAATTGAAAGAGATTACCTTGTGGGAAAGTGATGGTTCGGAGAGCTAAGAGATCATATAAAATCAATTTCGTAGGCTCGGAAAACTCCTATTTCTCATTTTGTCACGCAGCCTGTTGTGTGTAATCATATTATTCTAGATTTAGCAATAGATTTTCATAAAATTATACGGTTTATTAAAAATATATTGTTTGTATTTGAATAGTTCTTAGTGGTGATTGACTAGAATAAAATAGAAACATGATCAAATTAACTATATAAACTGACGTCTGGTGCTCTCTGAATTCGAACTCATTGAGTGGTAGAGCGTACACATAATGATATAGTGTTATATTATTATGGGCTCGATCTACCTTTCCTTTAGAGCTTTTAGGTGCAGCGAGATTTGTATTTTATTTATGTAATTTATTTATATTTATTAAATTTATTTTATATATTCCTTTATTTATTCTTTTATATCGTGATAATGGAAGAATAAGCACTCCATGTGCTTTTTCACATCTGTCCCTAGTGTGCAAGCGACGGTGATATTAGAGAAAATGAGATATGTCATCTGTTCACTAACTCCTGCAAACAATAACCTATGACACCACTACGATACAAAAGCGAGACATAGGATTAAACAGTGTGCGCAATGCTCGCGTTCTGCGTGCGTTGGCAATACGGGTTCTACCGGATGTGATAGCTCTCATATCTCCGATAGGACTATTTGGGGACTAGGGAGTCGTTGCACTGGATGATATCTTCAGGGGAAAATATCCCGCCCTGACTCCGGAGGAATCGTAACCCGGGGTCGTGTAGATTCTGGAGCGCAATGTTCTGACCACTTAGTCATATCCCTTTGGAGAGATGAGAAAAGTGACGGAATGGAAAGCTGCATTCAACATAGTTGTTGTTACGACCCAATAGGCTATTGCCATTCATATTTGACAAGATAGCAGTAGCAGTGTTGGGTAAAACACAGCCCAATAAACTCATGAAATTGATGACGTAAACTTGACAGTCTAAGCTGCAAGGGGTTCGAAAATGTTGCAACGATTGGAGGGAGAGCAGCGTGGTGAAAGAATCTGTTACGTGAGCAAGCGAACAGCGAGAATCTTGCTCTGTATTCAGCATGTTTTAAATTTTTTTTCTGCTTATATGTCAACTTTAAGTCACAGGGACAAATGACGTCTGCTCCAAGTATAAATTTAGGCTGACTCTCCCCAGGGGAGAGCGGTGGCGCAAGAGAGCAGCGCCCATCCTTTTTTTTTGTAAACTGTCATTGATTTCCCTATGAGAGAGAGACGAGGAGAGAGAGATTGAGGAAGCGAGAAGAGAAAGAGAGGGCCGAGCGAGAGAGAGGAGAGGTGGAGTGTGTGTGTGTTGTGTGTGAGTGTGTGTGTTGTGTAGTGTGTGTAGTGTCGGGGTGAGGGACAGGGGCCGGTCTCCGGCGATCATGTAAGAGAGAGAAGCGAAATCAATGTTTCAGAAGTTTCCAAATCCATGTATACTAGTTCAGTGTGCCTGATACACAGTTGTGTCTGAGACTGTCATGCAGGGCGTGGTCTGTACTTGTAGCCACTCATGACATGTGGCCCTATAAACTGAAGACGGATGTGACTCAAATAGTAAGAGCGACTTCGCAAGAGCCGAGATGAGTCGAAAAAAGAGCTAGTTATATAATAATGTATTGCGGGTGTGTTGTGTTTTGTATTGTATTATGCTGTATTGTATTGTATTGTATTGTCGTAATCGTGAAGGCCTCAATTACGCAAAACGCACTTATTTCCAACTGGCCACTTTCCCTTCTTTATGTTCCTACTTTTTCTAAAGCATCCTTTATCTCCGTGTTTTCACCACCTGGTAGTTGTGTGTGTGTGTGTTGTTGTGTTGTGTGTGGTGGTTTTTGTTGTGTGTGTGTGTGTGTGACTGTGTGTGTTTGTGTGTATTGTGTATACTTTTGGGTGATGTGTACTAATACTTGAAATATCTTATGTTTGTGTGGATAAGTTGCAGTCTTGTGCGCGTAAATGATTTGGTGCAAGCGCTTCAATTATGTTATCTTTTACAAGTATTCAGCGCTATATATACAGTTCCATAGTTTATTATTAATTTATTAGATCAATTATTTATGTATAATCATATCTATCCTCATTATTATTGATTTAATAATTATTATTATTTTTATAATTCTTCATAATATGTACTAATTAATATATATTAGTTAATGAGACTGAATATAAGAGATTATGTAGAGTATTGAGTATAGAGAGCACCTACTTCCAATGTATCCCTGCAACTATTTCTCTGACGGATAATCTGCCTCTCAAAGGCCGCCGACTATATAAGAGTCAGCGACAAGCTTATATGAATGACTACATAATGCATAGTATCTGGCAAGCGCATCATTACTGGGTGTTTGTTTAAAGAGTGACTTTCTTGTACTTGCAGAGATTTTGGCCAGGATACACAAAAACTTCTCTCCCTGTTTTTTCTCGTGGATTACCTTTTAGTGATAAACGTCCATGTGTTGCACAGCAGGTAATAGATATATCGTCCTTTTTGGAGAACGTCTAGTAGTCAAGATCATGTGTGACATCAAGGTACTGAGGAGATATGGGGGGTGGGGGTTACTGGCGGTTGGGGGTGGGGAAAGGTGCAGGTTAGAGTAAGAAGAAATTGACACTTTACAGGAAGAAAGAGCTATCTTTTTGCTGAGCTTCTTCAGTTGAGTCACAAGTCCAACACAATGATCTGTGACGTAAGGGTGATTAAAGCTTACAACGCAGCTTTATATGATTTGTGTGCGTCTCTCAGGTGAGCGTCAGATGAAGCTCAACATTCTGATAGCTTGTTCATAAGAGGGAAAAAATCGCTCAACGCGTGCCACGATTAAGCCCCTGACCAAGTTCAGGCCCTCGCGGATCTTCATCTTCGGGGCGTGGGAAGAGAAATGTTTATCTAGTTATGTCGGGTTGATGTTTCTGGGGGGAAGGGTGGGGGGGGGACAAGAGAATTGGACCAAGAAGCCAGTAAATAAAACATCTGCAATGAGAGTGAGTCCAGAAAGAAAAGTGCAAGGACGAAGAGTGAACCAAAGAGGGGATAGAAAAAGATGGGAATTTGACTGAAAGCAGAGATATATCCAAAGGTGGTTATGCGTATCTTATACAGGCAATCATGGGCTCCCGGATCACCCTAATCGACAGCAGTAACTCCGTTTTTCACGCATTCCCCCTCACACCAAAAAAAAAACCCCAGTAAGAAGCAAAAAAACCTCCATTTTTCCTAGCAATTCCCCACGTTCCATAACGAGACGGTTGATGCTCTGCTGTATTAATGTTGGGATGTCTGGTGGCTATAAAGAGCAGTGACGTTTCCTGAACGCATTATAGAGAAAGAATATCTCGACTAGGTGTCTTTATGCATAGGTCTTTGTTTTAACAAATACACGGCCATTGCATGATTGACGAAGGAGAGAGAGAGAGAGGAGAGGGACGAGAGAGAGATGAGATAGAGACTGAGAGAGAGAGAGACTGATCCAAGACAGCAGACAGACAGACAGGACAGACATGACAGACACGGACAGCAGAGAGACAGGACAGAGAGGAGACAGAGGACAGGAAAGAGCAGACGTGAGACACGGCTAGTATACAGCGCACAAAATTATATTGTCTATATAAATATATTTTCGTTTAAGATTGTGCAAATGCTCACTATGACCACGCACTTATTTTGCAATTATGTCTACACCTGTGGCTAATGAGTGCCGCTGAGAAACAGATGACGAAGTTCACAAAATCGCCTACCAACGGGGATTGGATTGTAAAAAAAGCACATAACTGCTTATTCCATTATCCTCGAAGTAATAGAAATAAAATAAATAAATACCACCGTTTACTGCACAAATCGCTTTCTACTAAAGTCATAATTAGTCAATTCAGGATAATCAGAACCAACCACTCCGAATCATTCACTCACTCACTCAATAAAGTTCCAGTCTAATCAACTCTGTTTGCCGTTAACGAATAATGAAACCCAAATATGACTATTACGTTAGCGTTGTTTCTATTTTTAGCTAACATGACAACATTTATTCAGGAAATCATCGAAACACAAGGAACATAGACAGTTAATTAGAGTTGTTCTGCATTTATGGTGCACGGGAAGCAATTGCTATCGAATTTATAAACAATATTTTGCAGTTGTCTCCCACTATACATTTATTCACTTTCATGAACTCTTTCGAATAAAGTTATTTATTAAATAAATAAGACGACCTTGAAAACATAAGAGAATCTCTACTTCAATAACAAGGAAAATAACTAGCCAAATAAATGTCCAGATGTGCACAAGAAAGAAAAATAAGGCAGAAGACAGAAAGAATCACATGTGGGAACAAATGGCAGCTCAAGAGCTAATAACTAGCGCAAAGAAAAGATCGCAGAGTGGAGGCACGAAGTGAGGGGGGTGGTGGGGTTTAAAAAGAGATAAGAGTGGAAGGATTTTAAAAAAATATGCTTTTATTTTTCGAGGTTAATCGGATAAAGACTGCCGCTTGTGCTTTTTTCATCCAGTCCACGTGTGTATGCACAGTTCTGTAAAATGGTTGTCATTCCGTTCCAATTCCAGAGGAGAGAGACAGAGACAGATACAGAGACACATATAGAGACCCGAGAGAGAAGACGTATGGTTATCATAATTTTTAGGCTTACCAAGTAGGGACTGAAGTGGAAGCACAATGTGTATGGATGTTTTCATTTTAATTTTTGCAAAACATAGGGGGAGGGATAGATCAGTGGTAGTTGCACACGGCTTTCCCCCAGCCAAGTTAAGCAAGCGTCGAGCGTGGTTACAACTTGGATGGGTGACCGTTTGCGGCGCCTTGGCTCAGTACAGTTTCCCCCAGTTTCACCCAGCTGTAAATGGGTACTGCCGCTCTTAGGGTAGGAGGTAAAGCAGCGAGGTGAGAGGAGATGGGCGCCGCCCCCTCAATATTCTGGGCCCCTAAGAGAGCTGAGGTCTCTGATGCCTCACTCCCCTAAGGACCTTATAGGTTATGGGACTCCTTTACCTATTACCTTTTATGGCGTTCATGTCCTGTTGTTCCACGACGTTCAATCGTGATCTTCCTTCCCAGCATACCTACATTTGGTATGTACACCCTCAAGGTCAGAATATCCACAAGGTGCTTTATCATTATCAGTTCGTCCACGAGGCCACCTGCCAGAGCGGTGCCCTGCGAGCGAAAGTAATATAAATTAAATTTGTGTGCCCATAATTGGTGTGTGTGTCATTGTGTGTGTGTTTTTGTCGCGCGAGTTTTAGGTCCGTGTGGGGTGTGGAAGATGTGTTGTATATACTTTATGTAATACTGGCGAGAAATAAAAGGCAGAAGAAGATGGATCAAGATGGCAGAAATCTATAACAGGGAAGGTAGGTCGACAGGGGAAAAAAACGAAAAAGACCGAAACAAGAGATGAAAGACACGTAAAGGGAACTCCCTAGCATACAGAATTTACCGACTGTAGGGATGCTATTTTACTGACAGTTTCCCCAGGCATCACAACAAGGGAACCCCAATTTCGGGTTTGTTTTATATTGGTGTCTAAAAATAAATCAAAACATAGGAACTCATAGAGTTTACATACTATACAAGTGGTATTCTCTTACCTTCTCCTCTCCACATAACAAATATAAATTTTTACTCTGATGCGTGTAGCTCATTTTGAATGAGGCTACAGTACGCGACGACGCCGTTTTTTGTTTTTTAAACGGCTATGACACTGAAAATTCTACTACATTAAACCTGCACTGCTCTATAATAGCAGACTCCTTAATAGGACAAAAAATCGTGAGAAACAGATCCCGATTACTAGCCATTGCTTATGATCTATATGGCGACCGTACTTGGATGGAAAAAAAATTCTAATACTCGTCAAAGTACTCATCCGGTGTGCATTTTCATATACTGCACTCAGTGCATTCTCACACAATAAGTGTGGAGTTGAGTGGAGTCTAATAGGTAACGTATTATTCGGGTTGCCCCAGGTTGTTAAGCTGGGGAAAACGCACTGGCAGACAAGACAGACAACTGCTACACTCCACAAGATAGGCACAAGGCATCAAAATGCGTAAAATGGTCGTAGTAGTAGTAGTAGTAGTAGTAGTTAGTAGTAGTTGACAGTAGTAGTGTAGTAGTAGTATAAAAAATAAAAACTTTTGTTAACGCAAATAATAATTAAAAAATAATAATAATGTAATGCAAAGAAACAAACACACCATACAACATAGTAAGTCGAAAATACTTAAAATGCAATCTGTACGAACCAGAGTCCTTTCACAACGTGTTTCTGCCAGAGATCCCTGTAACAGAGCTTTGGCCATCTTGTAGACTGTGAGCGTCAGCCTCACTAGTAAGTAGTAGACTATAGTACCAGTCCTACGCAGAATAGGCTAAATGGTGTGCTGCTGCCTTATGACTGCAATAGCGGCTTAGGCACCGCATACGCAGAGTGTGTAACTGTGTAGGGCACTAGCTAGCCTAGCCTAAGTCAGCTATCACTGGCATCGAAAGAAGGAAGAGACTGGTCTGTGTTTATTATGTATGGTGGGCTAGGCAGAGATGGAGGTGCGCACGTTTGTAGAAAGATGAGCACACGACTGGACCTGATGTAACTGAGTGGTGACTCGATGAGCAAGAGCACTGACCCTGTCTTAGGCAGTTCAGGTACACACCTATATTATTTTGGGTTTGGGGTCATGTGTGTATCTTGTATAGAGTTGAGTTGGAAAATAAAAAAAGAAAAATGTTGGTGATTTTCAAAGATTTTTTTCTTAGCCCAATGGAATAATAGACTGTGCACTTGTTTGTGTTTGTGTATTGGTTTTGTTGTCTGTTGGTGTTTTTTTTTTTTTTTTTTTTTTGGGTGGTGGGGGGGGGGTATGAGGACATAGAGCTATTACCTTGGTTGTCACGAGAAAGTTGGAAATAATCATGACAATATGAGGATTGCTGATTGTCTCTTGTACAGCGTTGACCCGCCGCATGTATATTGCAGCGGAAAGCTAGAGACGACAAAAGGACTGTGAGGGTTTGGTACAGTGTTTTGCTAAAAAAGAAAAATTCCAACCTGTGGACCAATTTTTTTTTCAAAATCACATGAAAGTTTGAGTCAGAGGCTAGTCTTTCACAAAAAAGTGGTTTTTCTTTCTGTGGATGCCTTAGTTCTGCGCGGTGTATGAATTTAAAGAGTCACATGAGAAAAACAGAGGAAAAGAGTGATTTTTTTAATACCACGTGTGTGGCACAGCCAGTATAGGCCCTAGGCTAACATGGAACAGATGCTAGGATCTTGTACTGTGTTTTCTTGTGAGTAAGGGAGAAGCGGGATGACTATATGATTTTTGTGCTGCTTTCCCTTTCAAGTGGGTGTTTTCTTTCTTTTTGTTTCGTTATTCTTTGGGTTGTAGTGTCCTCGTAGCAGATTTGTCTATGTTGTTAGAAGTTGTGATCGAATTTTGAAAAAGATAACAATCTGTTCGTTTCGTTCTTCGAATTGTTAGGGGAAAAAATATATCGAATGAGAAGGCCTCGATGTAGGATTTGTTTAATGTAGGTGATGAGAGAGAGCATAGAGAGAGAGAGAGATGAGAGAGATGAGGACGAGAGGAGAGAGAGAGCCTAGATGAGAGAGAGAGACGTGTGTGTGTGAGTAGTGTGTGTGTGTGTGAGTGTGTGTTGTATGTGCATGTGCGTCGTGTGTGAGGTGGCGAGCGCAGCGCGCGCGTGCACTTTGTGTCTGGTGTGTGTGTGTGCGTGTGTGTGGTGCGCGCGCGGTGCGCGTGTGTGTATGTATGTGTGTGTGGCCGACATTTGTCCAGTGTTGTGTGTGTGTGTGTGTGTGTGTGTGTGTGGTGTGTGTGTGTTGTGCCTAGGTCTTCTCGATAGTTTATTCGCGTGGCTGATAAATAATCTTCATGTAGAACATTTTATTGCTACAGAAAACGCGCTTAGGCTCTAAGCGCTTTTCATAGTCTAAATACAACTACCGGCAGGGAGAGGGCAGGCGAGGGAAAGGCCTTGCTTGCTAAGATTGTTGTCTAGTTGTTTGTTGTTGTTGTCTGTTGTTTGTGTTTGGTTGGATTTTTGGCGTTTTGTGTTTGTTGTTTTGATTCGGTTGGTCTTTCGCTTTTGTTATTTGTTGTTGTTGTTTGTTTTTGTTGTTTTTGTGGTGGGGTGTGTGCCTGTTTATATAGTACCACGGTATTTAGCGTGCGCTTTGTCCAAAGCTAATAAAAAAGTTGATGAGCCGCACGCTTTTTTAAAATCTGTACTTATATCACGCGATTTCGTTTGTTTTTTCTATGTTGTTTTAAACTATCTTCTTTTTTCCTAGACTTTCTCTTCTTCACTCTCTCTCTCATTCTCTCTCTCTTCTCTCTCTCTCTCTCTCTTCTCTCTCTCTTGAATCTCTCTCTCCTCTCTCTTCTCTCTCTCTCTGTGCTCGCGTTGCGTACTCGTGTGCGTCTAAGTCTATGTTTATGTGTATCATGTTTAGCACTAGCATCCAATTAGTGTGTGTGTGTGTGTGTGTGTGTGTGTGTGCGTGTGCGTGTGTGTGTTACGTTTAGCACTAGTATCCAATCAATGTGTGTTACGTTTAGTACTAGTATCCAATCAACGTGTGTGTTACGTTTAGCACTAGTATCCAATCAATGTGTGTGTTACGTTTAGCACTAGTATCCAATCAACGTGTGTGTTACGTTTAGCACTAGTATCCAATCAACGTGTGTGTTACGTTTAGCACTAGTATCCAATCAATGTGTGTGTTACGTTTAGCACTAGTATCCAATCAACGTGTGTGTTACGTTTAGCACTAGTATCCAATCACATGTGTGTGTTACGTTTAGCACTAGTATCCAATCAACGTGTGTGTTACGTTTAGCACTAGTATCCAATCAACGTGTGTGTTACGTTTAGCACTAGTATCCAATCAATGTGTGTGTTACGTTTAGCACTAGTATCCAATCAATGTGTGTGTTACGTTTAGCACTAGTATCCAATCAATGTGTGTGTTACGTTTAGCACTAGTATCCAATCAACGTGTGTGTTACGTTTAGCACTAGTATCCAATCAATGTGTGTGTTACGTTTAGCACTAGTATCCAATCAACGTGTGTGTTACGTTTAGTACTAGTATCCAATCAATGTGTGTGTTACGTTTAGTACTAGTATCCAATCAATGTGTGTGTTACGTTTAATACTAGTATCCAATCAATGTGTGTGTTACGTTTAGTAGTAGTATCCAATCAATGTGTATGTTACGTTTAATACTAGTATCCAACCAATGTGTGTGTTACGTTTAGCACTAGTATTCAATCAATGTGTGTGTTACGTTTAGCACTAGTACCTAATCAGCAGTCCTCAATTTCCAGGCGTTTTAACTGATACGGTAGCCCATGAGAAGAGAAGGTGATGCAGACTAAACGCATGATATGGAAAGTGGAAACTCGCAGATTCATTTTAATCTCCTTCATTTGTTTTTTTATTCGTTTGTTTTTAACCTTCCTCGGCTAGAGCTCCAAGGTTTTACCAATAGTGAGATTTCTACATAAGCCACCATTTATATTCCACCACCATTCATTTTAGGTAGCCGCATTCCGACTTCGGGAAAGTAAAATCTTCGTCAGAACCCGATCGATTTTCCCCTCGTCCTCTTTGTGTTAGTTCTAGTCGGCTAGTCTTTTGAAAGAGGGCATTGAAACAAAAGTCCTGTGTGTGCGTGTGTTCAAATTCATTTAACGTCTTTTCACAGTTGATATTAGACGGGGTGGGGGTGCAGCGGGGGAAGAAGGAGGGTGTATGAGTGTCAAGGGAGGAGGGTGTAGCTGGTACTGTACAGGAGAAGGAATTTCAGGGGATCAATACATGCGAAATGATAAACAAAATTTAAAAATAAAAAATATAGAAAAACAACAACCAAAATTATAGAAAAAAACACCGTTACATTACTAACCCATTGAACTACAATAAACAACAGGAAAATGCAATTCTTACAATATCTAACAAAATCAGTAATTCCAATGAAAAATGTAAATAAAATTTCAACTACTGAATTTCACGTGAAAAAAAACAAACCTATCTTAATGTGTGTAACCCCCTCCCCTGCCCTCAAAAGAAACCCAAGAAGCAGCTCACCTTCCCCCCCTCCCCCCCCCCCCTCACCCACCCACCCACCCCCACCCCTGGAAGAAAAACAACTCAACCCTTAAAACAAGAGCGAAAAACACCCAACAACAGCCAAAACCCAATTACAAACACAATATCTCTAGCCCCCTCCTATGAAACAAACAAGATAATAGGAATGCAACAACTGTGAAACAGGAGGCATATAGCAAAGAAAAAAGGATAATGATATATTTTTTTTAATCTAACAAACTCAAAAACATAATTTCTGGACTAGAGCGTCGTTTAAGTCCAAAGCAATCACAATAACAAACCAACTGGACTATGCATAAGCGATCTAAAAAAGTCGTACATAAGTGACAGACTGCTAAATATTGCTGATGGAGAGGATGCCATCAAAACGGGAATGTGCCCTTTTAAACTGCGGCATGTTAATATATGATCTGCTGTTATATTATTACCGCATATGCAAAAAGCATTTCCAGCATATTTTGTCTTGAAGCAATTCAATTTCCATCTAGCTACAAGCTAAGGAAACACTCTGCTTTGAACAGTGTACATCATGTTCTCGTATTTTGACGAAAGACTCAAATTTACGATTCTTTGTGCGTCTAGACAACCAAGTCTCCTTTCCTCACACTGAAATAACTTTTGTTGTGATATTATTGCAATATGATAACACTCTTGTAATGAAAAGGGGAGTACTAATTGTGTCACCCCTGATAAACCCTTCGCTCCTTTTTTTGCAAGAATGTCAACTTTTTCATTGTAGTAAAAACCACCGTGCGATGGAATCCAACAGAAAGTTATTTCCGAGCCGTTTAATGATAAAATATGAATCAAATGGCATATTTCAATGACGACTTCAGATCTAACATTTGTTTGCAAAGAATTAATTGCATAAATTATTGATTTGAAGACTACACAAAAAAGTATTTGAAAGATTGTTTTGTGCGCGCGCGCGTGTGTGTGTGTGTGTGTGTGTGTGTGTGTGTGCAATATGCATTTAGCGCACGAACACAAGAGCCCATGACAACAGTTGCCCTCGCTCGGCAAAGTTCTGTTGACAAAAGCTACTCTCTCTCTCTCTTCTCTCTCTCTCTC
>CM054148.1:28960646-28966665 GCA_028751875.1 Rapana venosa | reverse complement strand
TCTCTCTCTCTCTCTTCCCCTTTTCCCTTTCTCTCTTTCTTCTTTTTCTCTCTCTTTTCTCTCTCTATCTTCTCTCTCTCTCTCCCCCTCTCTTTTCTCTCTCTCTCTCTCTCTCTCTTCTTCTCTCCCCTCCCCCTTCCCTCCCTCTCTTCTTATTGATTTCTCTTTCTGACAAATTGTATGTTATGTGCTGATGTGTTTTGTTTTATTTATTTACTTTTCTCTGTTTGTGGGATGAAAGAAAAAAAGTTCACTGTATTCTCTCTCTCTCCTCCTCTCCCTCCTTCTTCCCTGTTCCCTTCTCTCCCTCCCTTTCTCTCTCTCCCTCTCTCTCCCTTTTAAATAATGTTTTCGTTGTTGTAGTAAGATTTTTACCGCTTTTGTTGATATTCCCTAATCAGGGCAAGGGCCGGATGAAAAAACGTATGCGCATGCTTATTCTGTTACCCTTGAAAAATAAAGATTCATTCATTCATTCATTCATCCATTCATTCCCTCTCCCTCCCCTTCTCTCTTCTCCCTTTCTCTCTCTCTCTCTCTCTCTTCTCTCTCTCTCTCTCTCTCTCTCCTCTCTCTCTCTCTCTCTCACTCTCTCCTCTCTCCTCTCTCTCTCTCCTCACCTCTCTCTCTCTCTCACTCTCTCTCTCTCACTCTCTCTACTCTCTCTCACTCACTTCTCTCTCCCTTTCTCTCTCTCTCTCTCTCTCTCTCTTCTCCTCTCTCTCTCTCTCTCTCTCTCTCTCTCTCTCCTCTCTCTCTCCTCCCTCTCCCTCTCTCTCTCTCTGAAAAATAACAGGCAACTCAATTTACCCCCAACATTTCTGTCTTATGTCGTTTTCTCTCCCCACATTGGTTTTTGTGTTTTTTATGTGTGTGTGTGTGTGTGTGTGTGTGTGTGTTGTGTGTGTGTGTACGTGTGTGTGTGTGTGGGGGGGGGGGAGTGTATGTGTGGCGTGTGTGTTTGTGTGTGTGTGTTTGTGTGTGTGTGTGTGTGTGTTTGTGTGTGTGAGTGTGTGTGTGTGAGTGTGTGTGTGTTGTGTGTGTGTGGTGTATATCTTCAATTTTACGTCTGTTCACTTAAAGTGATATTAGACGATGGAGGCAGGGGGGATTGGGGGGGGGGGGGGGAACATAATGAGATAAGGGCTTTAAGTAGAATAGATACGTGTTGGTATGAATGCACATTAAAAGATTATTCCAATCTATATATATAGTATGTTGCAAAAAACATGGCATAGAACTACAAAAATTAACAAAAACCCACAACAATTGAAATATACTCTAAATGTTTGAAAAACAAACAATTTTGAACTACTTGTAACGGCAGCTTGTGAAACAAGCAAAATGTAGATTCCCACGACCATACTTTACAAAAAAAGAGAATACTGGGGATTGCAACAGAGACAAGGCTATCTCACATAATAACACTGGATTGTTTAAAACTTCCTGCAGAGACTTATCTTGAAATGATGGTAAAAAACGTTTTTTAAACCTTGACATTGATACAGAACATGAACATTAGAAATTTGTCACCGCATATACATTGTATATTTTTGGCAAATTTTGCTCGAAAGGCATTTAATTTCAATCTGTAGATTAGAGAAACAATTTTTCTAGTACAGGATTTTCGAAAACCGTACTGAGTGCAAAGAATGTTCTCAATATCCAGAACTGAACAAGTATGCTGTGTGTTTGTGTGTGTGTTGTCTGTAAGTGTGTGTGAGTGTGTGTGTGTGAGTGTGTGTGTGTGTGTGTGTGTGTGTGGTGTGTGTGTGTGTGTGTGTTGTGTGTGGTGTATGTGAGAGTGTGTGTATGAGAATGTGTGTGTGTGAGAATGTGTGTGTGTGTGTGTGTGTATGTGAGAGTGTGTGTATGAGTGTGTGTGTGTGAGTGTGAGTGTGTGTGTGTGAGTGTGTTGTGTGTATGTGTGAGTGTGTGTGTGTGTGTGTGAGTGTGTGTGTGAGTGTGTTGTGTGTGAGGTGTGTTGTGTGTGTGTGTGTTTGTGTGTGTGTAAGTGTGTGTGAGTGTGTGTGTGTGTGTGAGTGTGAGTGTGTGTGTGGTGTGTGTGTGGTATGCGTGTGTTGTGTGAGTGTGTGTGTGAGAATGTGTGTGTGTGTGTGTGTTGTGTTGTGATGGTGTTTTGTAGTGTGTGTGTGGTTTTGTGAGTGTGTGTTGAGTGTTGTGTGTTTGAGTGTGTGTGTGGTGTGTGTATGAGTGTGTGTGTGTGTGGTGTGTGTATGAGTGTGTGTGTTTGAGTGGTGTGTTGTTGTTTTGGAGTGTGTGTATGTGGAGTGTGTGTGTGTTGTGTGTGTGTGTGTGGTGTGTGTGTTGTGTGTGTGTGTGTGTGTGTGTGTGTGTGTGTGTGTGTGAGTGTGTGTGTGTGTGTTTCTTTTTTCTCCTCGTTCGTTTTTTTTAATTCTGTTTAAACACACGCACGCGATGTTCCTGGCAACACGTCGATACACACTCGGGACATACGCACTCACGTAGACAGGCACGCACATGTATGCATTTACGGACCTGCACGCAATTGTATTGTACGTAAGCTCGCAATAGAGAGAGAGAGAGAGATGAGAGAGAGAGAGAGAGAGAGAGAGAGAGAGAGAGAGAGAGGAGAGAGAGAGAGAGAGAGAAAGCGCACGCGCGCGCACACACACACAATCTCTCTCTCTCTCTCTCTCTCTCTCTCTCTCTCTCTCTCTCTCGCTCTCTCTCTCTCTCGCTGTCTGTCTGTCTGTGTGTGGGAGACTGTATAGCCTGGTGGTTAGAGTGATGCACATTGCTCTCGCGATCTGCTGACCCGGGTTCGAATCTCGTTCAAGAAGATTTTTTTTTCTTTGGAGTTAACTAACATCAGTGCCGACTCCACTCTCCTCCAAAAGTCCTTCAGATGAGACTATAAACCGAGGCCCCGTGTGCTGCAAACGCACGCAGAACATCTTGCACACACGTTAAAACCTGTTCCGCTTTTCGGGAAAAGTCGGCCATTGTGTGCCCGGTGGGAACGGATGGGACAAAATATACAAAACTGCATAAACACGGGGACTGGATGTTTATAAAAAAAAAACCCACCCACACGAGTGCTTATTCCATTGCTCTCGAAATAAAAAGAATAAAAGAAAAAAAAGAAAGAAAAAAAAAAAGAAAAGGTTCACAAATGGTGGGATTTTTACGTATGCGACCGGTTCGGTTCCTCTACCCCCCCCCCCCCTCCTTTACCCCCCCCCCCCCCCCCCCCAAACACACATCACACACACACTATTAGGTAGCCACATTCCGACTTCGGGGATGGTGTTTAAACACGACACCTGTGTGCATGCTGGTTTGTTGTTGTTTTTGTCATCCGTTCCTACCAGCACACAATGGCCTACTCTTTCAAAAAGGCGAAACAGGTTTTTTAACGTGTGCGTATAAGATAAAGATGTTCTGCGTGTGTTCTGACACTGGGGGGGAGAGGGGGGAGGAGAGGGGGGGGAGCTCGGTTTTTATAGTCTCATCCGAAGGACTTTGACATTCAGTTCGATTTTTTTCCACCCTTCAAACTAGGAAGAAAGGGCGAGGCCGGGAATCGAACCCAGAACCTCACAGGTTTACCCTTCCTGGCAGGCCATGATGGCCAACGTCTTAACCATCCTGCCGTATTAAAAAAAAATTGTATTAAAAAATCATCTGTTCGTATAACAAAAAAATCATTGTTGGTAATCATTCTTTTTTTTAATGGGGGAGACATTTGATTGATTGATTATTTATTTTTATTTATTTATTTACTTATACCACTTTAGTCACGAGATTCCTCTGCGTGAAATTCGGGCTGCTCTCCCCGGGGAGAGCGCGTCGCCACAAGAGCAGCGCCACCCCTTTTTTTTTTTGGTCTGCAACTGTATTTATTTCCCTATCTGAGTGGCTTTTTTCTAAGAATTTTGCCAGGGACAACTCTCTTGTTGCCGTGGGTTCTTTTACGTGCGCTGAATAATTTTGTGTAACACACGGGACCTCGGTTTATCGTCTCATCCGAAAGACTAGCGCCCAGACCACCACTCATGGTCTAATGGAGGGGGGAAAATTTTCGGGCCCAAACGAGATACGAACCACCGCACACTTCCGACCCGGACTTTTCGCTTTCTAGATAGGCGCGTTACCTCTAGACCACCGATCTATGATGTGATGACTACCTTGTCTTCGTGCTATGGATTCTTTCTTTTTTTTTTAAGCATTCAATGCAAGCGCACGCGGAACACTCCGTTTTTTCCCCAAAAGACTAGCTTCCAGACCATCTCTATCAGTCACGTGGATAGCAGGGTTGGAAGTGGGGTGAGGTGGGGGTGGGAGCGGGGGGTGGGGGGGGGGGGGTGGGGAGTGGGGGTAGATTCTGGCTGTGGCAAGATTTGAACCTTGAAGACATCAGGCGTGTTCTCGACGCATGCATCACCACTAGGCAGTTCTGGTATGTGTGTGTGTGTGTGGGGGGGGGGGGGGGGGAGAGTGAGGTAGATAGATTCTGGCTGTGGCAAGATTTGAACCTTGGACACATCAGGCGTGTTCTCGACGCAGCATGCATCACCACTAGGCCAGTTCTGGTATATGTGTGTGTGTGGGAGGGGGGGGGGGGGAAGAGGTAGATTCTGGCTGTGGCAAGATTTGAACCTTGGAAACATCAGGCGTGTTCTCGACGCTTGCATCACCACTAGACCAGTCAGTGCCTCCAGTTCAGCTGGTACCTGGGCTCCCTGTGGACTTCCCACCCTGAGGATGAGAGAGACACATAACGAATCTGGGTATGGTATGGTATTGTATGGTATAGGCTGTGGCTGTGGTGGGGGAGATTGGGAATGAGCGGCGTGGGAACAGCGGGACTGGGGGACGTCACAGAAGATGAGGCAGCAAAAAAATATAATAATAATAATAATAAAAAAAAAATTTAAAAATATAAAATATAAAATAAAATAAATAATAAATTAAAAAAATATAAAATAAAAATAATAATAATAAAAATCTATATAAAATTTTAAGTTGGTATCTGGGACTGTTCTGTTTGATTGAAAACCTACGGGACAGCAGCTTTCTTTTTTTCTGGATGATGTTTTCTTTAAAATTATTTCGTTCCTCTGCTAGAGCTCCAATGTTTACCAGTGCGTATGTCACAGTTTTCGTCCACCATGAAGGTAGCCGCATTCCGCCTCTGGGGACCGCCGCGTGCATGCTGGGTATGTTCGTGTTTCTGTAACTCGGCCAAACGTTGACACGAGTTATGGGACCTTTAGGCTATTGTGTTTCAGTAGGGAACGGATGAAAACATTTACAAAACTGTAGACAGACAGGGACTGGGTGTAAAAAGAAAGAAAAAAGCTCATGCGTGCTTATACCATTATCCTCGAAATAAGAGAATTGATCAATGAATGAATGAATGAATGAATGAATGAATAGATAGATGGATAGATAGATAGATAGATAGATAGATAGATAGATAGATAGATAGATAGATAGATAGATAGATAGATAGATAGATAGATAGATAGATAGATAGATAGATAAATGAAGAAATGAATAAACAAACATGCATAATTGATCTTCTGAATGTGTATATACACTCAAAGGGCATGAAGGCACTGGCAGGTCTGCACTTGAAGTTGATCTGGAAGAACGTAAAAATCCCCACACCCTTAATTCACAAGACGCCACCACCGAGATTCGAACTCACGACTTCATTGGGCCCATGGGATTGAAGTCGAACAGGTCTTAACCACTCGGCTATAGCGTCCGTCCCCGCAGCTTTCGAAACAAGCATTCTGGTCTAAGCACTGGCCTCCGTTTTCAACTTTGGCAGAGAGGATAGATACTCGAAATTTGATTCTGCAAAAAATAAAACATGAGAAAGAAAAGTTCTGAGCATTTGACAACCTGACCCCAAATCTTGTGAGAGATTGATATCTGCTGCTTTGGAAGGGAAAAAATAAATCTGTTAAAGCTAGTTGACTCCAGTCAAAACATTGGTAAAGAAATAGTCTAAACGTGATTCTAA
>CM054148.1:28945646-28958146 GCA_028751875.1 Rapana venosa | reverse complement strand
TCTGGTAACTTGTCCTCGTGAAAATTCAAAGCTAGCCTTTGCCATTGCCAGATGTTTGTTGCATAGTCCACTTGAATATTTATTGTAGTTACATTATTGTTATTTCATGTTTCCACATCGTTGAGTTTATATTTTGCTCCTGTTTAAAAGTATTATCATTACTTTTCTAGGGGTTTTTGTTTGTTTGTTTGTTTTTTTGTTTTTGTTGTTTTTTTCACAAAATACCAGAACTGATGCTATTTCTTAACCTCTCCTCCTTCCACTCCTTCCTCTCGCTTCTTTAACTTCCCTTACACTTTCTATTTCCCTCGTCTAATATCACTCAGAGTGAACAGACGTTAAATTGAAGACAACAACAACAACAACATCGTGAAGCAGGAATATCAATCCTTCACAGTAATTGATGGATTGACGGATGGATGGACGGATGGACTGACGGATGGATGGACGGATGGACTGACGGATGGTTGGACAGGGAAGTATAATTATACCAGCCCTGATGAAAACTGGAACCTTGGGACCTCAGGATTCCTGGACTTGCACATGACCACTGGGCCAGTGTTCTGGGGAACCTGGTGTCTGTGGTTCAAAGCTTAAAGTGAAGTGGCTGACAGCTTGGGGGAAAAACGTCATCTGTGTAAACTTGTATACTTGACTCCAGGTTAAAACCTTGGTAGAGAAATTGTCTAAACTTGATCCTAAAACGCGTGTATGCACGCGTGCATGGACACATGAATGCACACACATGGACATAAACACAGACACACACACAGACTACAACACACATACTTACACACATACTAACACTAACACACTAACACATACACTAACACAGGCACCAACACTCACACACATACACACGTACACACTCACACACACACTACACACACACACACACACACACACACACACACACACACATATATTATATATATATATATATATATATATATATATGTATATATATATATATATGTATGTATGTATATATATATATATATATATATATATATATATTCACATGCACTACACATACACTCACACACACACACTACACATACACTCTCTCTCCCTCTCCCTCTCTCTCTCTCCCTCTCTCCCTCTCTCTCTCTGTCTCTCCCTCTCTCTCTCTCTCTCTCTCTCTCTCTGTCTCTCTCTCTCCTCTCTCTCTCTCTCTCTCTCTCTCTCTTTTCTCTCTCTCTCCCTCTCCTCTCTCTCTCTCTCCCACAGATTGATGTGACCTTGACTGACCTTTCTAGTCCAGAGGGGAGGGCAAATCAGACAGGGGAACAAATTCAGGCTGGACATGACAGACGAGGCGTGACGTCACTAACTGTCATAAACTATCCCCTACTATCTAAAAAAAAAGAGGACTGGGGGGCAGGCAGGCAGACAGACAGGCAGGCAGGCAGGCAGACAGACAGGCAGGCAAGCAGGCAGACAGGGGGGCAGACAGGCAGGCAGGCAGGCAGGCAGGCAGGCAGACAGACAGGCAGGCAGGCAGACAGGCAGGCAGGCAGGCAGGCAGGCAGGCAGGCAGACAGGCAGGCAGGCAGGCAGACGACATCAACGTCAGGTTGGGAACCTGACAGAAATGTGAGAGGTGGAAAGGGGAGCTCCAGAACATTCTCCTCCAAACCAGCTCAGGGAATGTAGTGAACGAATGAGGGAGTGGGGAGAGGTTGGTTTTTTTTTCAGTTTAGTTTAGTTTATTCTTTTATATCGAGGATAATGGAATAAGCACTCACGTGGGGTTGGGTTTTTTTTACATCCAGTCCCCCGTGTGTATGTAGGTTTTGTAAATTCTGTCATCTCTTTCCCACCGGCACACCATGGCCTACTCTTACGAAAAGCGGAACAGGATTTAACGTGTGCGCAAGATGTTCTGCGTGCGTTCGCACACGGGGGCCTCGGTTTATAGTCTTCATCCGAAGGAGTAGGAGGAATAACTGCAGGAGAGGTGTCCGAGGCAGAATTTTGTAGAACGAAAGCTAGGCTGATAGGGGAAAACCAATACAGTTGCAGACAGGGAAAAAAAAGGAAAGAAAAAAAATAAAGGGGGGGTTGCTGCTCTTGGGGGGTCATGCGCTTTCCCCTGGGAAAAGAGCATCCCGAATTTCAGGAAAGAGAAATCAGTGGTGTCTAGAAGTGGTATGCAATGCAATACAGTATACTACAATACAATACAATGCAATACAATATTTATGTATTTTTTTATTCTTTCTTATTGAGGATAATGGAATAAACGCTCATGTGTTTTCTTTTACATCCAGTCCTCTTGTGTATGCGATTTTGTAGATTCTGTCATCTCTTCCCACCGGCACACAATGGCCTACTCTTACAAAAAGCTTAACAGGATTTAACGTGTGCGCAAAACGTTATGTGTGCGTTCGTACACGGGGCCTCGGTTTATAGTCTCATCCGAAGGACTTTTGGGGAGAGTGGAGTCTGCACTGATGTTAACTCCAGGGCAAAAATCCTTTTGAACGGGAATCGAACCCGGGTCGTCAGATTTCCAGCGCAATGTTCTAACCACCAAGCTATCCCGTCCTCAGCTCCACCCATCCCCCCAATACAACAAAATACAATACAATGCAATACAATACAACACAATGCAATACAATACAACACAATGGAATGCAATACAATGCAATGCAATACAATGCAATACAATACAATGCAATACAATACAATGCAATACAATGCAATACAATACAATACAATGCAATACAATGCAATACAATACAATGCAATACAATGCAATACAATGCAATACAATACAATGCAATACAATGCAATACAATACAATGCAATACAATACAATGCAATACAATGCAATACAATGCAATACAATACAATGCAATACAATGCAATACAATACAATGCAATACAATACAATATAATGCAATACAATGCAATGCAATACAATACAATGGAACAAAATACAATGCAATACAATACAATGCAATGCAATACAATACAATGCAATACAATACAATGCAATACAAACAAAACAATAGGCCTTACTAGGGCCAGTTCTTCAGCTTTCTCAGTCTGCAGTTATCTGAACCCACCATCACCATCACCATCACCACCACCACCAACAACAACCCCCCCCCCCCCCCCACTCCTCCTTTTACTTTTTTTGGCAGGAGACTGGAGAGATAACTGCTGTGTCTGACCTTAAATGGTCTTCTTGTCACTAACTGGATTAAGGAAGGAAGGTGGCAGGATGGTTAAGACGTTTGCCTGCCAACAAGTAAACCGTGAGGTTCCGGGTTCGATTCCCAGCCTCACCCTTTTTTCCCAGTTTGACAAAAAAAATCGAACTGAATGTCAAAGTCCTTCGGATGAGACTATAAACCGAGGCCCCGCGTGCGAACGCATGCAGAACATCTTGCGCACACGTTAAACCCTGTTCCGCTTTTCGAAAGAGTAGGCCATTGTGTGCCGGTGGGAACAGATGACAAAATTTATAAAATTGCATACACACGGGGACTGGATGTTAAAAAAAGCACATGAGTGCTTATTCCATTATCCTCGATATAAAAGAATAAATAAATAATTAATAAATAAAAGACGTTCAGCTGCAGTAGCCGAGTCAAAAAGTAACTGGACATTATTCAGGAAACGTTTAGCACGTCGGTTTTGTTGATTGTTGTTGTTAAATTGATCAACACACATGAAAATAGTCTATAATGATCAACACACATGAAAATACAGTCTATAATGATCAACACACATGAAAATACAGTCTAGAATGATCAACACACATGAAAATACAGTCTAGAATGATCAACACACATGAAAATACAGTCTAGAATGATCAACACACATGAAAATACAGTCTAGAATGATCAACACACATGAAAATACAGTCTAGAATGATCAACACACATGAAAATAGAGTCTAGAATGATGGCAATAACTAAAAAATAATACTACAGAAGTAAAAACTCGATTGAGACTGCTGTAAAACGAACGTAAAACGAGTACTTCCTAACTTTTCTGAGAAAATAAAAGTTCTTGTTTTGACCCACCCCCCCACCCCCACCCCACCCCACCCCACCCCCAACCCCCCGCAATTCACACAGCTCACATAGACAACTATGAATTGTCAAATTTGGAATCGTTTTGTTCTTCTCGCAATTTTGCAAGTCTGTGCATTGGCAGCCCACCTGGTGAAGGAAAGTACAAGTGTTTTTTTTTAAAATTGTTTTCTTATAATTTATTCCTTTGTCCGCTCTCATTCTTTCCTACTGCCAACTTTTCTTGTTCACGTATTTCTGTTGTTGGTGTTATTTCTCTACATTTTTGTTCTTATTTTGCTATTACAAAAATATCTGTGCAGTGACTTTTGAAGGGATGATTTTAAAACTAATATCATGTTATTAAAGGTGTTTTTACACAATCCACATTTACAGTTTGAACACAAACTGACACCTACCAGCTGTCGTAATGTGAAACTGGACTTGTTCATTGTTGTTGTTGAGAGCACATTATAAGCTTTGGTTTAATCCCCTGTTGAGCTTGACTCTAGTCGGAGGTTTATCACAGTTCTTGATTAAACCATTGACGCTGGGGGCAACAGCAAGGTGAGAGGCTGTATGATCAGTGGCTTTCCCACTCATGGAATTCCACTTTACAGCTTAGTCTGTAGTGATCGACTATGACTCTCTGACTAGGAGGCTTGACTCGCACAGTCCTTATGTGCTGCAGCCCTGGGGGCTGGTTGGCCTTTGGAGAACATCTCCAACGCTGACTGTCCTTATGCCCACTTGGCCGAGAGAGTGGGGATGTACTGTGGGAAAGGCATCTCCACTATAATCAAATTTCTGCCCATTTTCCGAAAAAGCAGCTGCCTCCTCTTCTTTTTTGGAGGTCATCGTCGAACACAACGGACAAACATATAATAAGCTTTGGTTTAAATAAGGTTTATTCATCAATAAGCATGAGACAAGCGTACCATAATAAACATAATCAGCATAGCAGAAAACAAGCGAGCAGCTTATGTTGTACTCAAGTGCAACATCAACATTCTTATATGGCGACTGATAAACAATACACTGATCAAAAGACTGTAATTTTGCTACTACTCTGTTATAAGGGTGTGTACGTACGATTTTCTTTCAACAAACTCTGTTCGAAACAAAAGGAGAAGGGTAACGTTTCTACAGGAAGTTTCGAGACCCAACGAGGAAGGAGGTTGGTTTTTTTTAATTTTTTCCTTGAATTCTGTATACCATTTTTGGACGAGAACCACTTCAGGACACAACAGAGGCTAAGCACTGCTCGCTATCTTTTGGCCATCGTTGTAGGTCAAATTGTGAACCCAAATAAATTGTTGTGTTCGTGTTATTATCGCTACTGGAATCCGTTTGAAGCTGATGATTATGAAGACTAGGGAGAGTGAGAAATACAGAAAGGGGTAAGGGAGGGGGTAGGGGGTGGGGGGGGGGGGGGGTGTGAGGCGGAGGGGACTAGGTGTTAGTGGTGATATTCTTTAATTTTGTTGTTGTTGTTGTTGTTGTTTTCTTGAATGAATGCTCTGGTGGTTAGCTTCGTTTTGTTTTTGTTTGTTGTTTTGTTTGTTGTTGTTTGGTGTGGGTTTTGGGGTTTGTTAGGGTTTGTTTTTGTGTGTGTGTGTTGTTGTTTTTTTGTTATTTGGGGTGGGGGTTGTTTGTTTGGGTTTTTTTGGGGGGGTGGAGAGCGAGTGTTTGGTTTCGTTTGTGTTTGTTTGGCTCTTTTTTTTAGGGTGGGTGTATTTGGCTGATCTATCAGTTGGGGGGTTGTTGTTGTTGTTGTTGTTGTTGTTGTTGTTGTTGCTGCTGCTGCTGCTGCTGCTGCTGCTGCTGCTGCTGCTGCTGCTGCTGCTGCTGCTGCTGCTGCTGCTGCTGCTGCTGCTGCTGCTGCTGATGCTGCCACTGTTTAACTCGACAGTAGAGTTTATTTCATACCCTTTGTTTAATATGTATATAGTTGCAAAGTTTTATTCCGAGATTTAAAAGTTTTACAAGGTGACATCCCCGATATGGCCTCTGTGGTCGGCGGGGCAATAAACAACAAGATTGGATTGGATTGAATTGGATTGGATTAAACTTAACACGTTGGTAACACAGAAGTTGCTATTGCGCTCGTGATCTGCTGATCCGGGTTCGAATCTCGTTCAAGAGGATTTTTCCTCTGCAGGAGTAAACATCAGTGCCGACTCCGCTCTCCCCAAAAAGTCCTTCGGATGAGACTATAAACCGAGGTCCCGTGGTGCGAACGCACGCAGAACATCTTGCGCATACTTTAAAACCCGTTCCGCTTTTTGGAAGAGTAGGTCATTGTGTTGCTGATGAGAACGGCTGACAAAATTGACAAAACTGCACACACACACGGGGACTGGATATCTAAAATTCAAAATAAAAACCCGCACGAGTGCTTATTCCATTATCCTCGAAATAAAAGAAGAAGAAAGAAAGAAAGAAAGAAAGAAAGGGATAAATAAATAATTCGCTACATTAGAGCCAAACTGGGTTATCTCCAGTGCTAGAAAGAAAGAAAGAAAGAAAGAAAGAAAGGGATAAATAAATAATTCGCTACATTAGACCCAAAACTGGGTTATCTCCAGTGCAAGAAAGAAAGAAGGAAAGAAGAAAAGAGATCAATAAATAATTCGCTACATTAGAGCCAAACAGGGTTATCTCCAGTGCAAGAAAGAAAGAAAGAAAGAAAGAAAGAGATCAATAAATAATTCGCTACATTAGAGCCAAACAGGGTTATCTCCAGTGCAAGAAAGAAAGAAAGAAAGAAAGAAAGAGATCAATAAATAATTCGCTACATTAGAGCCAAACAGGGTTATCTCCAGTGCACAAAGAGAAGGAGATAACCTGGTTTCGCTCTAATCACTAATGTAGCGAAATATCCTTCTTCTTTTTTTCTTTTTCTTGCCAACACAACTCCTGGGGAAGTTTGGTGGGTTTTTTTAACTGACTCCTAAGATGTTGCTCTGATTTTCAGAACCCCACACTGGCCCAGTCAGCCAGTCAGTCAGTCAGTCAATCAGTCAGTCAGTCAGTCAATCAGTCAGTCAATCAGTCAGTCAGTCACTCAGTCAGTCACTCAGTCAGTCAGTCAGTCAGACAGTCAATCAGTCAGTCGGTCAATCATTCAGTCAATCAATCAATCTGTCAGTCACTCACTCACTCAGTCAATCAGTCAGTCAGACAGTCAGTCAGACAGTCAGTCAATCAGTCAGTCAGTCAATCAGTCAGTCAGTCAATCAGTCAGTCAATCAATCGGTCAGTCAATCAATCAGTCAGTCAGTCAGTCAATCAGTCAGTCAGTCAGTCAGACAGACAGACAGACACACAGACACACAGACAGACACACAGACACACAGACAGATGCTTGATTGACACCGCTATCTTGTCCCCCCAATTTTTGTGTGTTTAGTTTTCTGGGTCAGACTTAAAATCCAAACGATGTTCGCACGTGCCGCTAGCTAGCTAGCTAGCTAATGGGGATCCGTTTTGAAGCCAAGTGTTGAACATCAGGGTGAAGAGTAGGGAAATATAATAATGCCGCCTCTGATTCAAGACTTGAGTTGAGATTTCTTTTCGTGAAAGCTCTTCTTCCTTTGGGGCGTGAGGGGTGGGGTGTGTGGGGTAGGGTGGGGTGTGGGTGGGGTTGGAGTACATGAGGGATAAAGTATCTAGGATAAAGGATAAAGAGATTCAAGACTTCAAAAGTTGGGTTGGTTTTTTTTCTCCCCGTGAAAGCCTTCGTTGGGGAGTACGTGAGAGATAACGTAGTAGTAGTGATGATGAGTGAAATGATGGTAAAGGGTTTTTTGATAGTGTTTAGGATTTTAATGTGTGTGTGTGGTTGTGTGTGTGTGTGTGTGTGTGTGTGTTTTGTGTGTGTGTGTGTGTGTGTGTGTGTGTTTGTGTGTAGTGTGTGGTGTGTGTGTGTTGTGTGTGTTGTGTGTAGTGTGTGTGTGTGTGTGTGTGTCTGAAGTCGTCGTGTGTATTTCCGATGTCGTTAGTGGGGTTTTGGTGTGTGTGTTTGTGTGGTGTGTGTGTGTGTGTTTGTGTGTGTGTTGTGGTGTGTGTGTGTGTTGTGTTGTGTGTGTGTGTGTGGTGTGTGTGTGTGTTGAAGTGTCATGTGTATTTCAGTGTGTGTGTGTTTGTGTGTTGTGTGTGTGTGTGTGTTGTGTGTGTGAAAGTAAGTCAAATTTTGTGTGTTTCCAGAAATCAATGTCAATTTGTTTCCAGATGTGTGTTTTGTGTGTGTGTTTGTGTGTGTTTTGTGTATGTGTGTGTGTTTGTATGTGTGTGTTTGTGTTGGTGTGTTTTGTGTGTGTTTGTGTATTGTTTGTGTGTGTATGTGTTGTATTGTATGTGTTGTATGTGTGTGTGTCTGATAGTGCAAAGTCAATTGTGTTTAGTGTGTGTTTATTATGTGTTTGTGTGTGTGTGTGTTGTGTGTGTTTGTGTGTGTTTGTGTGTAGTTTGATAGTGTGGTATGTGTGTGTGTGTATGTGTGTGTTTGTGTGTGTTTGTGTCTTTACTCCCAAATCAATTGTCTTGGTATGAATTTGTTGTATGTGTTATGTTTGTATTTGGTGTAATTTGTTTGTGTTTCGTAATTTATCGTGGCTATTTGGATAGGGGTAAGGTTGGTCTCATAATTCGATATCTTAATGCTGAAAAGGAGTGGTGAAAGAGTGCAGTTAACAACAACTATCAATCACATCAATAATATAAATTATAGTTAATTAATAATAATAATGATTAATTTATTATGGTTACGTAATTTATCATAATATATATGATGGGATTTAGGGGGTGATTTTGCAATACAAATTAATGCTTAGCATTCAAATCCGTTACAGCAACCAACAATGATTAACATATTCTAAAAACAAATAACACACACAAAAATAAAAAACAATAAAAGATCTATTAATGATGATATATAATTATCATCAATAATAAAAATAACATCACTAAACACACAACAAATCAGACGCTCATCATCCTCTTAACACACACAACAAGGTTAAATATTCAGCAATGAGATGTAAACGCTGTGACAGCACGGACGAATCATGACATCAAACAGCACAAAATCTAGATTCAAACACAGTTGACACTAACCAGCTTACCAACAATTCAATTTCATATTCAACGGGTATTGGAACTTCTGTCGAAGCGGGACCAATGGATTTTCATTCAGTCAAGGGCAAGATCTTAAGTTTTAAATAGGACGGTTTGGGGTAAGCACCATTAGTTTGTTGTTGGTTTTTTTTGATTTTTTCCCTTTCATGTAATGATTTTTTTTCAAAATAATTAAGTGCGTTTATTTCACGATACATTCGAATTTAGTCGATTAGAACTTATTGGTTGAGTTTTCTTTTGATTTTTTCTTTGGATAATGAATTTTTCTAGAATACCTTAGGGGTTTAAAAACTATTCCCAAATACTTTGAGGGAATTATTGGACGAATTGACGTATTTGGGCCTCAAGCTTCTCTAGGCCAGCTAAAGGAAAGAGTTCCAAAACCGGGTTCTTGGAGCGAGCTTTACTTCCCTGCCCTATAAGAGGGCCCCGTCGATTGGCAGGCGCAACTCGGCTGTACTGGCCATTCCCGCACCAAAAAGGGGCACCCTACCATTGACCCCTGGGTGAAGGGGCTTAAACCAAGGCCGGGGAAACGAGTGCCTGACCCAACTGACTTGTATCCGCCCCCGTACCTAAAGCCCTAACCTTTTGTTCTGGGGACAACAGCTTATTTTCTACTGTTATTGTTTGTACTAAACCATTACTCCTTTATTTGACACTTAAAAGCTAGATTTTTTTACTGTCTTGAATTAGTTGCTTTTTCCTATTGGCGCGTCGCCTAACAAGGCAGTCACCGTAAAGTTCTTGCTCTTCCCGGGGTCGCTCGTCTGCCACACTGTATTGTCCACCGTTCAAGTGACTTTTTCTTTCTACGTTCCTGTTTTGCCAATGGAATTTCCTCTCAGGTACTTTTGCTTTCTCTTTTTACGTGAAGCAAAAACTTTGTGTAACACTACGGTTACTACAGTGTTTGTACACACGGAACGGTCTATGCTACCCGAACCGCTTCACCAGAGCCTCAATATGTTCTAATGGATGGGGGTGAAGAGTTTTGGGCCCAAACGGGATTCGAACCACCGCACACTTCCGACCCGGACTTTTCGCTTTCTAGGCAGACGCGTTACCTCTAGACCACCGTTACGACCCTCGCCCTCATTCTTTCCTAGTTTAGCAGTTAGCGTGATGTATTCGTGATCTGTTGCTGACCCGGGTTCGAATCCCGTTCAAGAGGATTTTTCCTCTGGAGTTAACAACATCAGTGCAGACTCCATTCTCCCCTTAAAGTCTTTCGGATGAGACTATAAACCGAGGAGGCCCTGTGTGCGAACGCACGCAGAACATCTTGCGCACACGTTAAAACCCGTTCCGCTTTTCGGAAGAGGCCATTGGGACGGATGACAGAATTTACACCAACTGCATACACACTGGGACTGGATTTAAAAAACCACATAGGTGCTTATTCCATTATCCTCGATATAAAAGGATAAAATAAAAAATAAATAAAATAAAAACACTAAACTGAGGTCCCGCGTGCGAACGCACGCAGAATATCTTGCGCACACGTTAAAACCCGTTCCGCTTTTCGGAAGAGTAGGCCATTGTGTGACAGTGGGAACGGGTGACAGAATTTGCACCAACTGCATACACACGGGGACTGGATTTTTTTTTAAAGCACATGGGTGCGCGTGCTTATTCCATTATCCTCGAAAGAAAAGGATAAAATAAATTTTTTACAAATTTCCTCATTTTTGTGGAAGGGGGGCGGGAGGGAGGGGTGGAGAGGGGGGGGGGGGCAGGGGGGCGTAACGGTGAAGATCTCCCTGATACTTTCAACTTACTCCCTTTTGCTCCCTCCCCCACCCCCACCCTCCACCCCCTTACCTCACCTATATCCTTAACCTCTCCCAATTCTTGAACTGTCTGTCTCCCTGTCTGTCTGTCTGTCTGTCTGTTTCTGTCTTTCCGTCTGTCTTTCTGTCTGTTTTTCTTGCTGTCACTCTGTCTGTCTGTCTGTCTTTTTGTCTGTCTTTCTGTCTGTCTGTCTGTCTGTCTTTCTGTCTGTCTTTCTTTCTTTCTGTCTGTCTGTCTTTCTGGCTGGCTGGCTGGCTGGCTGTCTCTCTGTCTGTCTTTCTGTCTGTCTGTCTGTCTTTCTGTCTGTCTTTCTGTCTGGCTGGCTGGCTGGCTGGCTGTCTCTCTGTCTGTCTCTCTATCTGTATTTCTGTCTGTCTGTCTGTGCACTGTGGTTATCTTTACCTGCCATCAACTGCCTTCTCGTCTGCAGCCAAAAGGAAAGGAATCTTCGACCTGTCTGTCTGTCTGTCTGTCTCTTTCTGTCTGGATGGCTGTCTGTCTGTTTCTTTCTGTTTGTCTGTCTGTCTTTCTGTCTGTCTTTCTGTCTGGCTGTCTTTCTTTCTGTCTGTCTGTGTGTCTGGCTGGCTGGCTGGCAGTCTTTCTGTCTGTCTGTCTTTCTTTCTTCCTTTCTGTCTGTCTGCCTGTCTGTCTTTCTGTCTGTCTGTCTTTCTGCCTGTCTGTCTGTCTGTCTTTCTGTCTGTCTTTCTTTCTGTCTATCTTTCTTTCTGTCTGTCTTTCTGTCTTTCTGCCTGTCTGTCTGTCTGTCTTTCTGCCTGTCTGCCTGTCTTTCTGTCTTTCTGTCTGTCTATCTGTCTGTAGTAGGCCATTGTGTGCCGGTGGGAACAGATGACAGAATTAACAAAACCGCATACACACGGGGACTGGATGTAAAAAAAAGCACATAAGTGCTTATTCCATTATCCTCGATATAAAAGAATAAATGTTTTAAAAATAAAATGTATGTCTTTCTATCTGTCTGTCTGTCTGTCTTCCTTTCTTTCTTTTCTTTCCCTCTTTCTTTCTTTTCTGTTTCCTTCTTTCTTTCTTTTCTGTTTCTTTCTTTCTTTTTTCCTTCTTTTCTTTCCTTCTTTCCTTCTTTTTCTTTCTTTCTTCCTTTCTTTTTTCCTTTCTTTCTTTCTTTCCTTTCTTTCTTTTTTTCTTCCTTTCTTTCTTTCTTCTTTTTAATTCCATTCTTTCTTCCTTCCTTCCTTTCTTCCTTTCTTTCTTCTCTTTCTTTCTTTCTTTTCTTCCTTTCTTTCTTTCTTCTTTTTAATTCCATTCTTTCTTCCTTCCTTCCCTCCTTCCTTTCTTTCTTTCTTTCTTTTCTTTTTTCCTTTCTTCCTTTCTTTCTTTCTTTCATTTATTTCTTTCTTCCTTCCTTCCTTCCTTTCTTTCTGGCAGACAGACGACTCTGAATGGAAGCTTCCTGACAGACAGTAAGAACTGCACTCACAGATCCACAGCAGAGATAGATGCTAAGCACTTATTTTCTCACCCTCTGTCTGTCTGCCTGTCTGTATGTATGTATGTATGTATGTA
>CM054148.1:28935646-28938146 GCA_028751875.1 Rapana venosa | reverse complement strand
ACGACACTTAGTATTCTTTCACCTAACTACACTTACTATTACTTTCACCTAACTACACTTACTACTACTTTCACCAACCACACTTACTACTACTTTCACCAACCCACTACTTACTACTACTTTCAGCGAACTACACTTACTACTACTTTCACCTAACCACACTTACTACTACTTTCAGCGAACTACACTTACTACTACTTTCACCTAACCACACTTACTACTACTTTCACCAACTACACTTACTACTACTTTCAGCGAACTACACTTACTACTACTTTCACCTAACCACACTTACTACTACTTTCAGCGAACTACACTTACTACTACTTTCACCTAACCACACTTACTACTACTTTCAGCGAACTACACTTACTACTACTTTCACCTAACCACACTTACTACTACTTTCACCTAACGACACTTACTACTACTTTCACCTAACGACACTTACTACTGCTTTCACCTAACCACACTTACTACTACTTTCACCTAACCACACTTACTACTACTTTCATCTAACTACACTTACTACTACTTTCACCTAACCACACTTACTACTACTTTCACCTAACGACACTTTACTACTACTTTCACCTAACAACACTTGCTACTGCTTTCACCTAACTACGATGGACCAGAAATAGAGAAAGAGGGACGGCCAACAGTGGATTGGTTGAATCTAGGTAAACGTAAGCACAGAGTCATCACCATCACCATCATCATCATCATCATCATTCATCATCATCATCATCATCATCATCATCATCATCATCATCATCAATGCCTTTGTGCCTTATTGGCACGTAGGGCAGCAAGAAATGTTCTCCACTCCTGTCTGTCCTGGGCCAGCTTCCAAATGGTTCCCCAGGTATGTTGGAAGGTCTTCAGCTCTGTTTCGACAATCCGACGCCAAGTGTTCTTGCACAGAGTATCTGCAGCTTATCTCTTAATTGATTGATTGATTGATTCATTCATTCATTCATTCATTGTTTCATTCATTGATTCATTCATTCATTCGTTTATTTTTCTATTAATTTTTTAAATTCTATTTTATTCTTTTATTTTGAGGATAATAGAATAAGCACTCATGTGCTTTTTTTACATCCAGTCCCCGTGTGTATGCACATTTGTAAATTTTGTCATCCATTCCCACCGGCACACAATGGCCTACTCTTCCGAAAAGCGGAAACGGGTTTTAACGCGTGCGTAAGATATTCTGCGTGCGTTCGCACACAGGACCTCGGTTTATAGTCACATCCGAAAGACTTTTGGGGAGAGTGGAGTCAGCACTGATGTTTAACTCCAGAGGAAAAATCCTCTTGAACGCGATTCAAACCCGGGTCAGCAGATCACGAGCGCAATGCGCAACGCTCTAACCAGCCAGGCTATCTATCCCGTGCTGACTTAACTGACTTATGTGACTGAAGTCAGACGCTCATCTTCATCACTCGGCTGTAGCTATAGCTGAATGGGAGAGAATGTAAGCAGTAGTTGTCATCTTCTGACCATCTGTTAAGGTAAACCGATACAGCGTTGCTGGTTTTGCTAATGGAATCCATCCATCTGAAGTACTGTGGACAGACTGCTACGAAGGGTGTGACAGAGAGAAAGAGACAGACAGACAGACAGACAGAGACAGAGAGAGGAGAGAGAGAGGGGGGGGGGAGAGAGAGAGAAAGGGAGAGAGAGAGAGAGGGAGAGAGAGGGGGGAGAGAGAGAGACAGACAGACAGACAGACAGAGCAGTATAGGTGAAAGTAGTAGTAAGTGTCGTTAGGTGAAAGTAGTAGTAAGTGTCGTTAGGTGAAAGTAGTAGTAAGTGTCGTTTGGTGAAAGTAGTAGTTAAGCGTCGTTAGGTGAAAGTAGTAAGTGTAGTTAGGTGAAAGTAGTAGTAGTAAATGTCGTGAGGTGAAAGAAGGAGTAAGTGTCGTTAGGTGAAAGTAGTAGTAAATGTTGTTAGCTGAAAGTAGTAGTAAATGTTGTTAGCTGAAAGAAGTAGTGAGTGTAGTTAGGTGAAAATAGTAGTAAGTGTAGCTAGGTGAAAGTAGTGGTAAGTGTAGTTAAGTGGTAAGGCTGAATATATGCAATAGTATACATTACAATACATTACAATACATGTACATACAATAAATACACTACACTACACTACACTACGCTACGCTACACTACACTACACTACATCACACTTCACCACACCACACCACACCACACCGCACTACACTACACCACACCACACTACACCACCCACCACACTACACCACACTACACCACACTATACTACACCACACTACACCACACCACACTAAACCACACCACACCACACTACACCATACCACACTACACCCCACCACACCACACTACACTACACCACACCACACCACACTACACTACACCACACCACACCACACTACACCATACCACACCACACCACACTACACCACACCACACCACACCACACTACACCACACTACACTACACTACACTGCACTACACTACACCAC
>CM054148.1:28915646-28923146 GCA_028751875.1 Rapana venosa | reverse complement strand
CATTTTTGAAAAAACCCCTGTGTGAAGGCCCCCCAAAAAAGGACACTTGTCCCCTTTAAAGGTTAAAAAGGTTATAAAGTTTAAATCTCAAATGCAAAAATTTGAAGATTTTTTTGTACCACAAGGTTTTTAAAGCAACAATACCGACTTAAATAACACAAAAAAGGATTAAAAAATATACACAATTGAAAATCAAGAACAAAAATTAGAGCCTTTAAAAACGCTACTAATCCGCCGTAAAAATTGAATGTGTTTACCAACTAAAAGATTTTTAAATTTTTAAAAGATGGTAAAAAACAAAAGTGAACCTTTTCTTGATTATCCAGACGTGATCCTTGTATAAATTTGTAAAGATGAAAAACTTAATGATGGGGATCGAACATCAGAAAACCATAATGTTAGATTTTCTTTTTTTTTTGCATTTTCCCTCTATGTCAAAAGTATGCTTATTATCTCCCAATGGATAAGGAATTTTTTGCCTCTCTTTTGTCCATTTTGTGTTTTGACTTAAATTTTTTCCCCTAAAAGACACTAGGTTAATGGGCATTAAGGAAAAAATTTTTTTTTGCTCTTTTAAAAAAACGTAGTTCAGATTTTATTTATTCCCGGGAAAATAAAATTATCAGTTTTTCTGTTTCTAAAAATATTTGGAAGCCATTTGAGGGAATCACCCAAAAAGCATGTCCAACTTCTTTGTACGTTCCCAAAGTGATGCGATACGGCCCCAAGTGCAAGCTTAAGTTTTGCATCAAACATTTGTGCTTTTTAAGTAAAAATTTTGGAGCGTGAAAAAGATTTTTGTCCGTATAAAATTTTTTTCAACGAACAAGGAGTAGCTAAACATTTTAAATTGAATATTCTTGCCCCCCCAAACTTTTATAATTATTTTCAGTAATTATCATTTCCTTTTTTTGTTAATAAGTGTAATATTGTATTTCCCAATTTTTTTTGAAGTTAAAAAAACCAAGAACTTTTTTGTATTTTTTATTCAATTTTTCAGTCCCCAAACTTAAATTTTGTAGTTCCTCCGGATTTTCCCGCCATTAATTTAAAAAACACAAAATAGTTTTTTTTTGTGGACAAAGTAAATCCATTTCAAGATATATTTGCGATTTTTTCAAGCTGGCTTTGTATACCCTTTTATGTAATTTAACGCTTTTTTTGGTGTATTATTTCATAGTAACATTTCCACTGCATATATACCGCATATTGTACTAAGAAAAAACCTTTGATAAATTCATTGGAGATCTCGCAAGAAAATTAAATAGGGAAAGGGGATCACAGCCTTGGGGAGTCCCCCTATGAAACGATTAAACCCTTGAAAATGATTTAGCCACTCTTACTTGAATTTTTCTGTCTGCTAAAAAACTTTTGATATAAAAAAAACAAAAATGCCCCGAAACAACCCCTATTCTTTTTTACCCAAATGGGTGTGGGTGATGTGTTTTGTGTTGGTGTGTGGGGGGGTGGAGGGTGTGTTTGCATTGTGTAATTTTGGTGTACTTTTTGAGTGGGTTTTATTGTGGTATGTGTCGTGTAGTAAATGGGTTAAAATGTCTATGAGTTAAATTGTTTTTTTGTGTGTGAATGTGGTGTTTTTAAGGGGGTTTTTAGTGTGTTGGGATGTGTGGCGTTGGGTGTGTTTTGTGTGTGGTGTGTCTTCTCGTGTGGTCTGTGTCATGTTTGTCTGTGCATGTGTGTGTTTGCGGTGCTTGATTGTCTGTTCTTGTGTGTTGTGTCTCTGATTTCTTGTTATGTGTTGTGTGTCTCTGTTTGTTGTGTTATGTTGTGTTCGTGTGTGTGGGGGGGTGTGTTGGGGGTTTTGCGGGTTGCGCGCGCGCCGTGTGTGTGAGTGTGTGGTGTTTTGTGGTGTGGGTTTTTTGGAAAGGTTCTGTTTTCAAAAAAAGACACCCGCACCAATTTTGTTTGAAAGACAAAAGGGGCCCATCCCATTTCGGATGATAATAATCAATAGTGTCTCATCTTTAATGAAACGCATTCTTGCAAATCATGCACATTTGTCCCCCCCCCCCCACGACCCCTACCCCCCCCCCCCCACCCCACCCTTACGTTTTCACAAACGGGCATTCTTTTCATCAAACAACCCGGTTTACATTATTTAACAGGGGGCCTGGGGTTAGATGATGGTATTGCGCTCGTGAGCGATACCCCCGGGGTTCGAATCTCGTTTTACAGTCTAACCTTTCCGGGGAATACTTTTTCTCTGGAAACAAAAAGGGGCAGAAGAAGAAAAGGTAAAGGAGTCCCAAACCTTATTCGTAGGGGAGCGAGGCGTCGAGACCCCACTTTTCCCAGGGCCCTAATTGGGCGGGGGGCCCCCCTCCCCCCTCGCTCTTTAAACCTTCCCTGACCCTAAAAAAGGGCCGGACCATTTTACAGCTGGGCGAACTGGGGGGGAAATGTTGAAACCAAGGGCGCAAACGGGCACCCATCCAAATGGTAACCAGCTCGACGGCTGCTTAACTTGGCTGGGGGAAAGTGAGTGCTCCGACCACTGAGCTATCCCGTCCCGAAGAAGAAGAAAGGGGGTGTTGTGGGGGGGGGGTGAGGGAGGGGGGTGGGGGGTAGTGGAGGGGACAGAAAAGCTGCACTATGAGTGGCCATTAGTATAGGAGTGGTCAGGGAATGACGTTAGTTACACGACAGATGTCCTTATCAGTGTGTCACCCCCCCCCCCCCCCCCCCCCCCCCCCTCCGGGCCAGCTTTCGTCATAGCCAGCAAAGTATGGAGATAATTTTATGTGATAACTTCAGCTGCTTTCAACATTGTTGCAGTTGCCCTGGCCGGTATGGTATGGAAGACCTTACAGCGTCAAAAGATGAGATAACTTTAGCTGCTTCTAATAATTATTGTTGGTGTTGCTAGTATGGAAGACCTTACAGCGTCAAAAGATGAGATAACTTTAGCTGCTTCTAATATTGTTGGTGTTGCTTAGTATGGAAGACCTTACAGCGTCAATAATAATAATAATAATAATAAATGGAATTTATATAGCGCTGTATCTTGCACAGACAAATCAAAGCGCTTGCACTCAACTCATTCTTACACAGTCATGCAACCAATAGCAAGTAATAGTTCTAACAAGTCCAAATGCACCTACACACACACACACACACACACACACACCCCACACACACACACAAAACACACACACACACACACACACACACACACACAAGGTCACACACTTGGCAGGGTGATGGAGTTTTTGGCTGTTGAAAAGCAGGGAGAGCTATGAAATGAAACAGGAGAGGAAAATCTTAGGTTTGAAACAAATATGTCTTGAGGCCAGATTTTAAAGTGTCACAAGAAGGCCTTTGGCGAAGAGAGATAGGGAGGCCATTCCAAATCGATGGACCAGAAACAGACTAGGTATTCGGAAGCACAAGGAATCTGATGTGATAACTTTAGCTACTTTCAACATTGTTGAGGTTGCCTGACCAGTATAGTATGGAAGACCTTACAGCGTCAAAAGATGTGATAACTTTAGCTGCTTCTAATATTGTTGGTGTTGCTTAGTATGGAAGACCTTACAGCGTCAAAAGATGTGCTAACTTCAGCTGCTTTCAACATTGTTGAGGTTGCCTGGCCAGTAATGGAAACCTTACAGCGTCAAAAGATGTGATAATTTTAGCTGCTTTCAACATTGTTGAGGTTGCCTGGCCAGTATGGAAAACCTTACAGCGTCAAAAGATTTGCAAACACTATTAGCTGATTCTAATAATTATTGTTGGTGTTGCTTAGCATTGAAACCTTACAGCGTCGAAAGATGTGATAACATTATTAGCTGCTTTTATTATTGTCGCTGTTGTTTAATATGGGAGACCTTGTAGTGTCAAATGATAACTTTAGCTGCTTTCAGGATGTTGAGGTTGCCTGGCCAGAATGGAAAATCTTACAGTGTCAGAAGATGTGAAAACATTATTAGCTGATTCTAATGTAATTGTTGCTGTTGCTTAGTATGGAAGACCTTACAGCGTCAAAGGATGTGTTAACATTATTAGCTGGTAGCTGCTTTCAGTGTGGTTAAGGTTGCCCTGTATGGGAAACCTTACAGTGCCAAAAGATGTGTTAACATTATTAGCTGATTTCAACATTGCTGAGGTTGCCTGGCCAGTATGGAAGGCCTTATAGCGTCAAAAGATGAGCTAACATTATTAGCTGCTTTCAGCATTGTTAAGGTTGCCCTGTATGGAAAACCTTACAGTGCCAAAAGATGTGATAACATTATTAGCTGATTTTAATACTGTTGAAGTTGCTTAATATGGAAGACCTTGCAGTGTCAAAAGGTGTGATAACTTAAGCTACTTTCAGTTTTTTGATATTGTTTAGTATAGAAAACCTTACACTGTCAAAAGATGAAATAACATTAGCTGATTCTATTATTGTTGATGTTGCTTTGTATAGAAGACCTTACAACGTCAAAAGATGTGATAGCTTTGGCTGCTTTCAGTATATTGAGGTTGCCCAGTATGGAAGACCTTACTGCGTCAAAAGATGTGATAACATTATTAGCTGATTCTGGTATTGTTGATGTCTAGTATGGAAGTCCTTGCAGCGTCAAAAGATGTGGTAGCATTAGCTGCCTTCACCATTGTTAAGTTTGTTTAGTATGAAAGGCCTTATATCATCAAAAGCTGTAATAAACTGGTTTCTCACAGCAAATTAATCAGGTTGCCTTACAGTGTCAAAAATGTTATAGCAGTAGCTCTTTTCAGCATTAATCAGGTTATCCAGTATGGAAAGCTTTACAGCGTCAAAAGATGTGATAACATTAAGCTGCTCTCAGCATTGTTCAGGTTGCTCGGTATGGAAAACCTGGTGGTGTCAAAAATGTTGATAACATGCCCAGTATGGAAGACCTAGTAGTGTCAAAAGAATGATATTTCCAACATCCTTATAGCTGCTCAATATGGAAGACCTGAGAGTGTCAAAAGATATGATAACACTGGCTGCTTTCAGCATTGTTTGGGTGCTGCCAAGTATGGTATGCCTTACCGTGTCAAAAGATATAATAACATTAGCTTCTTCCAGCATTGTGAAGGTTTTGCTTAATATGGAAGAACTTGCGGTGTCAGTACTCAGAAATAGTCATTTTTTATCGTGATAATTGTAATTAACTGTGTGGTGGTAGTGGGGGGTTTTAAAAACCTTTTTAAAGCATAGTGTTAATGATATTTTAAGGCCAAAAAAATAGAACTCACTTCAAGATGAACACAATTGTATATAAATTTTTTCAACACAACTTTATTAGGGTTTTATGGTGAAAATTACTGACTTAAAACTAGTATTAAAAAAATATTTTAAAAAGCTGTTAACACTTTTTACTTTTAAAAAAAACCCCACAATGTTGCTGCTTGTTGTTAGGTTTTTAGGGGTGGGATTTTTTTGGAAGGGGTGGAAGGGGGGCTGTTTGTTTGTTTTGTTTTGTTTGGGTTTTTGGGGTGTGTGTTGTTGTTCTTTTTTTGGGGGGTTGGGTTTTTTCTTTTAATGCTGTAAATACCTGATACCACGATGAAAAGGAGTTTTTTAATACTTTTTGACACTGCTACTCTCTCATAGAGAAAAGTTAATCAAGGCGCAGTGTGCATATTTCCCATCAGAGTGATGAAGATCAGTTTTAATAATCCCCAGCTAAAAGTAGTCCACAGGCTGTACAGAGCCTCGGGAATTAAATCCCTATGTCTGACTGTCTGTCTGTCTGTCTGACTGTCTGTCTGTCTGTCGGTCTCTCTGTCAGCCTGTCTGCCGGTCTGTCTGTATGTGAGCTACTATACGTCATATCATTCTCTCATTCTGTCTGTCTGTCATTCTGTCTGTCTGTCATTCTGTCTGTCTGTCATTTTGTCATTTTGTCTGTCTGTCTGTCTCTCTCTCTCTCTCTCTCTCTCTCTGTCTCTCTCTCTCTCTCTCTCTCTCTCTCTCTCTCTCTGTCTCTTCTGCTTTGCATTCTTCTTTTTCTCATTCTTCTTCTCGTTCTTCTTCTAAAGCCTCTCTCTCTCTCTCTCTCTCTCTCTCTCTCTCTCTCTCTCTCTCTCTCTCCTCTCTCTCTCTCTCTCTCTCTCTCTTTCACCAAACTGATAGGCATTTGAAAAGAATATTAACAAAATTTAGATTGAGTATCTCAGAATTGAACACACATCATTTCTATTTACTATAAACATGTAAGTGAGAGAGATTTGATTTGTCCTCTTTGTGATAGTTCCACTTAAGACCAAATACATTGTCTATTCACTTGTTCACAACTTACGGAATTAAGAGAGCAGTTTATTGTACCTCGAAAGTTCTTACTGTCAACCATGTCTCCATAGGTTAATCATGCTCATTAGGTCTGGACATGAAGTTACTACAAAACAGTTAGCTCTTTTTCTATATAAAGCATTTAGACTGCGGGACGCCCTTATTAACTCTTGATACATTATCGTGTTTGCAAATATGTTTTGTGAATTAATTGTTTATTTGAGTATTATTTTATGATATTGTGTGCTTTGTGTTTTTCCCCTTCAAATGTAGCCAAGGCCTTTTGAATAAACCATTCACGTTCGCTCTCGCTCTCCTCTCTCCTCTCTTTTCTCCTCACATCTTTCTCTCTCTCTCTCTCTCTCTCTCTCTCCATCTCTCTCTTCACTCCGCTCTCCTCTCTCTCTCTCTCTCTCTTCTCTCGCTCTCTCTCTCCTCATCTCTCCTCTTCTCTCTCTCTCTTCTCTCTCTCTCTCTCTCTCCTCTCTCTCCTCTTCTCTCTCCTCTCTCTCTCTCCCTCCCTCTCTCTCTCTCTCCCTCCTTCCCTCTCTCTCTCTCTTTTTCTCTCTTTTCTCTCTCTCTCTCTGTATGTCTCTCTCCCTCTAAGCATTCCCCCTCTCTCTATCTCTGTATGTCTCTCTCCCTCTAAGCATCCTCTTTCTCTCTCTCTCTCTCCCTCTCTCTCTCTCTCTCTCTCTCTCTCTCTGTATGTCTCTCTCCCTCTAAGCATCCTCTCTCTCTCTCTCTCTCTGTCTCTCTCCCTCTAAGCATCCTCTCTCTCTCTCTGTATGTCTCTCTCCCTCTAAGCATCCTCTCTCCTCTCTCTCTCTCTCTCTCTGTATGTCTCTCTCCCTCTAAGCATCCTCTCTCTCTCTCCTCTCTCTCTCTCTCTCTCTCTCTCTCTCTCTCTCTCCCTCTCTGTCTCTCTCCCTCTAAGCATCCTCTCTCTCTCTGTATGTCTCTCTCCCTCTAAGCATCCCCCTCTCTCTCTCTCTCTCTGTATGTCTCTCTCCCTCTAAGCATCCTCTCTCTCTCTCTCTCTGTATGTCTCTCTCCCTCTAAGCATCCTTTCTCTCTCTCTCTCCTCCCTCCCTCTCTCTTTCTCTCTCTCTCTCTGTATGTCTCTTTCCCTCTAAAAAGCATCCCCCCTCTCTCCCTCTCTGTATGTTTTCCTCTCTCCTCTCTCTCTCTCTCTCTCTCCCCTCCTCCCTCCCCCCCTCCCCCTCTCCCTCCCCCTC
>CM054148.1:28912456-28915146 GCA_028751875.1 Rapana venosa | reverse complement strand
CGGTTTTTTTCCGTATCCAAGTTCTTGTTTCAGAGGTGAGGCAGGCTGGAGCCGGAGTCCTGTCGCGTGGACTCGTCAGTTGCTGGTGGTGGCGTTTTTGTCTTTCTTCTGTCGGCTGTCTTTGCTGTCGCTGGCAGGCTTATGATGTAAATAGCCGCCCAGGCTTCTGGATCTGGTCAGCCTTGTCATCCTTTTTATAGAAAGGCGATCATCCAGCAGTGTGTGTGTGTGTGTGTGTATGTGCGTTTGTGTGTGTGTGTGTTTGTGTTTGTGTGTGTGTGTTTGTGTGTGTTATGTGTGTGTGTGTGTGTGTGTGTGTGTCGTGCGCGCGCGCGTGCGTGTGTGTGTGTGTGTGTGTGTGTGTGTGTGTGTGTGTGTGTGTGTTGTTCTTCGCTTTAACGTCTTGTTCTTCACTTTAACGTCTTGTTCTTCGCTTTACCGTCTTGTTCTTCTCTTTAACGTCTTTCCACTTTAAGTGATATTAGACGATAGGGACAAGGATTATTCGGGAGAAGGGAGCAAAGACTATGTACAACGAATGAGCATGTGTAAGTTGGAGCGTCTACAGAGGAGGAACAAAAGTCAGAAGGGAGAGAGAGAGAGAGAGAGAGAGGAGAGAGAGAGAGAGAGAGAGAGAGAGAATGGATAGATAGAGATAAATAGATAGATAGATAGAGAGAGAAAAGAGATAGATAGATAGAGATAGAGAGATAGATAGAGAGAGAGATAGATAAATAGAGAGAGAGAGAGGGAAATATATAGATAGATAGATAGAGATAGATAGATAGATAGAGAGAGATAGATAGAGAGATAGATAGATAGATAGAGAGAGATAGATAGATAGAGAGAGAAAGAGAGAGAGATAGATAGATAGAGATAGATAGATAGATAGATAGAGAGAGAGAGAGAGAGAGAGAGAGAGAGACAGACAGACAGACAGACAGACAGACAGACAGACAGACAGAGCACGTGCGCGCGCGCGCGCGCGCGCGTGTGTGTGTGAAGTTATTCCAATTATGTTGCGCTAGTTTTTGCCCTCTGTTGTTGTTGTTTGTTTGTTTGTTTGTTTTCCCTTGAAATAGGTCTTTATAATATTTCTTCTTCGACACGTTTACTTACATTTGGGAGGATAAAAACATTGACAATAACCAAGTTTGTGTGTGTGTGTGTGTGTGTTCGGTGTTACTGGCACAGCCCTCTCCTGGTTCAGTTCATACCTCACTGACCGATTCCAGACAGTTGCAGTAAACAAGATACAGTCAATACCTGCCAAACTGGAATGTGGTGTCCCGCAGACATCAGTTCTCGGCCCTGTTCTTTTCACTCTCTATACTGCTCCACTATCTCATATAATAAATCGTCATCATATCAACTATCACTTTTACGCAGGTGACTCTCAGATTCAAAGTAGTGTTATACCTGAAAATCTGCCTTCTCTCTTGACAAAGATGGCCTACTGCTTTCAAGATATCCAAAACTGGATGATACAAAACAAGTTACAGTTAAACGCAGATAAAACCGAAGCCATGCTTGTAGGGACCAAACACAAACTCTCTTCCATTACAACAGCTTCAATAGAACTTGGCAATGCATCAGTCCCTCTATCCACTGCTGTGAAGTACCTAGGTGTTGTTATCGACAACACACTCTCTATGCAAAAATTCATCACCCAGACCTGCCGGTCGTGCTACTATCAATTACGGCGTATCAGTGCAATTGGAAAGTACCTGTCCACTGATGCAACATCCAAACTTGTTGCGTCTCTCATTCTCTCACGTCTGGACTATTGCAATTCTCTTTTAGCTGGTCTGCCAGCAACATCTATCCACTCCCTTCAACGTATTCAAAACTCTGCAGCTCGCCTAGTCCTCAGAAAGAAAAAATCTGAACACACTACTCCTCTCTTGCGATCTCTCCACTGGTTGCCTGTGCCACAGAGAGTAAACTATAAGATCACTACCCTCTGTTACAAATGTCTCCACCAAACAGCACCCTCCTACCTCTGTGAATGTCTTCACCTGTACACTCCTTCTTGTTCCCTCCGCTCTGCTGCAGATACCTTGTGCTTACGAATACCTAGAATCAACCAGTCCGCCGTTGGTCGTCGCTCTTTCTCTATTTCTGGTCCATCCATCTGGAATAACCTTCCTCTCTCTCTTCGACAGAGGCCTACATATGACACATATAAATCCAGCCTCAAGACATATTTGTTTCAAACCTAACTTTTTCCCTCTTTCATCTCAAAACTGCCCCTGCCTTCAACAGCCCAAATCCCATTACCCTGCCAAAGCCTACAACCTGCGTGTGTGTGTGTGTGTGTGTGTGTGTGTGTGCGTGCGTGCGTGCGTGCGTGCGTGCGTGCGTGCGTGCGTGCGTGTGTTTTGTGTGTGTATGTACATTTGAATTTTGTTTAAGCTTTCGATAGTTATTGGCTGCATGACTCTGTAAGAATATGTTGAATGCAAGCGCTCTGATTTGTCTTTGCAAGATATAGCGCTATACAAATTTCAGTTATTATTATATATTATTATTATTGTGTGTGTGTGTGTGGGGGGGGGGTGTGTATGTCTGTGTGTGTGTGTATGTGAGTGTGTGTGTGTGTGTGTGTGAGTGTGTGAGTGTGTTATGGATTTCCCTGTCCCCCTTTCTCCTCTGCCTTGTCATCTTCTTTTTGCCCCTCCCCCCCCACC
>CM054148.1:28892456-28909956 GCA_028751875.1 Rapana venosa | reverse complement strand
GGGCACACAATGGCCTACTCTTCCATAAAAAGCGGAACAGGTTTTAACGTGTGCGCAAGATGTAGATGTTCTGCGTGCGATCGCATACGGGACCTCGGTTTATAGTCTCATCCGAAGGACTTTTAAGGGAGGAAAGTGGAGTCAGCGCTGATGTTGTTAACTCCCAAGAGAAAAACATCCTCTTGAACGGGATTCGAACCCGGAGTCAGCAGATCACGAACGCAATGCGCAACGCTCTAACCAACCAGGCTATCCCGTTTCCCCCTTTTCAATCCAGTTAAACAAGAAAGTCATTTAACGACACCAAAAGTTGTCCCCCCTCCCCCCCCTCCCTCCCCCCTCCTCCCTTCCCCCCTCCCCCCCCTTCACCACCCTGCACCCCACCCCCTCTCCCTGCCCCTGCCACAAAACTCGTAAAAGAGTTAAGGAAAATGTCAGGCCCACGAACTCTAAAAGAGAAAAAAGGCGACATGACAGATTTGCTCAGGATAAGGGGACTTAACCACACCACTACTGAAGACGAAGCGTAATTCCAGATTATAGATCTATTTCTTCTTTCTTTTTTCTTTTCTGTTCTCTCTCCTCTCTCTCTCTACCTCTCTCTCTCTTCATCTCCCCTCTCTCTCTCTCTCTCTCCTCTCTCTTTTTCTTTTAAACTCTCTCTCTCTTCTCTCTACTCTCTCATCTCCTCTCATCTCTCTCTCTTCTCTCTCTTCTTTTTAACTAACTCTCTCTCTTTCTTTTTAACTCTCTCTCTCTCTCCTCTCTCTCCTCTCCTCACTTCTCTCTCTCTCTCTCTCTCTCTCCTTTTTAACTCTCTCTCTCTTCTCCTTTTCTTCCTGTCACGTCTTTCTTCCTTCCTTCCTTCCTTCCTCCCTTGCTTGCTTGCTTGCCAGTCGTGGGATTCTTCCTGTCTTTCTCTCTTTTCTTTTCCTTTTTTCTTTTTTGGGTTCCCAAGCAAAGATCGTGTGATTTGATTTACTCTTTAAGAAATTGCTGACCAGGCTTCGTTTTTCTCCCGTTCCTTTCTTCTTTTCCCTCCTTCTTCTTCTGCTTTGCATTCTTCTTTCCCTTGTTGTTGTTGTTGTCCTTCTTCTTCTCATTCTTCTTCTTTGCATTCTTTGTCTTCTTCTTTGCATTCTTTTTCTTCTTCTTGCAGTTTTTCTTCTTCTTTGCATTCTTCTTCTTCTTCTTCTCTCTTCTTCTCTTCTCTTCTTCTTCTTCTTTCTTCTTCTTCTTCGCAATATCTTCTTCGCAATTCTTCTTCTTCTTCTTTGCATTCTTTTCATTCTTTCTTCTTCTTTTTTCGCAATTCTTCTTCTTCGTAATTCTTCTTCTTCTTCTTCGCAATTCTTCTTCTTCGCAATTCTTCTTCTTCTTTTTCTTTGCATTCTTCTTTTTCTTTGCACTCTTCTTCTTCTTTGCATTCTTCTTCTTCTTTGCATTCTTCTTCTTCGACGTCGTCGTCGCTTGTCGAATGCTCAGACAGCAAATGTCTAGCCGTATGAGCGAAAATTCATTGCGCTTCCGTTAGGCGCCTGACAAGTCAGGCCCAGCGCATTCGACTTCAGCAGTGGGAGAGATTTGTCATCATTTAAGTCTTTCTGTCTGAAATTGAACATTTGTTGGCCGGCTTCGTCAGAACTTTCAGGGAAAAATTTCTCTTTTTTAATATCACTGGTCGTGTCACAAGTCCGTTTTTGCAAAAGACTTCCCATTCTCTTAGTTCGGGAGTTGTCTCCTCCTCTTCCTCCTCCTCCTTTTCTTTCTTTCTCTCTCTTCTTCTTGTTTTTGTTCTTGTTCTTGTTCTTCTTCTTCGCATTTTTTCTTGCATTCTTCTTCCTTCTTCTTCTCTTCTTCTTCTTCTTCTTCTTCTTCTTCTTCTTCTTCTCCTCCTCCTCCTCCTCCTCCTCCTTCTTTCTCGTTCGCTTTTTACACCGTCAGATGTGTTGGGGGAGAAATGATGGCATGTCCTTTCCAGCTCCTCTCGTGGGCCAACCAGCGCAGTTTGCAGGGTCATCTCCATAGGGCCACACAATCTTCCTGAGGTCGTCGTGGAATAGCGTGCGTTCAGTTCACCTTTGAAGGATGTTCTTACCAGTCTTTGTTGGGAGTGATGGATGTCTGAAGTCAGCCGAACCTCCATGCCACGTTAAATAATGCGGGTGTTTTCTTGATTGGGGGGGGGTGGGGTGGGGGGGGGGGGGGGAGGGGGTGGGGGGGGGGGGATGACATGACATAGGGCATGTCGGTACAGGAATCAGATTTGGATGATTTTACGGTCTGTCACTGACCATAAACTATCTCCAAACACTATTTCAGTTTCCACGCAGTTGCTTTTACACATAGATGAATCTTCAAAACTTCAAGAGCAGTTCAAGTAATAATAATAATAATAATAATAATAATAATAATGATACTAGTAATAGGCCTAATAATAATGATGATGATGATAATGATGATAATAAAAATATTTAAGTGATGATGATGATGATAATAATAATAATAATAATGATAATAACAACGATGACGATGATAACAGCAACAACAATAATAGCAATAACAAATGGAGTTCTCATAGGGCTATATCTTGTTGAGTACATTGCAGAATCTGTATAATCTCGCACCGAAATAATACACTCTCTAGGCCTAATTATGAAACAAAATTTTATAGATCTAGATCTATGATTACTTCCTTATTCAATGGGTTTGGTTTTAAAAAATTATTTTGTTTTGGTCCCGTATTTATTTCCACTACCAAACAGTAACCAATTTGTCATTTATCATAAAGGTGTATGTATTGCCAGCCAATAATGATAACTCTAACAAATCAGCAATCTTTCAATATTCATTTACGAAATCTCTACCAGGTCGCGAGTAAAGAATATTCAAAGAGATAGTCGGCGACGCATATACATGACTATAGTGTTAAAGGCAATGACTTTTTCTATCTTTGGTTGTTTTTTTTTTAAAAAAATCCTTCAGGGGAAAAGAGAAAACGTAAGGTTTAAACGTATACGTTGAAAGTTATAACAAGTTCATACGTGGCAAAATGCAAACGTCTCCTCCTCCCCCCCCCACCTCCTCATCCACCATCCCCATTAACCCCACCCCACCCACCGCCCTCCCCCCCCCCCCCCCCCCCCCCCCCTCCCCCCCCCACCCCCCCCCCCCCCCCCCCCCCCCCCCCCCCCCCCCCACCCAAACCAAACCAACACACAAAATAACCAACAAACAGACAAAAATAAACCCCCCCCCCCCACTAAAAAAAAAAAAAATACCGGTCCATGTTGAAGCAGTCACTATGAGTACTATTCTCTCGGTAGAGAGAAAGCATAATGATCTTTATATTACAAAATTGTCCTTTTTTTTTTTTTTTCAATCAATTCTCCCTCCCCCACCTATTTTTTTTTTCCACTCTCTGCTTTTATTTTATGTTTTTGAAATAAGTAGTTTGGGGGCTACTTAACAGAAAAAAATCGGAAAAAGTCCTTTTCGATAATTTAAGAAAAAAAAGGTTTTTCTAGTTCGATATGGTTCTAGTGAGCAAATGGTTAGTATAGATCTATATCTTTTGTAGTGATCAAACTATTTTGTCTAGAGCTATATCTTATTGTCATGTGAACAATCATTTTAGTTAGAGCTATTTTCTTTGCCTAGTGAACAAATTATTTAGTCTAGATCTACATCTTTTTCTAGCGAGCAAATGTTTTAGTCTAAATCTATATCTATTTCTAATGAATAAATCATTTAGTCTAGATCTATACCTTTTGCTAATTCACAAATTATGTAGTCTAGATCTGTATATTTTTCTAGTGAGCAAATGGCTTTGTATAGATCTGTCATTTTTCTAGAGAACAAACGATTTATTTTAGATCTACATCTTCTTCCTAGTGAAAAACCGATTTAGTCAAGATCTAAGGGTTTGTTTTTTTTAGTAAGCAAATGGTTTAGTCTAGATCTATATCATTTTTCTAGTGAGCAAATTATTTAGTCTAGATCTATATCTTCTTCTAGTGAACACATTTTCTAGTCTAGATGTATATCTTTTCTAATGAACAAATTATCTAGTCTAGATCAATATCTTTTTCCAGTGAGCAAATGGTTTAGTCTAGATCTATATCTTTCTCTAGTGAACAAATGATTTAGTTAAGATCTATATATTTTTTAAACTAATGATCAAATGATTTAGTCCAGATCTATATCTTTTACTAATGATCAAATGATTAAATCTAGATCTATATCTTTTACTAATGATTTAATGATTGAATCTAGATCTATAGTCTTACTAATGATCAATGATTGAGTCTAGATTATAGATTTTTACTAATGTCAAATGATTTACTCGATCTTTATCTTTTACTAATGATCAAATAATAGAATCTAGTCAGATCTTGTTACTAATGATCAAATGATTAAGTCTAGTCTTTATCTTTTATAATGGTCAAAGGATTTAGTCTCCTCTATATAAAAAACTTTGTTTTAGTGAAATTATTTTGTTCTAGAGATCTATATCTATTCTAGTGAACAAAATAATGCTGTTATTCAGGAAAAAAATTCCACATAATTGTACCGCTTTTCTGGGATTGTCAAATTTGTCATTGTACTGAATAGGTTAACTGTTTTCAAGACAGAGAAGGAGATGAAGATAGATAAATAATAGAGATAGAACCAACAACAACCCAACTTCATTGCCAGCTCATTCTGGATAATGAATGAACGAATGATATAATGAGTGGAGATATGAACGAATGATATGAATGAATGATATGAATGATTGATATTCTGAAAATGAATGAACGAATGACATGAAAGATGGTGAATAACGAACGAATGAATGAATGTATGGGAAATGGTCATTCTGGAAAATGAAAGAAACGAATGAATGAGTGGTTGTATGAATGAATGAAGGAATGAATGGAATTAATTAATGAATGAATGAATTAATTAATCATTCTGGAAAATGAATTAACAAATGAATGAATGAGTGGATGAATGAATGAACGAATCATTCTGGAAAATGAATGAATGAATGAATCATTCTGGAAAATGAATGAATGAATGAATGAGTGGATGAATGAATGAATGAAGGAATGAGTGAATTAATTAATGAATGAATGAATGAATTAATCATTCTGGAAAATGAATGAACAAATGAATGAATGAGTGGATGAATGAATGAACGAATCATTCTGGAAAATGAATGAATGAATGAGTGGATGAATAAATGAATGAGTCATTCTGGAAAATGAATGAACGAATGAATGAGTGGATGAATGAATGAATGAATGAATCATTCTGGAAAATGAATGAACGAATGAATGAGTGGATGAAGAATGAATGAATCATTCTGGAAAATGAATGAAAGATATTGTATGATTCGTGGATGAATGTATGAATGAATGAATCATTCTGGAGGAAACTGAGAAGCAGAATGAATGAGTGGATGTATGAATGAATGAATGAATGAATGATTATGGAAAACTGAAAGGAACGATTGAATGAATGAATGAATGAATTGAATGAATGAATTATTCTGGAAAATGAAAGAACGAATGAATGAGGGAGAATGAATGATGATATGAAATCTTCTGGAAAATGATTCATTATGAACGATTGAATGATGTGGATGAAATGAATGAGTGGATGAATCAATTAATGAATTATTCTGTTAAAATGAATATTAACGAACGAAAGAATGAGGGATGAATGAATGAATGAATCTTCTGGAAAATAAAAGAAACGAAGGAATGAGTGAAATGAGAAATGAATGAATGAATGAATCATTTCTGAAAATGAATAAACGATTGAATGAGCTAGGATGAAAGAAGAATGAATTATTTGGAAAATGAATTGAACGAAACGAATGAATGAGTGGTGAATGATGACGATCATGCTGGAAAATGTTAAATGAATGAATGATGTGAATGATTGGCGTGAATGATTGCTTTCGGTGAATGAGAGTGAACGACCGGAATGAAGGAATAATGAATCCAATTAATGAATTGATTTCTTTTAATACTTTGGACTTCAGACGACAACCCCCCCCCCCCCCCCCCCCCCCCCCCCCCCCCCCCCCCCCCCCCCCCCTTCCACCCTAACATCCAAGACGCCTACAAAACATCCCCCTCCCAATATAAGCAACAACAACAACACACACACACCCACACCACACACCACACACACACACACCACCACACACCACACACATCTTTCTCTCCCCAAACAGGATATTTTTTAAACTTCATGAATAATCTCAGCAAAGATTCAGTCTGGAAATATTCCAGAAAAAAAAGAAGCTTCTGTTCTTCCAGAACTTTCTTACTGCTGCTTTTGTTGCTGCTGTCATCAAATATCTATACATATATGTGATTATGTACGCTTTCTGTCTGTCTGTCTGTCTGTCTGTATGTCTCTCTGTCTGTCTGTCTGTCTGTATGTTGTCTATCTATCTTTTATCTGTCTGTCTGCCTTTCTATCTATCGATCTATCTGTTTGTCTTTCTGTCCTCTAATCTATCGTCTGTCTGTCTGTCTATCTATCTATCTATCTGTCTGTCTGGTATGTCTATCTATCTATCTCTTACTCTGTCTGCTGTCTGTCTATCTATCTAACTATTCTTTCTCGTTGTTTTGTCTTATCAATTATCTATTATTATCTATCTATCGATCTATTATCTATCTATCTATCTATCTGGTATCTATCTATCTGTTGTCTGTCTATTATCTGTCTGTCTATCTATTATATCTATCTATATATTTTTTTGTCTATCTGTCTGTTATCTATCTATCTATCTATCATCTATCTATCTATCCTATCTGTCTTTCTCTTATCTATCTATCCATCTGTTATCTGTCTGTATTTTATTATCTATTATCTATCTATCTTCTATCTATCTATTATCTATCTATCTATTATCTTGTCTATCTGTCTGTCTGTTCAGATATCTATCTATCTATCTATCTATCAATCTGGTCTATCTGTCTGTTGTCTATCTATCTATCTATCTATCTATCTATCTATCGATTCTATCTGTCGTCTGTCTATCTATCTATCTATCTCTCTATATATTATCTATTATCTATCTGTTTGTCTGTCAATCAATCTATCTAATCTATCTATCTATCTATCTATTATCTATCTATATATCTATCTATCTATCTATCATTTATCTATATATCTATCTACTATATGTCTATTTTCTGTCTGTCTGTTGTCTTTCTATCTATATTCTGTTATCTGTCTGTCTGTCTGCTTGTCTATCTATTTGTCTATCTGTCTGTCTGTCTGTCTATCTTGTCTATCTTTCTGTCTGTCTGTCTGTCTATCTATCTATCTTCCTCTCTCTCTGTCTATCTTATCTATATGTCTGGTCTGTCTGTCTGTCTGTCTGTCTGTCGTATCTCTCTATCTATCTATCTATCTATTATCTTCTATCTATATCTATCTTATCTGTCTATTATCTGTCTGTCTGTCTATCTGCTGGTCTGTCTATTGTCTATCTATCTATCTGTCCCGTCTGTCTGTCTGTCCTGGTCTGTCTATCTATCTATTTATTCTTATCTTCTGTCTGTCTGTTGCTGTCTATCTATATATTGTCTTTGGTCTGTCTATCTATCTGTCTGTCTATCTATCTGTTCTTATCTATCTGGTTGTTCTGTCTGGCTACTCTCTTCTCTATCTATCTTTCTGTCTATCTATCTATATTGTCTGTCTGTCTTTTTTAATCTTTGTATGTATGTTTGTATGTGTAGTATGTATGATGTATGTATGTTGTATGTATGTATGTATGTAAGTATGTATGTATCTGTCTGTTGTCTGTCTGTCTGTCTGTATGTCTGTTGTCTATCTATCTAATCTATTTATCTATCTTGTTGTTTTGTCTATCTATATGTTTGTCTATCTATCTATCTATCTATCTATTCTTCTATCTATCTATCTATATATCTATCTATTATTATCTATCTGTCAATCTCCTCTCTCTCTCTCTTAACTATCTATTATCTATCTAGGTATCTATTTTATATCTATCTATCTATCTATATATCTGTCTATCTATCTAACTATTGTCTGTCTGGTTATCTGTTATCTCTCTATCTATATATCTAATCAAACTATTCTATTTAACATATCTTTATCTATTTATATGTCTATCTTTCTATATGTCTGTCTATCTAATCTATCTATCTATCTCTCTAATATCTATCTGTCTGTCTGTCTGAGTGTCTATCTATCATCTATGTATCCATCTATATATCCATTCTATCTATCTACTATCTATCTATCTAAATATCTATCTATCAGTCTATCTATCTGTTATCCTATTATATGTCTGTCTATCTATATTTATATCTATCTATCTATCATATTATCTATCCATTCTATCTGTCTATCTATCAATATGTTGTTATCTATCTATCTATTATCTATCTATCTGTCTATCTATCTGTCTATTATCTGTTATCTAACTATCTTTTTCTGTCTGCTATCTATCTATCTATCTATCTATATATCTATATAACTAGTATCTAACTGTCTATCTATCTATCTGTCTATCTTCTATCTGTCTGTCTATCTATCGATCTATCTATCTGTCTGTTTGTCTTATCTATCCACTATGTATCCATCTTTATTGGGTATCCATACTATCTATCTATCGATCTATCCATCTATCTATCTATGAACTATCTATCTATCTATCTGTTTATCTAACTATCTATCTATGTGTCTGTCTATCTATCTATCTATATATCTATTATCATCTGATATATCTATCTAATCTATTGTCTATCTATTGTTATCTATCTATTATGTCTGTCTATCTATCTATCTATTAATCTATTATTATCTATCTATCTATCTATCTATTATCTAATCTTATCTATCTATCTATCTAACTATCTATCTATCTATCTATCTATCTGTCTGTTCTTGTCTGTCTGTGTCTGTCTATTATCTTATCTAGGTCGGACTGGGCAGCCAAATCCGATGATGTACCTGAAATGACACTAGAACAACAGTCCTTATTCTTCGAGACTGGAAGGATGCTATGTCTATTTATAGAATGTTTCTTCTTCTTCTTCTCTCTTTCATTCTTTTCGCGCGCGCTTGCGTGCTTGCGTGTGTGTGTGTGTGAGTGATGTGTGTGTGTGTGGTGTGTGGGTGTGTGTGTGTGTGTGTGTGTATGTATGTATGTGTGTGTGTGTGTGTGTGTTGTGTTGTGTGTGTGTATTGAGTGATTGAGTGAGTGAGAGGAGAGACAGACGACAAATGCCAACTTTCAGAGCTAATCTAGCTAGAGTCTAGATCTACGTGGGCTGGTGAGTGAGTGAGTGAGTGGGTGGATGAGTGGGTGGATGAGTGAGTGGGTGGGTGAAAGAATAACGCGAGAAGCCGTTGACTCATTAAATCACAGTGTGTGTTTTGCCAGGGCGATATGACATCATCTGTTTCCTTTGTCGCCAATATTTCTCTCTCTCTCTCTCTTTCTCTCTCGCTCTCTCTCTCTCTCTCTCTCTCTCTCTCTCTCTCTCTCTCTCTCTCTCTATCTCTATCTCTCTCCATCTTACTCCCCCCCCCCGTCCCGCTTCTAACTTTACCCACCCCACCCCTCTTCTCTTTTCTCTCTCGTCTTCTTCTTTCTCTCATCCCTCCTTCCCGTTTTTCCTCTATGACTCCTCCAGTCTTCGTTTCCTGTCTGTCTGTCTGTCTGTCTGTCTGTCTCTTTTCTCTCCTCCCTCTCTCTCTTCCTCCCTCTCTCTCTCTCCTTTCTACTCTCTCTCTCCCTCCCTCCATCTACCCCTCCCACTCTAACTTTACCCCCTCCCCGCTCCCCCCTTCTCTTCGTCATCTTCTTTCTCATTTCTCACATTCCTGTTTTTTCCTATAATGACTTCCTCCAGTCTTCGTTTCTGTCTGTTCTGTTGTCTGGGCTGTGTCGTCTGTTTCTGACTCTTGTAGTGTCTGTTGGACTGTCTGTCTCTCTCTCTTTTCTCTCCTTCACCCTCTCCCTCCCTCTCCTCCCTCCCCGTCTCTCTCTCCCTCTTTGTCTCTCTCCTTCTCTCTTCCCTCTCTCCCTTCTCTTCCTCTCTCTCCCCTCCTCTCTCTTCCCTCCCTCACGCTCTTCCCCTTCTTCTCCCCCTCTCTTCCCCCCTCTCTCTCCTCTCTCTCTCTTTACTCCCTTCTCTCGTAGTTTTACCCCCCCTCTCTGTCTCTCCTCTCTCTCTCCTCCCTCCCCCCCCCCCCCCCCCCCCCCCCCCCCCCCCCCTCTCTCTCCCTCTCTCTCTACCCTCTTTCCCTCCACTCCCTCCCTCTCTCTCCCCCTATTCTCTATCTTTCCCACTCTCCTTCTTCCCCACCTCTCTCTCCACTCCCTCCCTTCTCTCGCTCTTCTCCCTCCCCTTTCTCCTCCTCCCTCTCTCGCTTCCTCTTCTTTCTCCTCCTCACTCTCCCCCTCTCTCTTCTTCCACTCTCCCCTCTCTTCCCCCCCACCCTCTCTCCTTCCCTTTCTCCCTCCTCCCTCTCTCGTCCCCCTCCTCTCTCGCCATTCTCTCCTCTCTCTCCTCCTCTCTCCATCCCCTTCTCTCCTTCCCCTCCCCTCTCTCTCTCGCTAGTAGTTTTCAGTACACAAAATTGTCTTCGCGGATGGTATAGTTAGTTATGTTAATATTATTCTATCCATTTTTTGTTTGTTTATTTTTCATTATTTCTGAGTATATTTAATCTCTCTCTTCTCTCTCTTCTCTCTCTCTTCTCTCTCTCTCTCTCTCTCTAGCTCTCTCTCTTCTCTTCTCTTCTCTCTCTCTCTCTCTCTCTCTCTCTCTCTCTTCTCTCTTTGTTCTCTACATCTTGCTTGCCTTCCAGTATGTGGGTGTGTTGTGTTTTGTGTGTGTGTTGTGTGTGTGTGTGTGTGTGTGTGTGGTGTGTGTGTGTGTGTGTGCGCCGCGAGTCTGTATGGGTGTATTGTTTCCACGCAATTATTTATGTCAAATATTTGCATATTTTCGTTTTTATTTATTTATTTATATATTATTTTGAGGGCTGGATGTGTTTTTTTTAAAGAAAGCATATGTAAGCTTAATCTACTACCCTCTGAAATATTTTTTTTTGCCAACTTTTTGTTCTCCACTCTCTTCTTTCCTCTCTCCCCCTACCCCCCCCCCCCCCCATCTTTCTCTCCTCTCCTCCCCCTCTCTTCTCTCCCTCCCCCTCTTCTCTCTCCTTCCCCTCTCTCCCTTCCCCCTCTTCTCCATTCTCTCTCTCCCTCTCTTCCCCCCCCTCTCTCTCTCCCTCCCTTTCCTTTTCCCCACCCCCTCTCTTCTCCCTCCTCCCTCCTCTCTCTCCTCCCCTCTCTTCCCTCTCTCTCACCCTCCCCTCCTTCCCCTCTCTTTCTTCCCTCTTCTTCCCCTCTTTCCCTCCCCCTCTCTCTCCCCCCTCTCTCCCTTCCTCTCTTCTCGCTCCCTCCCCCCCCCTCTCTCTCTCCCCTTCCATCCCCCTCCCCCTCTTCTCTCCCCCTCTCCCAAACCCCCTATCTATCCCCCACCCTCCTCTCTCTCTCCCCCTCCTCCCCCTCTCTCTCCCTCCCCCTTTCTCTCTCCATACCTCCCCCACCTCTCTCTCTTCCCTCCACTTCTCTTCTCTCCCTGCCCCCCTATCTCTTTCCCCCCCTCTCTCTCGTATCGGTGTTTTTCCTGTGCTAGTAATTTCTCGGCTCTTTGGTGGCCTTCCTGCTTTCATCGATTTTGCATAAAGCGATTTGATAGTTCTTATGGTTTGCCTGTTATGTCTGTTGACTGGTTGTCTTTCTGTCTGTCTTCTGTGTGTCTGTTCTGTCTGTCTCTGTCTGTCTGCTGGTCTGTTGTTCTTCGTGTCTGTTCTGTCTAGTCTGTTTTTATGTCTGTCTGTCTGTACGGTCTTTTCTGTTATGTCTGTCTTCTGTCTGTTCTGTTTTGTCATGCTGTTTCGGTCTGTTGTCTTCTGTCTGTCTATGGTCTCTTCTGTCTGTCTGTCTGTTCTTTCTGTCTGTTTTGTTCTCGTCTGCTGTTCTGATTGTCTGCTGTTCGGTCTGTCTGTCTTCTGTCTGTCTGTCTCTTCTGATCTGTCTGTCCTTCAGTTGTTTCTGTTCTGATCTGTCTTCTGTATGCTGTATGTTTCTGTTCTGTCTGTCTGCTGTTTCTGTCTGTCTGCTGTTTGTCTGTCTTCTGTTTCTGTCTGTTGCTGTTCTGCCTGTTTCTGTTCTGTCTGTCTGCTGTCCTGTTTGTCTTCTGTATGTCTGCTGTTCTGTCTCTGTTCTCTCTGTCTTCTGTTCTTCTGTCTGCTGTTCTGTCTACGGTCTGCTGTTCAATCTGTCTGTCTGTCTGCTGATTCGTGGTCTGCTGTTCTGTCTGTCTGTGTTCTGTTGTCCTTCTGCTGTTGCTGTTCTGTCTGTTCTGCTGCTGTTCTGTCTGTCGGCTGTTTCTGTCTGGTCTGCTGTTTGTCTGTTGCTGTACTGTGTGTCTGCTGTTCTGTGTGTTGCTGTTCTGTGTGTCTGTTCGTCTGTCTTCTGTTCTGTTGTCTGTGTTCTGTGGGTCTGTTGTTGGGCTTTGTCTTTTGTCTGTCGGTTGTTCGGTTGTCTTATGTCTGTCTGGTTGTTTCTGTCTGTCTTAGTCTGTGGTTGTCTGTCTGCTGTTCTGTCTGCCTGCTGTCTGTCTGTCTGTATGTGTTCTGTCTGTCTGTATTAGTGTTGGTTCTGGCTGTCTTTTGTACTGTCTGTCTGTACTGCTGTCGGTCTGTCAATTTTTTTTGGTCTGTTTGTGTCTGTAGTGTCTGTTCTGTCTGTGTTGTCTGTCGTCTGTCTGTCTGTCTGTCTGTGTGTCTGTCTGTCTGTCTTTGTGTACTGTCGTCTGTTACGCTGGTCTTGTCTGTCAATTTTTGTGGTCTGTTGTCTGTGTTGTTGTGTCTGTTCTGTCTGTCTGTAGTGTCTGTTCTGTCTGTCTGTATGTGTCTGTCTGTCTGGTCTGTCTGTTCTGTCTGTCTTTTGTACTGTCTGTCTGTACTGCTGGTCTGTCTGTCTTTTTTTCTGTCTGTCTGTCTGTCTGTCTGTCTGCCGGTATGTGTGTATTGTTGCTGTGCTGTTGTTGTTGCTGTTTAAACTTTATGTTTCATTTAGCTTCAGTTTCGTCGCAGGTGTCGATATGGGGAGTTGTGTTTGTCCCTCTGTTCCCCTGTCAGAGTTTGTTTGGGTTTTTTCCCCCACCTTTATTTTTGCTTGTTTGTTTGGTTGTTTTGTTTTGGTGGGGTTATTTATTATTCTTTTATATCGAGGATAATGGGATAAGCACTTATGTGCTTTTTTTTTTTTTTTACATCCAGACCCGTGTGTGTATGCGGTTTTTGTAAATTTCGTCATCTGTTCCCACCGGCACACAATGGTTTTGCTCCACTCAGACGCATACATAAAGAGGGAGACAGACAGACGCTCATACGGGATCAAAGTCTTCACCCGAAAGGCACACACTATTGAAGACATCAACAACGCTGTCGAATCAGCAATTTCCAGAATGAACCGTCCACCGGAGGAAATACTGATCCATTGTGGAATCACTGTTTTGAAAACAAAGGACACTGCAACAGATTCTAAAGCCCTTCTGTTCAAAGCAAAGAAAATCGCTCATGACCACCCCAAGTGCAAAGTCGTTTTAAGCAAAATAGCACCAACAAAAGATAGAACACTACAAATCAAAACGGATCTGTTCAACGCTATCCTTACAGATGATCTTTACGAAAACCCCACCATATCCACCGTGGCCCACGACAACCTCAGACCCAACCAGGTGTTCCTGAAGACTGACGGAATCCATCCCACCAATAGAGGAAGCAGTGCCCTTGCTGGGAACGTTGGCCGGCATCTTCGGGATCTCTTCTGGAAATCGCCCCGCAAAACGACGAGGAGACCAAGGCACCGTGACTTCCCGACAAGCAGGAACACTCTTTTCTACTCTGACCACAGGCGTCTGGCGGTGAATCGGGATCCATGGCTGAACCCCTATGGACCGCTCTATGACTGTTTTTAAACAGAAGTGAAAACAACAAACTTCCCCCTTGCCCCATCCCCCCCCCCCCACACACACACACGCAGGCATATGCACGCACACTCATACATACACACACACAAACACACATGAGCATGCAAGTACATACGCCCAAACCAACCACAGGCAACAAAGAATCCCTCTATTCATATCGAAGCCATTGGGATGATGGGTTAACGGCAAGGGGGGGGGGGGGGAGTTTTTTTTAAACATTGTAACCTTATGTAATTTCGGGCGCAAACTCAACTTATCTAGTATAAGGAATGTTTCCCTTCAAGTTGGCCCAAGTATTATCTACATTCCCTTTAAAGTCCTTTTGATTACACTAGTAACAAAGGCCACATATGCAGAGTAGGCATGTTTCAAGCTCAAAGTCCATCCTACTTTTATAAATAAAAAGGCCAGCCATGACTGATGGAATCGATGACACAAACATGTCCAGCATGCTCTCCACTACCTGGAATGGAATGGGTTCCACAATGTCAATGTGCCCAAGACATACTGCTCATAAAATTCAGGTCACTGCACCATAACAATCTAAAGGTCTTAGGGAGGTCCTAAAGTCATTTGAATATTATTGCATAACTCTGACTTCCTAGAGATCGACTTGTTTTTGCTGTACTCTTCCGTGTCATTTGAAGACGAACAAACCTTTTGATTTTACCCCTTTGTTTAGGGCCTAGACTATTGTTAGTTTTTCCTCTCTTGAGATTTGTACTATAATACACACACACACACACACACACACACACACACTGGATTACATTCTTGTTTAACCTGAGAGTTGTTTGTACTTTTAAATCCCTGTTATATCGTATTAGTACTTGTACAAAAGTTACATTAGTTGCTTTTTGTTGTTGTTTTTTTTCTCTTCATAATGATAAAAACTTGTTCCTTTAAAATTTTGCAGTGGAACTGTAGATCTGTGTCAACAAATCTACCGTATTTGATTCAGCACCTTGCATCGTTCAGATCTGAGGTTTTAGTCTTACAGTCTTTAAACATTACTAAAAACAGACTACCCAATCTGAAAAATTACTTTTATCCACCAATCCATGAAGTTGTTGCAAACGATGCTGAAAAGATTCGGGCTGCCATCTATGTGCATAAAGGCATAGAGTATAATGTATGTACCTCGCCAGTTCCAACAATGTACCAAATCTACACTCTTGTGCTGCATGCGTGAAACTCACCAAATCTATGAATCTAAACGTCGTTTCTGTGTATTTACCTAAAGGCCCCAATGACAGCAACACAGAATGGTTGCGTACATTGCCAGAATCTAATAATAAATGGTTAATATGTGGGGATTTCAATGCACACTCCCCCTTCTGGGATAAAGACTGTACATCAGTAACCAGTAATCGGTTTATTGAAAACATTATTGATTCTTGTCTTTTTCTACTTAATGATGGCAATGTTACAAGAATCCCAGATATTTCGACTCAAAGACCTAGCGCTTTAGATCTATCTTTCATTTCTCCATCCCTTGCTCATAACTGTAACTGGGAAATAGAAGGTGATACTTTAGGAAGTGATCATTTTCCAATTGCTATCACTCTTAATAATGATTCTTTAGAATATGACATGGAAAAAGATGTTATAACCAAAGTATAATATCGTTATGCTGACTGGATAAGTTTAAAGATATTTTGACACAGATTAATTGTGAAAGTATTAAAAGTAATGATATTGATATTTTTTTCTTGCCAATTTAAAAAATTTGTACTACAAGCAGCTGATAGTTCTATTCCTAAGTATTCACCCATGAAGTCGAAAAAGCATTCGGGAATATATGGTGGAATCCTGCCTGTCAAAAAGTTGTAAATGACAAGAAGCTGCCTATAAAGTATATTTAAGAAATAAAACTTCAGAAAATCATTTTCTTATGAAAAAGGCAGAATTACTTTGTGATAAAACCATTGAACAAAGCAAACGTCAATTTTGGTCTTCCTTTTGCTTTCAAGAAGTTAACACTTGTAACGATCTGAAAAAGGTGTGGAATAAATTTAAAGATATGAAAAGTGGGGTTAGGCTTCTAACTGTCCAATTAAGATTAAAGACAAGGAACTTCCAACTAATTCAGAGAAAGCTGAAACGTTCATAGAAATGTTTACAGACACAATGAGTGATAAAAGTCTTTCAGAAAAATGCAAAGTGTACAGAGATAAAGAGGCACAAAAAGATATGTATAAAGACCCTGTGGGAGATAATAATCATTACGTCAATGTTCCCCTAACACTGCAAGAACTTAAAGATGCTCTCCTATCTCTTGGAACAAAAAGAACATCCGTTGGTATTGATGCTATTTCAAATGAATTGTTAAAACAGCTGCCAGAAAATTTGATAATGTTATTGCTAGAATTATTCCAATGCTGCTGGTCTCAGGGGGTCATTCCAAGCATATGGAAACATTCCATTTTAGTGCCAGTCCCAAAGCAGGGTAAATCTAAAAGTGATAAAAACAGTTACAGACCTATCGCGTTAACCTCTCACACAGGAAAACTTATGGAAAAAGTTATTTTAAACCGACTAATACATTATTGCGGTAAAAACAAAATATCCCTATTAGTCAGGCAGGTTTTCGAAAAGGTAGATCCACAGCAGATCATCTGATTAAACTCAGCACACAGATTAAACATCAATTTGCTTGTAGGAAAAATTTGCTTGCCACCTTTTTTGATATAAAGAAAGCATATGATCAGGTCTGGCATAAACGACTACTATATAAATTAAAAAACTATTGGCTTATCTGTAATTTGATCATTATATTAAAGCATTTCTCTCAGAAAGATGCATGCAGGCCAAAGTTGGAAATTCCTATTCTACTTTACGATTTCCAACAATGGGTATTCCCACAGGGATCAGTCATCGCTCCACATCTTTTCAATATTCTTCTTTATGATCTTCCTAAGTGTTTTTCCAGTAATGCCATCCATGTACAGTACGCTGATGACATTTGTATGTGGATGAAAGTTACATGAAAAGAAAACACAAAAGAGGCATCTAAACTACATAAAAAATATGTTATCAGCTTGAGCTAAACAAACTTAATGACTACATTTAAAAAAATGGTCTTTCACTATCTCCTGAAAAGACTAGTCTCGTACTTTTCAATAATGGAGCTAACCACCAGTTCTACCTGTTTTCCAATTTAGATGGGAAAGTTTTGGAATATAAACCTTTGGTGAAGTTTTTAGGGGTACATTTTACGTCTACACTAAGTTGGAATTATCACATGACTATTTAAATACTAAGGCTCGGAAAGTCTTAACCTCCTAAAAGTTATTAGTAAACAAGTGTGGGCTCATGATGTAGCTGTTTTAAAACACCTGGCATTATCCTTAGTACGTTCCAGACTCATTTATGGCCAGGAAGCATTTTTCAGTGCTCCAAAGTATTTATTACAGAAAATGACAAGACTAGACTGC
>CM054148.1:28877456-28879956 GCA_028751875.1 Rapana venosa | reverse complement strand
CCCCCCCACACACACACACACAATCCACACCACAACCCCCCCCCCCCACCACAACACTCACCCACACACCACCCACACAACACACACATACACACACACACACACACACACACACACAACACACACACACACACACACACACACACACACACACACACCGCAAACACCACACCCCCGCCCACCACAACACTCACCTCCTCCCCACATACACACCACACACACCCATCCACCCCCACACACAAAACCACAACACACACACACCACAACACACACGCCCACCCACACACCCACCCACCTACCCCCCAAACACACACACACACCACCACAACAACCCCCCCCCCCCACAAACACCCCCCACACAACACCCACCCCACACCACAAACACACCCACACCACCACACACATCCACCCACCCACCCACACCCGCACACAAACACACCCCCACCACAAAACACATCCACCCACCCACCCCACACCCGCACACAAACACACCCACACCACAACAACAATCCACCCCCCCACCCACACCCGCACAAAAAACACACCCACAACCACAACACACATCCACCCACCCACACACACACAAACACACCCACACCACAACACACATCCAACCACCCACAACAACACACACAAACAAAAACACCCACACCACAACACACATCCACCCACCCACACCACAAACACACCCCACACCACAACAACACCCCCCACCCCCCCACACACACACCCACAACACCTCCCCCCAAAAACCATCCCCCCCCCCCCCCCCAACAACACACCACAAAACACTCCCCCCCACACCCCCTCCCCCCCCCCCCCCCACACACACACCACAACACCCCCCAAAACCCCCCCCCCCCCTCCACACACACCACAACACCCCCCACCCATTCTTTCCCCCCCCCCCCCACACACACACAAAACACACACACCACAACACCCCCCCCCCCACCCCCCCCCGAAAAGTGGCTTCCTAATTAATGGTGAGTTTAAAAAAAAAACCCACACCCCACACCACACAACAAAACCCGCCGCATCCGTATACCAAAAATCTCACCTTTACTGAACTTTTGAGATGTAACCAAGAAAGGACCCCCCCCCCCCTCCCCCCCCCCTCCCCAACACACACACACACACACACAACACACACACACACACACACACACACACACACACACACAAAAAAAAAGGGTTTCACACAAATGACTTTAGTGGAAAAAAAGAAGTCAAATCAATGTTTTTTCCCCTCGCGCGGGATACCTAGGGACCCGTCATTTATAAAATAGCACCCCCCACCTTCCCGGGACATTCTGTGGCTAGCAATTCCCTCTTTTCCAAATCCCTCTCTTTGTTTCTTCGCCTTTTTTCCTTTTTTTTCCTGTCGCCTGCACTTCTTGGTTCCCACTCTCCTAGCCCCCCCCTCCCCCCCCCCCCCAAAAAAAAAGACTTAAAAAGGTAACCATTTTTCCTTATAAACCCAAGTCGGATGCGCTGGGCCTGACTTGTCAGGCGCTTAATGGCAGCGTGACGAATTTTTGCTCATATAACAGACAACAATAATTGCTGTCTGTGTGTTCGACAACGACGTCAACGAGGACGACGACAAAGAAGAAGAAGAAGGAAAAGAAGAAGAATCAATGTTGACTAATGCGATCCCTTTAAACAGACGACGAAATGGCAACTTTCCTTCTTCTTCCTTCGGATGAGACTATAAACCGAGGTCCAATGTGCGAACGCACGCAGAACATCTTGCACACACGTTAAAAACCTGTTCCTCCTTTCGAAAGAGTCGACGGTCGACGAAATTATTGACAAAACTGCGTGCACACGGGGACTGGATATAAAGAAAAAAATCCCCACATGATTTCTTATTGTATTTTCCTCAAAATCTAACAATATTATAAAATGGATAAGAAACCAAATAACAGATAAATAAATAAAACAATAAATAAAATAGATAAGCAAACTCTCTCCTCATGCCTCTTTTCCCCCTCCTTTTCTTCTTCCTCCTCCCCTTTTTGAGCTATCCCCCCCTTTCCTCCCCCCCCCCCACTCCAACCACCCATACCCCCCCCCCCCCCCCCACAAAACACACATAGAATCAATTCTTTCTCTCCCCGTTACCAAGAAGGCCCTTCGCAACCGGAGCGTTACGCATGAGGCAGCCGAGGCATCGCTTTACGTTTTGATTGTCAGTCCACTTGTAGGTGGTGGTATCGTTCCGAAGCTAGCGTTTTGCTCTTTCTTTCAAACGGAACGTTCGATTTCACATCAGATCTTTCCGCGCTTGTACATTCTTCCCCCTTTTCTGAATTGAGATCAGATTACAGAACCGCTCTTTTCAACGCTTGAAGAGAGAGAGAGGAGGGGGAAGAAGAGTAGAGAGAGAGGTGTGTGTGTGTGGAGAGAGAGATGAGAGAGAGAGAGAGAGTATTGTGTGTGTGTGTGTGTGTGTGGAGAGAGAGAGAGGAGAGGAGGGGGAGAGAGAAAGGGGGGA
>CM054148.1:28871137-28876956 GCA_028751875.1 Rapana venosa | reverse complement strand
CAACTACACTCTAACCTACTAAAAAATACTCTCAAACTACTACTACTACACTACTAACTACCACTACATACTATTTACTACACTACTTACCACGCAAACTACTACTACACTACTACCATACCACTACTACTATTACTAACTACTACTACTCCACTACTACTACTACTACTACCACTACCACTACTACTACTACTACTACTACTACTCCTCCCCACCTCCTCCCCTCCTCCTCCTCCTACTACTACTACTAACTACACTACTACTGCTACTACTTACTACTACTACTACTATAACTACTACCACTACCACTAACTACTACTACTACTACTACTACTACTACTGCTACTACTTACTACTACTACTACTTACAAACTACTTACTACTACTAAAACTACTACACTACTACTACTACTACTACAACTCCTCCTCCTCCTCCTCCTACTCCTCCTCCTCCTCCTCCTACTACTACTAACTACTACTACTACTACACTACTCCTCCTCCTCCTCCACGCAAACTACTACAAACACTACTACCACTAACCTCTACTACTACACTCTACTACTACTACTACTACTACTATTTACTTCTACTACTACAAACTCTACTACTATACACTACTACTACTACTACTACTACCACTACCTCTACTACTACTACTACTACTACTACTACTACTACTACACTATTAACTACTACTATAACTACTATTTACTTCTACTACTACTACTACTACACTACTACTACTACTAAATTACTACTACTACTGCTACACTACTACTACACTACATACATACTACTACTCTACAACTACTACTACTATGCTACTACTATACTGCTACTACTACTCCTCCTCCTCCTCCTCCTCCTCCCCCCAATCTACTACTACAACTACAACTATACTATTACTACTACTCCTAGTACTACTACAGCTACTCCTACTCCTCCTCCTACTCCTACTCCTACTACTACTAAACCAGTTAAAAAAAACACGAAAATTCAGACACAAAGCTTTTTTTATATAAAAAAAAAGAAAACCAAAAAGGTTTTTTGAAAAAAACAAAATCCCAACCAAAACAAATCAGGTTTCTATCTGTTGATGTTTTCAACTTTCTGCAGGCGAGGTTTCAGCTATCATATTCTGGCGCAAACGTGGGTAAGAATAATAATATTTGTATAACACAGAGTGGACCGCAGGGAAACAAAACTAAAATTACAGCGAAAAACAAAGAAAACACAATAACGTAAGCAACTCCCCTCTCCACTCCACCCCCCCCCCCCCCCCCCCACAAAAAAAAGCAACAACAAAAACAACAACAAAGAACCTAAAACAAAGAAAGGGAAAACAAACACACAAAACACACACATACACACACACACACACACACAACACACACACACACACACAACACACGCACGCACGCACGCACGCACGCAAACCTAATATCACTTAGAGTGAACAGACTTAAATTGAAGAACACCCACAACACAACAGAGACATATACACACACTAACACACACACACAACACACACCCACACCGCATACACACACACTAACACACAACAAACACACACACACACACACAACACACACACACACACACACACACACACACACCAACACACACACCACACACCTAATATCACTTAGAGTGAACAGACGTTAAATTGAAGAACACACCCAACACCACACAACACAACACAACACAACACACACACACACACAACACACACACACACACACCACACACACACACACACACACAACACGCACTCACACACACCAACACACACACACACAACACACACACACACCACACACACCACACACACCCCACTCACACACACACACCACACACACTCACACACACACACACACACAAAACACACACAACACCTATTTTCACTTAGAGGAACAGACGTTAAATGAAGAACACACCACACACACACACACACACACCCACCACACAGACACACAGACACACACACACACAAACACACACACCCCACACCTAATACCATTTAGAGTGAACAACGTTAAATTGAAGAACACACACACACACACACACACACACACACACACACCCACACCCCAACACACACACACACAAAACCACAAAAACGTAATATCACTTAGAGTGAACAACGTTAAAATTGAAGACAACACACACACACACACACCCCACACACACACACCACACACACACCACACACACACAAACGAAAGTATCTAAAAGATACCCCCCCCCCACACACACACAACAAAACACAACCATCAACATCAATGTCCTCACCCCTCCCCTTCCCATCGTCTATACACTTTTAGTAACAGACTAAAAATCGAACAACAACAACCAACAACACACACAACACTACCACACAACACCACACCACAAAACACACACACACACACACCCCACAACACAAAACACACACAAACACAACACACCACAAACAACAACACACACACACACCCACAACACACACACACACACACACAAACACACACACAACACACAACACACACACATCACACACACACACACACAACTAACACCACACCACACACACAACACACACACACACACCAAAATCCCCATACTTCTCTCTTCTCCCAATTGCTCAACACACCTAGGCTATCTGTCACATGAGCGAAAAATGCTTGCGCTCCGTTTAAACGCCTACAAGTCCGCCGGCGCGAGCGCGTACCCGCTTTTTGACTTCCCGGGGGAAAGGGAAACACAACTTTAACGCCTTGTGATATAAACCCACTAAGTTAAATTCCTTTGAATATGGTCAGGTTCTTGCCAAGAATCCGGCTAAGCCATTGCATGCACCGAAGATTTTAATTTATTTTATTTTAATCTTTTTTAACCGAGGATATGGAATAAGCACGTATTGCTTTTTAATCCAGTCCCCGTTTTTATGCGGTTTTATAAATTTGTCATCTCTCCCACCGCACACACTGCCTACTCTTACGAAAACGGAACAGATTTTTTAACTGTGCGCAAGAGTTCTGCGCGCGTCGCACACGGGGCCTCGTTTACAGTCCCCCTCCGAAGACTTTTGGGAGATGGAGCTCACTGATGAACTCCAGGAATAAATCCTCCTAACGGGAATCGAACCGGTTGTCAATTTCCACGCAAAGTTTCTAACCACTAGGCTATCCTAGTTGAAGTTTTTTTTTCGTGAAAACTTTGATTCCTCAATACATATAACCAAATACACCACACTACTTTAAAAGGTTTGTTTTTTTTACTTTTTTTTCAAAAACAAAGTATGGAGGCCTCAAATGGTTACCTTAAAAAAGAAAAAAAGTTAAATCAGAACAAAGGCATAGTAGTATTCATCACACCACGCGCACGCACGCGCGCGAGCACACACATTCTACCACATACATTCAACAACAACGTGCGCGCGCGTGATCGCGCAAACGCGCACACACCCAACACACACCCCACCCCACACACACACAAACACCACCCGCGTGCAGAGCACACACCTAACACACCTGCTCTCTCCTCTCTCTCTCTTCTTCCTCTCTCTCTTCTCTCTCTCTCTCTCCGCACACACTCACACACACACACAACACACAACACACACCCCCATACACCCCACACACACACACGTATAACCCCCCACACCCACCCACCCACTCACACACATTATCATCGTTACCTTCACAAAACCCATTGTGGGGGAATTCCAATCAAAATCAATATAATAAACAAGCTAACCCAGTTCTAAACATACACCCCTCCCCCCCCCCCCCACCCCCCACAAACACACAAAAACCCCACAAACATAGAACGACAAGAACCCAAAAAATTAAAAAACCCCAAGACCAACCAAAAAAAACCCAACCCATAAAACAAACCACCACCAACGCAATTGAATTACCTCCCCTCCTGCCTCCTTCCGCCCCCCATCCCCCCTTCCACCATCTTCAACAAATGAACAAATTTGGCCCCTTTTTTTTCTTTTGCGTGATCGCGCAAGCGCGCACACACCCACACACACCCACCCCACACACACAACAAACACCACCCGCGGGAAAGCACCACCCACACACGCTCTCTCCTCTCTCCTCTCTCCTCCTCTCTCTCTCTCTCTCTCTCTCTCCGCACAAAAAAAACAAAAAACCCCCCCCCCCCCCACACAAAAACACACTCAAAACACACTCACAACACACCACTCACCCCCCCCCCCCCCCCCCACCCCCACCCCCACACACACACCCTCCCCCCCCCCCTACCCCAACACATTTTGCAACATACCACACACACAACATAATCAGTATCATTAGCTAATAATTATATCCTAAACACATTCAAAAAGATAACACAAACCCCTATCCTTGAAAGGCAACAATAACGACAACACAGAAACCCCGGTTGCAAAATAAAACAAAACCCAAACAAAACCAAAACCAAAAACAAAACATAACAGACCCCCAGGTGCCTCAAATCCAGCTCTCAGAGGCTAACTCAATAATGGCTTTGCCCTAATTTCACTTTCGTCTTATCCAGAAAAGGAAGCTGGCGAGACAATCTATTTATTTATCTATTTATTTATTTAAGGGGACAGGATAGCTCAGTGGTCAGAGCACTCGCTTTTCCCCCCAAGCTAAGGTTAAGCAGCGTCGAGCGTGGTTACCACTTGGATGGGTGACCGTTTGCAGCGCCTTGGCTTCAGTATAGTCCCTTCCCAGTTCACCCAGCTGTCAATGGGTACCTGCCCTCTTTAGGGTCAGGGAAGGTAAAGCAGCGAGGGAGAGGAGATGGGTGCCGCCCTCAATATGCTGGCCCCTAGAGAAGTTGAGGTCTCTGACGCCTCGCTCCCCTACGACCACGTAGGTTATGGGACACCTTGACCTTTTTTACCTTATATATTTTATTTACTTATTTTATTTATATCGAGGATAATGGAATAAGCACTCATGCGGGTTTTTTTTTAAAAATCCAGTCCCCGCATGTATGCGGTTGTGTAAATTCTGTCATCCGTTGCCACCAGCACACAGTGGCCTACTCTTTCCGAAAAGCGGAACGGGATTTAACGTGCGCACAAGATGTTCTGCGCGCGTTCGCACACGGGGCCTCGGTTTTCCAGTCTCATCCGAAAGACTTCTGGGGAGAGTGGAGTTGGCACTGACGTTTAGTCCAGGGAATAAAACAAAAAAGATATCCCCTTGAACGGGATTCAAACCCGGGGTCGTCAGATTGCGAGCGCAATGTTCTAACCACTAGGCTATCCTGTTTGTAAAACGGTTGTAAACAGCAATCTTGAGGTTCTGTTTCTTCGTTATATTTTCCGTTCCTTGCCTTGGCTCGGGTTTTCGAGGTACATGATGAGATGTTGGTATATGTGACCGTTGGGTTGTTTGTGTGTGCCCACCATGAAGATAGCCACATTCCGACTTCGGGGATGCATGCTGGGCATGCTCCGTGATTTCTGTCACCTATCTAACGCTGGTATGGATTACGGGATCTTTGATGTGCATATGGTGATCTGGAACTACCTCCCTCTCTCCCTTCGCCAACAGACTACTTACGACACTTTTCAAATCCAGCCTCAAGACATACCTAATTCAAACCTATAAGACTTTCCCCTCCTGTTTCATCTCATATCTGCCTTTGTCTTCAACAGCCTAAATCTCATGTACGCTACCAAAGTGTACAACAGTTGTGCCTCTGTGTGTGTTTGTGTGTGTGTGTGTGTGTGCGCGCGCGCGCACGCGTGCGCGTGCACATGTGTATGTACATTTGAACTTTTTAATATTGTTAAGTGTTATTGGTTGTATGGTAAGAATGTGTTGAATGC
>CM054148.1:28861137-28866137 GCA_028751875.1 Rapana venosa | reverse complement strand
GATTTATTCTTAAACCTGCCAAAGTTTGTATAAAAACCATATTAAGCTGTTTAAAGTAGCAACATTGATTCTGACTTATTCTTAAACTTGCAAAAGTTTGTAAAAACCATATTAAGCTATATTAAGTAGCAACATTGATTTTGACTTGTTGAAACTGTTTAGGTTTATGTTTTGCATATGGAAAATTTGCCCGTTGTTGTTGTTGCTGATGGGAAAGTGTGCGCAAGATGTTCTGCGTGCGTTCGCACACGGGGCCTCGGTTTATAGTCTCATCCGAAGGACTTTTGGGGAGAATGGAGTCGGCACTGATGTTAACTCATATTGCAGGCCTAGCTAATGAAGAAAAACTGAAACACAACAAACATACACACACGGAGGTGCACACACACACACACACACACACACATCACGTCATCAAGATGGCGGAAAATACAAACAGCTGATTTATTTTTGTCAAGAGTTTTATGCATTTTCTTCAAAATGACAAGGACAAGAAGCATGAGCGGTGTCCACACACAACCAGGAGCAACACCGGTTAAACTGCCAGCAAGCCGGTCAGCCAAACATCCCTGACAAAAAAACCTGACACTGTCTTCAACACGCAGTCAGCAGAACCGGGCTGTAGCTCATGGTCAACTGGAAGTCAGTGTTCAACAAACGGGAAAAGCAGAAATGTTGATGACAAATTAGCAGAAATGGCCAACATCATCTCTTCCTTGTGCTCCAAAATTTCTTCCCTGGAAATGACCATCCAAGAGCTGAAAGAGGCAGCGACAAATTCAGCGGTTTTCCAGGCAAAGCAGGTCAGTCGATCCAATGCCCAAACTCAAACCGATACATTAAACGCTGTCTATACTTATGCAGATATTGCTAAACAATCTGCTACTTACCTTAACAGCAAAAAGTCCCACAAAACGACGAATAAGTCGACGAATGTTAACTTTATTTCATCAAAACTGAATAAAACATCGAATATGACAGTAACCAAAATGGAACACACAAAAACAAATGACGTCAAAGTTGCTTCGAAGAACGTCAGCAAACCTACTTGCGTAACTTCATCTTCTGGGTCCAGTCCTGCTGGCCAAGAAGTTTCAAAACTCGCAAGTTCCAGAAATCCAGATCTGCCTGTGGCATTGGTCATTCATGATTCCGTGATGAGTGGTGTGCAAGCCCACAGATTAGGACGCTCATACGGGATCAAAGTCTTCACCCGAAAGGCACACACCATTGAAGACATCAACAACGCTGTCGAATCAGCAATTTCCAGAATGAACCGTCCACCGGAGGCAATACTGATTCATGTGTGAATCAATGATTTGAAAACAAAGGACACTGCAACAGCTTCTAAAGCCCTTCTGTTCAAAGCAAAGAAAATCGCTCATGACCACCCCAAGTGCAAAGTCGTTTTAAGTAAAATAGCACCAATAAAAAATAGAACACTACAAATCAAAACGGATCTGTTCAACGCTATCCTTACAGATGATCTTTACGAAAACCCCACCATATCCACCGTGGCCCACGACAACCTCAGAACCAACCAGGTGTTCCTGAAGAATGATGGAATCCACCCCACCAAGAGAGGAAGCAGTGCCCTTGCTGGGAACGTTGGCCGGCATCTTCGGGATCTCTTCTGGGAATCGCCCCGCAAAACGACGAGGAGACCAAGGCACCGTGACTTCCCGACAAGCAGGAACACTCTGTTCTACCCTGACCACAGGCGTCTGGCGGTGAATCGGATCCATGGCTGAACCCCTATGGACCGCTCTATGACTGTTTTAAACAGAAGTGAAAACAACAAACTTCCCCCCTTGCCCCACCCCCCATCCACCCCCCCCCCCCCCACACGCAGGCATATGCACGCACACTCATACATACACACACACAAACACACGTGAGCATGCAAGTACATACGCCCAAACCAACCACAGGCAACAAAGAATCCCTCTATTCATATCGAAGCCATTGGGATGATGGGTTAACGGCAAGGGGGTGGGGGAGTTTTTTTAAACATTGTAACCTTATGTAATTTCGGGCGCAAACTCAACTTATTTAGTATAAGGAATGTTTCCCTTCAAGTTGGCCCAAGTATTATCTACATTCCCTTTAAAGTCCTTTTGATTAGACTAGTAACAGAGGCCACATATGCAGAGTAGGCATGTTTCAAGCTCAAAGTCCATCCTACTTTTATAAATAAAAAGGCCAGCCATGACTGATGGAATCGATGACACAAACATGTCCAGCATGCTCTCCACTACCTGGAATGGGATGGGTTCCACAATGTCAATGTGCCCAAGACATACTGCTCATAAAATTCAGGTCACTGCACCATAACAATCTAAAGGTCTTAGGGAGGTCCTAAAGTCATTTGAATATTATTGCATAACTCTGACTTCCTAGAGATCGACTTGTTTTTGCTGTACTCTTCCGTGTCATTTGAAGACGAACAAACATTTTGATTTTACCCCTTTGTTTAGGGCCTAGACTATTGTTAGTTTTTCCTCTCTTGAGATTTGTACTATAACACACACACACACACACTGGATTACATTCTTGTTTAACCTGAGAGTTGTTTGTACTTTTTAATCCCTGTTATATCGTATTAGTACTTGTACAAAAGTTACATTAGTTGCTTTTTGTTGTTGTTTTTTTTTCTCTCTTTATAATGATAAAAACTTGTTCCTTTAAAATTTTGCAGTGGAACTGTAGATCTGTGTCAACAAATCTACCGTATTTGATTCAGCACCTTGCATCGTTCAGATCTGAGGTTTTAGTCTTACAGTCTTTAAACATTACTAAAAACAGACTACCCAATCTGAAAAATTACTATTATCCACCAATCCATGAAGTTGTTGCAAACGATGCTGAAAAGATTCGGGCTGCCATCTATGTGCATAAAGGCATAGAGTATAATGTATGTACCTCGCCAGTTCCAACAAATGTACCAAATCTACACTCTTGTGCTGCATGCGTAAAACTCACCAAATCTATGAATCTAAACGTCGTTTCTGTGTATCTACCTAAAGGCCCCAATGACAGCAACACAGAATGGTTGCGTACATTGCCAGAATCTAATAATAAATGGTTAATATGTGGGGATTTCAATGCACACTCCCCCTTCTGGGATAAAGACTGTACATCAGTAACCAGTAATCGGTTTATTGAAAACATTATTGATTCTTGTCTTTTTCTACTTAATGATGGCAATGTTACAAGAATCCCAGATATTTCGACTCAAAGACCTAGCGCCTTAGATCTATCTTTCATTTCTCCATCCCTTGCTCATAACTGTAACTGGAAATAGAAGGTGATACTTTAGGAAGTGATCATTTTCCAAATTTGCTATCACTCCTTAATAATGATTCTTTAGAATATGACATGGAAAAAGATGTATACCAAATATAATTATCGTTATGCTGACTGGAATAAGTTTAAAGATATTTTGACACAGATTAATTGTGAAAGTAATTAAAAGTAATGATATTGATATTTTTTATGCCAATTTAAAAAAATTTGTACTGCAAGCAGCTGATAGTTCTATCCCTAAAGTATTCACCCATGAAGTCGAAAAAGCATTCGGGAAATATAATGGGGAATCCTGCCTGTCAAAAAGTTGTAAATGACAAGAAAGCTGCTATAAATATATTTAAGAATAAAACTTCGAAAAATCATTTTTCTTATGAAAAAGGCAAAATTACTTTGTGATAAAACCATTGAACAATAGCAAACTCAATTTTGGTCTTCCTTTTGCTTTCAAGAAGTTAACACTTGTAACGATCTGAAAAAGGTGTGGAATAAATTTAAAGATATGAAAAGTGGGTTAGGCTTCCTAACTGCCAATTAAGATATAAAGACAATGAACTTCCAACTAATTCAGAGAAAGCTAAACGTTCATAAGAAATGTTTACAGACACAATGAGTGATAAAAGTCTTCAGAAAATGCAAAGTGTACAGAGATAAAGAGGCACAAAAAGATATGTATAAAGACCCTGTGGGAGATAATAATCATTACGTCAATGCTCCCCTAACACTGCAAAACTTAAAGATGCTCTCCTATCTCTTGGAACAAAAAGAACATCCGTGGTATTGATGCTATTCAAATGAATTGTTAAAACAGCTGCCAGAAAATTTGATAATGTTATTGCTAGAATTATTCCAATGCTGCTGTCTCAGGGGGTCATTCCAAGCATATGGAAACATTCCATTTTAGTGCCAGTCCCAAATGCAGGTAAATTCTAAAAGTAGATAAAAACAGTAACAGACCTAGCGTTTAACTCTCCACACAGGAAAACTTATGGAAAAAGTAATTTTAAACCGACTAATACATATTGCGGTAAAAACAAATTATCCCTATTAGTCAGGCAGGTTTCAAAAAGGTAGATCCACAGCAATCATCTGATTAAACTCAGCACACAGATTAAACATCAATTGCTTGTAGGAAAAAATTGCTTGCCACCTTTTTGATATAAAGAAGCATATACAGTCTGGCATAAACGACTACTATATAATATAAAAACATGTTATCTGGTAATTTTGTATCATTATATTAAGCATTTCTCTCAGAAGATGCATGCAGGCCAAAGTTGGAAATTCCTATTCACTTTACGATTTCCAACAATGGTATCCACAGGGTTCAGTCATCGCTCCGTATCTTTTCAATATTCTTCTTTATGATCTTCCTAATGTCTTCCAGTATGCCACCATGTCAGTACGCTGATGACATTTTGTATGTGGATGAAAGTTACAATGAAAAGAAAACACAAAAGAGCATCTAAACTACATAAAAATGTATCAGCTTGGACTTAAACAAACTTAATGACTACATTTTTAAAATATGGTCTTTCCCTACTCCTGAAAAGACTAGTCTGTACTTTCAATAATGGAGCTAACCCACCAGTTCTACCTGTTTTCCAATTAGATGGGAAAGTTTGGAATATAAACCTTTGGTGAAGTTTTTAGGGGTACATTTACGTTTACACACTAAGTTGAATTATCACATT
>CM054148.1:28851771-28853137 GCA_028751875.1 Rapana venosa | reverse complement strand
AGAGAGACTGACAGAGACAGAGTAGAAAAACAGAGAGAGGGGGAGGGGTAGAGAGTGAGATACAGAGACATAGAGAGAGAGACAGAGAGAGATAAACAGAAAGACAGACAGAGATGGATACAAATAAACAGATAGAAAGAGACGAAGATGGAAAAACAGAGAGAGAGAGAGAGGAAGAGCCAACCAACCGGCCAGCCAGCCAGCCAGACAGACAGACAGTCAAACAGACAGACAGACAGACAAACAGACAGACAGACAGCCAAACAGACAGACAAACAGCCAAACAGACAGACAAACAAACAGACAGATAGACAAACAGCTACACAGACAGACAGCCAAACAAACAGACAGCCAAACAGACAGCCAAACAGACAGACAGCCAAACAGACAGACAGCCAAACAGACAGACAGCCAAACAGACAGACAGACAGCCAGACAGCCAAACAAATATCCAAACAGACAGCCAAACAGACAGCCAAACAAACAGCCAAACAGACAGCCAAACAAACAGACAGACAGCCAAACAGACAGCCAAACAAACATCCAAACAGACAGCCAAACAAACAGCCAAATAGACAGACAGCCAAACAGACAGACAGCCAAACAGACAGACAGACAGCCGAGGCTGCACAGGCTAAGTGGTGATGGAAAAGTGCCAGCATCAAAAGGAAGGAGACAGACAGTCTTCCCATATGCCAGTCAGTCAGTCATAGCTCCATTCCACTGTACCGGACAGCACGTGCTGCTCTTAGCTGGAAGAGTGTCCTTAACTAACCATTGCCTCCCTCCCTCCCTCCCTCCCTGTCAGGGTATTGGGCGTGCGTTGTGCTCTGAGGGAGCTGTAATAGTGTCAAGTCAAAGTCAAAGTCAAAATGATCTGTATTGAAGGTACAAGATTCAGTTTTTACAACTTTTTTTTTTTTATCCTGCCCTCACCCAAAAAAACAATCAAGAAAATTGACACGTAAAAGTATTCAAAAGACAATGCTAATCAATGTTGAAAAGAACAAAAGTGAATGAGGAACTTTTATAATATACATCCAGACCTCACGATACAAGATAAACTAAATCCAAGACAGTACAACATAAGCGCAAGTCATACGGACAAATAATCGAAATGCAAAATAACGAGGGTAAGAATAGCAATTTACAAACCAGCTATATATTTAAGGTAACCTTGAGCATCAAAGTGGACTATAATTTCTACATCAGGTGTATCTTCAAAAGTTTCCTAAACGTTTGTTTTGAAAGAGCCAATTTTAAAAAGCGAGGTAGATTATTCCATAATCGTCTTCCTGAATAAGCAAGGCTTGACTTACAGAGATTGTTATGGGGCCTGGGCAAAAACAGTCTATGAGTAGGCCTG
>CM054148.1:28826771-28846771 GCA_028751875.1 Rapana venosa | reverse complement strand
TAATAACTTGGGGAGGTTTTAAGACTTTTCGACCCTTAGTATTTAAATAGTCAATGTGATAATTCCACTTGGTGTAGACGTAAAATGTACCCTAAAAACTTCACCAAAGTTTTATATTCAAAACTTTCCATTAATTGGAAAAACAGGTAGAACTGGTGGGTTAGTCCATTTTTGAAAAGTACAAGACAGTCTTTCAGGAGATAGGGAAAACCATTTTTAAAAAGTAGTCATTAAGTGTTAAGTTAAAGCTGATAATATTTTTTATGTAGTAAAATCCCCTTTTTGTTTTGTTTTTCATTGTAACTTTCACCCCAAAATACAAATGCATCACGTACGTATATGGATGCATTACTGGAAGCACTTGGAGATCATAAAGAAGAATATGAAAGTTTCGGACGATGACTGAACCCGGGAATACCCTTGTTGGAATCGTAAAGTAAAAAAGGAATTTCCAACTTTTGGCCTGCATGATCTTTCTGAAAAATGCTTAATATAATGATACAAAAACCAGATAAGCAAAGTTTTTAATTTTATATAGTAGTCTTTTTGGGACAGACCTGACATATGCTTTTTTTAAATATCAAAAAAGGGGGCAAGCAAATTTTTCCTACAAGCAAATTGATGTTTAATCTTGGTGCTGAGTTTAATCAGTTGATCTGCTGTGGATTACCTTTTTGAAAACCTGCCTGACTAATAGGGATAATTTTTTTTACTGCATAATGTATTAGCCCGGTTTAAAATTACTTTTTCCATAAGTTTTCCTGTGTGAGAGGTTAACGCGATAGGTCTGTAACGTTTTTATCACTTTTAGATTTACCCTGCTTTGGGACTGGCACTAAAATGGAATGTTTCCATATGCTTGGAATGACCCCCTGAGACCAGCAGCATTGGAATAATTCTAGCAATAACATTATCAAATTTTCTGGCAGCTGTTTTAACAATTCATTTGAAATAGCATCAATACCAAACGGATGTTCTTTTTGTTCCAAGAGAAAGGAGAGCATCTTTAAGTTCTTGCAGTGTTAGGGAGCATTGACGTAATGATTTATTATCTCCCACAGGGTCTTTATACATATCTTTTTTGTGCCTCTTATCTCTGTACACTTTGCATTTTTCGAAAGACTTTTATCACTCATTGTATCTGTAAACATTCTATGAACGTTTCAGCTTTCTCTGAATTAGTTGGAAGTTCCTTGTCTTTAATCTTAATTGGACAGTTAGGAAGCCTAACCCCACTTTTCATATCTTTAAATTTTATTCCACACCTTTTTCAGATTGTTACAAGTGTTAACTTCTTGAAAGCAAAAGGAGACCAAAATTGACGTTTTGCTTTGTTCAATGGTTTTATCACAAAGTAATTTTGCCTTTTTCATAAGAAAATGTTTTTCTGAAGTTTTATTTCTTAAATATACTTTATAGGTAGCTTTCTTGTCTTTTACAACGTTTTGACAGGCAGGATTCACCATATTTTTCCCGAATGCTTTTTCGACTTCATGGTAAAATACTTAGGGATAGAACTATCAGCTGCTTGCAGTACAAATTTTTTAAAATTGGCATAAAAAATATCAAATCATATACTTTTAATACTTTCACAATTAATCTGTCAAAAATCTTTAAACTTATTCCAGGTCAGCATAACGATAATTTATACTTTGGTATAACATCTTTTTCCATGTCATATTCAAAAGAATCATTATTAAGTGTGATAGCAATTGGAAAATGATCACTTCCTAAAGTATCACCTTCTATTTCCAGTTACAGTTATGAGCAAGGGATGGAGAAATGAAAGATAGATCTAAAGCGCTAGGTCTTTGAGTCGAAATATCTGGGATTCTTGTAACATTGCCATCATTAAGTAGAAAAAGGGACAAGAATCAATAATGTTTTCAAAAAAACCGATTACTGGTTACTGATGTACAGTCTTTATCCCAAAAGGGGGGAGTGTGCATTGCAATCCCCACATATTAACCATTTATTATTAGATTCTGGCAATGTACGCAACCATTCTGTGTTGCTGTCATTGGGGCCTTTAGGTAGATACACAGAAACACGTTTAGATTCATAGATTTGGTGAGTTTTACGAAATGCAGCACAAAGTGTAGATTTGGTACATTTGTTGGAACTGGCGAAGTACATACTTTTATACTCTATGCCTTTATGCACATAGATGGCAGCCCGAATCTTTTCGCATCGTTTGCAACAACTTCATGGATTGGGGGATAATAGTAATTTTTCAGATTGGGTAGTCTGTTTTTAGTAATGTTTAAAGACTGTAAGACTAAAACCTCAGATTTTGAACGATGCAAGGTGCTGAATCAAATACGGTAGATTTGTTGACACAGATCTACAGTTCCACTGCAAAATTTTAAAGGAACAAGTTTTTATCATTATAAAGAGAAAAAAAAACAACAAAAAGCAACTAATGTAACTTTTGTACAAGTACTAATACGATATAACAGGGATTAAAAGTACAAACAACTCTCAGGTTAAACAAGAATGTAATCCAGTGTGTCAAAGTCAAGTCAAGTCAAATTTTTTTTTCCAGATGGTACATTGAATAAGCAATGCATTTGCTTTTTTTCATCAAGCCATCTATCTAAGAACAAATTTCGTAATGATTATACTAAGACACTACATTATTGCATCATTTACGGTTAAATTAAACCAGTAAAAAAAAGAGGAAAAAATCGATAAGGAGATACATTGAAAATACAAATTACCACATATACATATACATGCACACACATACTCATGCACCCTGAGCGCGTGCGCGCTCACGTCCAACCCACATTAATTAAAAATGTTTTAAGAATTAAAAAAAGAAAATCATAAAACGTCAGGACAAAACAAATTACTTCACCTACTGTTACATCCATTCTTTCACGTTTATTTCTTTAGATAATAAAAAGGGACAAGAATAAAACGTTAGAAAATTTCTAGGCATTCGTCATTTACTGACAATATTACCTTCAATGACCTCCCTCCTCTCCTCCTCACCCAGTAAACGTTTGCTTTTTTTGCGTTCATACTTTTCAAATAGCGCTTTAAAAATTAAAAAAAAACATAATCACACAATAGCTATCAAAGCAAGATAAGTCAATAACATTTATAAAATTTATTATCATAATAGAGATACAAAATTTTAACAAACAATCGCCCATCACCATGAGACAACAATATAACAAATGATCCCCATCACCATGAGACAACAACATAACCATGATAACAGAAAAGCATTGGAAAGGATGGGGGTGGGGGAGGAGTATCAGGGGGAAGGGGAAATACAATCAAATTAATAGTTTAAAAAAAACAAATATTCAAACAAGTAGAACCCCTATACGATACAGAATTCAAAGCCCATAATCCACTGGACTATCAAACTAAAAACAATATCATACTAAAACAGTATCGCTTATAATAGTACTAATAATCTCATCTCTAACTGCAAAAAAAACAACATCCACGATAAAAATCTATTGAATTAGACAAGACAAAGGGGCAATGAGGAGAGGAGAAAGGGAAAGGAGAGGAGAGGAGAGAAGAGAGATAGAGAAAGAGAGAAGAGAGAGAGAGGGGAGAGAGAGGGGGAGAGAGAGAGAAGGACACACTATCAAGCTATTTTTAAAATTTCCTCCTTTCCACTTGTTTCAACATTGCAGATTATTTACTAGCTTGCATAGATTACTCTTACTTCTTTGCATAATTAGTGTGCCTCTTTCCTGCCTCCCCCTCCCTCCACACATATACAGTGTGTGACTGTAGAATTTCTAGTCTCAGTAAGACATACTTGAATTTTTTGTTGTAAGGAATACCATTAGTGCTGGTAAATGTAAGTATGGTTGATTTTGCCGTATTAATCATGGTTGATTTGCCTTATTAGTCAATTCCTAAGCATTCATGCATTTGTTTGGCTTTTAGCTGTGTCTTGAACTGATTTTTTGTTTTTGATACATTTTAAGCGTTTTTGGAGCTTGTTCCTAAGTCACTACCTGAGTACAGAAGCTTGTTTTGTAAAAATTATTTCTTGGTCTCGGAAATGTTAGTAGATGATTATGTCTGTTTCATTGATTTTGAAGCTATTGTGTGATCTTTGGAGGGGCCCTTTCCATTGACAACTTTTCTGGACAAATAGAGCTTTATTTAGAATAAAGTCTGTTTTTGAAGGTTAGGATATTTATTTCCTTATAATCGTTGAAGGTTAGGGAGCTTGATTTTAGTTAGAACAAGTTTCAGTGCTCTTTTATATAATCTATGAACCAATTTTAAATTTGTATCACTGCAGCTGTCCCAAAGAGATGAAGCATAGTCAACTATAGGCAAAATATGGCCGCAAAAAAAGAGTTTGCGAGAGTGGTAAGAAAATGTTTTATTTTTGATAAAATGAAGTAGCTTGTAAGAAAGACGTTTTCCTAGCGCCATCCACATGGTCAGTCCAAGTAAAATTTTTGTCAATAATTACACCCAGAATTCTGTGGAGTCAACTTCTTCAATTACTCTTTTACCTATCAACAGAGGTTGGGAATTTATCTTTCATTTTTTTGTCTCTTTTGTCTTGCTAGTACATACATACACTTAGTTTTTCGCGTATTTTTGGGACATATGGTTTAGCTGAGTCCCAAATAACCAATCTGTCAATATTGTGTTGAAGTTTGATTGTAAATCTGTGGGGGTCAGAATCACTACAATAGAGGGATGTGTCATCAGCAAACATTCACAGCTACATTCTAGAAATTGGGGTAAGTCATTTACATAGATTGAAAATAGAAAGGGACCCAATATTGACCCTTGTGGTACCCATGTTTAATAGGTACTAGTTCTGATGTTTGATTTTTGCAGTTACTAGCTGCTGCCTATTCGACCCAAAAAGCTTTTCAAAAGATTTTTTCGTTTTTGGTGTTAGTTTATACAAGTGAAGTTTACGCAATAATAAGGGAAAGAGTGTTACATCAAATGCTTTTTCAAAGTCAACAAAAAGAAGGCCTGTATAATTTATTTTCATTGATTTTTGTGTAGGAGACTGTCTGTAATTTGTGTAAGAGTTGTGTGACAGGAATTTTTTTACGGAAAACCTGACTGATCTTCATTTAATTAGATTGTTGTTTACAAAGTAGGAATATACGGATTTTTGGATATGTTTTTCGAAGGGTTTAGATAAGACAGACAGAATTTAAATTGGGCCTGGGAATTTGAAGGACAAGCAGCATCACCTGATTTGTGGACTGGTATGATTTTTGCCTTTTTAAATTTTGACAGGAAAGTTTTTTTTTTCATGCACAAGTTATACAAAGTATGTCAGTGTTCCAGCTATAACTTGACCACAAAGCTTAATTATTCTTCCATCTAGATTGTCTAAACCAAAGTGTTCTGGAACTTTTTTGAAAAGACAGGCTTTCCAAGATGTCTGTGATTGTCATTGGCAGTAGTTTGAATGGGAATTTTATTTTTTTGATTTGATATATTGTTCTAAGTAATGGGGATCATTTTCATTTGACTTGTCATTTGTTATTACTTTTCGGCAATGTTTGAGAAGGGGTTTTTCAATTTCATCAGCTGATAATTATATCTTTAACTGTCTGTTGACTTTTGAGTGTAGGTTATTACATAATGAAATTTATGGCTTTCCATACTTGGGGAGAGTCGGTAGTTGTTTAAATTTAAAAACTTTTGAATGTAATCACGTTTTGATTTGCGTTTTAGTGAAGTTACTTTTTTTCTTTGTGCCCTGAAGCTCATTTGAACCAGTGTTTTCAAAAAGTCTCTTAGATGTAATTTTGGATTCTATGTCTTTTGTTATCAAGGGGTTTGATTTTTTCTTGAACTTTTTTTTTTTATGAAAGGGGCTTTTTTGTCGTATACTGAAGTAAATGTCCTAATCCAAAATTCAGCAGCTTCATCAGGGGTCTCTGATTTGGTATATGTCATGTAATGGCGAGTTTGTCAAGTCTGAAAGGAAATCTTGCTCGTTAAAGTTTTTAAAAATTTTCCCGTAAAAAATAGTTTTATGCCCTACTTTAGGTATTTTTATACGATTTTTAAACCAAGTAAAGCACACTGGATTATGAAACACTGCATCCACATGAGGGAGCACATACTTCTGTTATGTGTTGTTTTGTAGTATGTAGATATGATCTATTAATGTTCTAGAGTTATTTGTATCCGAGTTGGTCTATCTATTAGTTGATCTAGGCCAAACATAGTAATGTTGTGGCTCCATTTTGGTTTAGGTTTTAATAAGTCTATGTTAAAATCCCCAAGAACAAATTTTTTCATTGTTTAAAAGTATTACCTCGTCCATAAGGGAGTTGAATTTTTTTAGCCAGTCTATGGTTTTGAAGGATTTCTGTATATAAATCCTATTAATATTGGTCTATTGTGTTTTAATTTTATTTCAATCCACATGGATGCAATGTCATAAACCTCAGGTTTTATATTCTTTTACAACTGAGCGAGGAGGCTATATTTGTAATAACCTGGTGGACTTGGGTTTGTGAGGATCTTCAGGAAGATTTGATACCCTGGAATATTTATGTGTGCATCTGTTACATTTGGAGAAAGTCGGGATTCAGCTAGACAAAACAAATGAAACTGATTTCCACTGTTGTATAGTATGGTTGCAATGTCATCTTTTTTATTTGTTGCACTGTTGATATTCAGGTAGCCTACTCGGAGAGAGGAAAAACTAACAATAGTCTAGGCCCTAGACAAAGGGGTAAAATCAAAAGGTTTGTTCGTCTTCAAATGACACGGAAGAGTACAGCAAAAACAAGTCGATCTCTAGGAAGTCAGAGTTATGCAATAATATTCAAATGACTTTAGGACCTCCCTAGGACCTTTAGATTGTTATGGTGCAGTGACCTGAATTTTATTAGCAGTTTTTTGTCTTGGGCACATTGACATTGTGGAACCCATTCCATTCCAGGTAAGGGGAGAGCATGCTGGAAATTGTGTCATCTTTCCATCATATGGCTGGCCTTTTATTTATAATAGGATGGACTTGAGCTGAAACATGCCTACTCTGCATATGTGGCCTCTGTTACTAGTCTAATCAAAAGGACTTAAAGGAATGAGGATAATTTACTTGGCCAACTTGAAGGAAACATTCCTTATACAAATAAGGTGAGTTTGCGCCGAAATTACATAAGGTACAATGTTACAAAACTCCCCCACCCCCCCTCCCCCTTGCCGTTAACCCATCATCCCAATGGCTCGATATGAATAGAGGATTTCTTTGTTTGCCTGTTGTTGGTTTGGGCGGTATTGTTCTGCTGTCAATGGTTTGTGTGTGGATGTATGAGTGTGCGTGCATATGCCTGCGGTGTGGGGGGGGGTGGGGGGGGGGGGGGGGGGTAATGGGGAAGTTTGTTGTTTTCACTTCTTTTTAAAACATCATAGAGCGCTCCATACGGGTTCAGCCATGGATCCGATTCACCGCCAGACGCCTGGGTCAGGGTAGAACAGAGTGTTCCGCTTGTCGGGAAGTCACGGTGCCTTGGTCTCCTCGTGGTTCTGCGGGGCGATTTCCAGAAGAGATCCCGAAGATGCCGCCAATTTCCCAGCAAGGGCACTGTTTCCCCTTCTTGGTGGGGTGAATTCCATCATTCTTTAGGAACACCTGGTTGGGTCTGAGGTTGTCGTGGGCCACGGTGGATATGGTGGGGTTTTCGTAAAGATCATCTGTAAGGATAGCGTTGAACAAATCCGTTTTGATTTGTAGTGTTCTATCTTTTGTTGGTGCTATTTTACTTAAAACGACTTTGCACTTGGGGTGGTCATGAGCGATTTTCTTTGCTTTGAACAGAAGGGCTTTAAAGGTTTTGCAGTGTCCTTTGTTTTCAAATCATTGATTCCACAATGAATCAGTATTGCCTCCGGGGGACGGTTCCTACTGGAAATTGCTGATTCGACAGCGTTGTTGTTGTCTCAATGGTGTGTGCCTTTCGGGTGAAGACTTTGAAACCCGTATGAGCGTCCTAATCTGTGGGCTTGCACACAATATCACGGAATCATGAACGACCAGTGCCCCAGGCAGATCTGGATTTCTGGAACTTGCCAGTTTTGAAATTTCTTGGCCAGCAGGACTGGACCCAGAAGATGAAGTTACGCAAGTAGGTTTGCTTGACGTTCTTCGAAGCAACTTTGACGTCATTTGTTTTTGTGTGTTCCATTTTGGTTACTGTCATATTCGATGTTTTATTCAGTTTTGATGAAATAAAGTTAACATTCGTCGACTTATTCGTCGTTTTGTGGGACTTTTTGCTGTCAAGGTAAGTAGCAGATTGTTTAGCAATATCTGCAAAGTATAGACAGCGTTTAAAAGCATCGGTTTTTAGTTTGAGTTTGGGCATTGGATCGACTGACCTGCTTTGCCTGGAAAACCGCTGAATTTCTCGCTGCCTCTTTCAGCTCTTGGATGGTCATTTCCAGGGAAGAAATTTTGGAGCACAAGGAAGAGATGATGTTGGCCATTTCTGCTAATTTGTAAACAACATCTCTGCTTTTCCGTTTGTTGAACACTGACTTCCAGTTGACCATGAGCTACAGCCCGTTTCTGCTGACTGCGTGTTTGAAGACAGTTGTCAGGTTTTTTGTCGGGGATGTTTGGCTGACCGGCTTGCTGTAGTTTTAACCGTTGTTGCTCCGGGTTTGTGTGTGGACACCGCTCATGCTTCTTGTCCTTGTCATTTGAAGAAAATGCATAAAACTCTTGACAAAAACAAATCAGCTGTTTGTGTGTGTGCGTGTGTGTGTGTGTGTGTGTGTGTGTGTGTGTGTTCTTACTAACAAAGTCTAGTATACACGGTGTAACAACTAAACAAAAAGCGCACAAACGTCAAATGGGGGACGGACAGTCAAAATCTAAGTCAAAGTCCAAAACACTTTAATCATCCCATGATTCTAATTACAATACTGACAGACACATTGATACGTATCACAATCTCGAAAGACACACACACACACTCAAAAAGCTACATGTCATATTGGTATATATTTTCATCTTGGTTTCCCGTTGGTTTAACATGTCATGTTGGTTTAAATTAAACATTTCCAGATATAACTTCTCACACACAGATGGTACACTATACTAGCGGAGACCCACGGCTCGCAGAGCAGAAAATCGTCTGACTGGTTCCAGCAGAGCTAATCCTTCCATCCATCTTTCTTTCTATCCCTCCTTCCTTCCTTCCTTTCTTCCTTCCCTCCTTCCTCCCTTCTTTTTTTCCTTTCCCTTTCCCCTTTCTTTCATCCTTTTTTTTCCTTCCTTCCTTCCTTCTTTCCCTTCCCTTTTTTCCTTCTTTCCTTCTTTCCTTTTTCATTTCTTCCTTCCTTCCATTCCTTCCTTCTTTTCTTCCTTCCACTTTCTTTCGTCCTCTCCATTTCCTTCTTTCCTTCCTTCCTTCTTTTTCCCCCCTTTCTTCCCTTCCTTCCTTCCTTCTTTCGTCCTTTTTTCCTTTCTTCCTACCTTCCTTCCTCCTTCCTTCCTTTTCCCCCCTCTTCCTTCCTTCTTCTTTCTTTCTTTTCTTCCTTCCCTTCCTTCTTTCGTCCTTCTTTCCTTCCTACCTACCTTCCTTCCATCCTTCCTTCCTTCTTCCCCCTCTTCCTTCCTTCTTTCTTCCTTTCTTTTCTTCCTTTCCCTTTCCCTTCTTTCCTTCCTTCTTCCCCTCTTCCTTCCTTCCTGCCTTCTTTCCTTCTTCCTTCCTTCCTTCCTTCCTTCCTTCTTTCCCTCCTTCCTTCCTTCTTTCCTTTTTTCCATCCGTCTTTCTTTAATTATTATGTCATCCTATCCTGATTGTTCTAACACTCTTGAAGATGGATGTCGGCTTTGTGTAAAAACGTGTGTGCGTGCGTGCGTGCGCGCGCACGCGCGTGTGTGTGTGTGGTGTGTGGTGGTATTGTGTGTGTTTTGTGTTTTGTTGTATTGTGTGTGAGTTTGTGTGTGTGTCTGTGTGCGTATTGTGTGCGTTGTTTGTGTGTGTGTGTGTTGTGTATGTATGTATGTGTGTGAATGTGTGTGTGTGGTCTCTGTGTGTGCCCCTGTGTGCGTATGTGTGTGTGCGTTGTATTGTGTGGGAGTTTGTGTTGCATGTCGTGTGCGCGCGTGTGATGTGTGTGTGTGTGTTGTTTTTGTGTGTGTGTGTTGTATTGTGTGTGAGTTTGTGTTGTGTCCAGCTTATGAGTGTTTTTGTGTGTGTTTGTATGTGTGTAAGTGTGTGTGTGTTGTGGTGTGTGTGTGTGGTTTTTTGGTTTGGTGTGTTTGTGTGTGTGTGTGTGTTCTGTCTGTCTGTCTGTTGTGGTCTGTCTCTGTGTATCTCTCTGTGGTTTTTTGGTCATATGCATTCGGCGTGTGTGGCTGGACTCGTTATGTGAAACGAAAGGAGAGAGAGAGAGAGAGAGAGGAGGAGAGGGGAGGGGGAGAGAAAATAAAGGATGTGTTTTGTTTGTGTGTGTGCGTGCATGCGCGCGCGCGCGCGAGTATGTGTGTGTTTCTTCTGTCTGGTCTGTATTTTGTGTCTCTGTCTCCGTTTCTGTCTTTATCTGTATGTCTGTCTGTCTGTGTATATGTCTATGCCTGTTTCTGTCTGTGTCTGTAAGGAAGCATGCGTGCGTACGTGCGCGAGCGCGTACTCACAGGCATCCGTACTGACGTACATATGTATGTCTGACTATTTTTCTTCTACGTGTATAATTATATTGATTCTAGACATCAACCTTCTTCTTTTTTCTCTTGTTCGTTTTACACCGTCAGATGTGTCTGGGAAAAATAATGGCACATCCTTTCCAGCTCCTCTCGTGGGTCGTACAGCTTGGTTTGCACAGGTTTAAGGTTACACGCCACAGTTATTTTTTGGGGCAGTTTTCCTTCTATTTTCATATCTTACTCTTGCAGTCGTACTGCAATTACTAAAGTATCCACATAAATAAAAACCACTGTTGTGAACAATTAGCCCCTGACTCAAAACTCGGGACAATTTGAACAAATTTGGTAGGTTTGAACACATTTTTTTCAATTTTTCAGCAAACACTCTATCCCCTCAGTCCTTTGTCGTCTGCTAGCTGCCTCACCACAATATGCATGCGCGGGGGTCAACATTGTAGGAACACAAGCAATCTCGGGGGTTTTTTTAATGATCATTTCCCACTTTCTCATCATCACAACCTGGTGTTTAATCTATGGCCTCAAAACCCCCAAAAACAAGTACACAGTGCATTTTTCGTTCTTAAAAAAAACTGTTGAAACCAGCAAACAATTTTTCTCACAGCACTCTAAAGTGTCTTCGATTTTTACCGTCTGTTTACTTAAAGTGATATTAGACGAACTAGCACTCTATACAAGATACTACGTGCTTAAGTAAGGCTAAGTAAATAATGCTTTTTTTTCATACTTTTAAAAAAAAAAAAATTTTAAAAAAAAACCCAAAAACTTTTTTTTTGGTCCGCACCAAATAAAAGACCTACATGACCCCAGAGCTACCCCGGGAGTAAAACCAAATGGGAAAAGAGAGAGAGAGGGGAGAGGAGAGGAGAGGAGGAGGGGGTGGGGGGGGGGGGGGGGGCAACGCAATTTTTCCCTGGGGTCACTGAATTCACAGCGTTGCCCCTTTTTGAAGGATGTGCTCGCCACGGGTTTTTCTTGCCCACAGGCAGGCACACACAGGGGGAATAGGAAACGAGTTCCTTTGTGGCCTGTTTCCCTCCTGAAAGTTTTTCCCCAATGGCCTGACCAATTGACCGGGTTCCAAGAGACAAGAAGAAGAAAAAGAAGAAGAAGAAGAAAGAAAGAAAGCAGACCCTTTCACGAACCAAAGCCCCAGTGCAAAATAAAAAAACACGCCACCGCACTCCCAGGCAGGCGGCGGCAGGCAAAGAGGCCGGGCGGCAGGCACTCACTCTATAATTATACAGGCGCGCTGGGCAGGCGGGCGGGCCCATGCAAAATTTATATGCACGCGCGCAAGCGAAAGACGGCTTCGTGTATACAGAGGAGACAAACCCATAACGTCACGAACCTTAGGGGCTCAAAATTCTTTTTGCAACGTTGCCGTATTCGTGAAACCACTGCCCAACATACGACACATCGCGCCCTGCTTAAACACGCGGGCGCGCCACGCGAGCAGCAAACACACACTCCAAAACCTCTCACCCCCCCAAACACAACACATCACACACACAACCCACACACACACACACATTCCCCCTCCTCTCTCTCTCTCTCTCTCTCCCTCTTTTCCCTCCTCACCCTCTCTCTCTCTCCCTCTCATCCAACACACCAACACTCAACCACAACACACACACACAACACAACCCCAAAACACTCCACCCACACACCACAACCCTCACAAAACTAACAACAACTGGGGAGGGGAACCCGTTTTTAGAACATTGTGCTCGCAATTGACGACCGGGTTCGATTTTCCCCTTCAAAGGGGGTATTCAAGGGGGTATTTTCCCCCGGAGTTTAAAAAACCCGTGCAGACCCACCTCCCCAAAAATCTTTGGGTGAACAAAAACCGAGGGGCCCCCCGTGTGCGAACGCACGCAAAAAACCCCGCGCCACTAAAAAACCCTGTCCCTTTTTGTAAGATAGGCCATTGTGGCCGGGAACGATGGCAAAATTTACAAAAACCCCAACAAAATAGTCCCCCCGAAAAGCAAGGAAATTTGGGCAAAAACCTAAAAGAAGAAGTTGGGACAGCGTTTCCCCTTTGGCATCACTACTGGATCCCCTTCATACTGGCATGGGAAAAAACATATTGACATCTTTTCCCACTTTTTGATATTTTAAAATATACGGCCCCCTAGACTGACAAAAATTTCCTTTCCCCAAATACCCACCCACCCCCCCTCCATCCCCTTTTCCCTTTCCCCCAAATCCCCAAAACCTCCCTTTTCCCCCCCTTAACCACTTCCCCCCCCAACTTATCCCCTCCCTCTATGACCCCTCCCCCCTCCCATATCTTTTCACCCCCTCCCCACCCCCCCAAAATCTACCCCCCCCTCCCGATGATCTATCCCTTTTCCCCCCCTGCCTAATGGCAGAACCGCACTCACAATTTGATGACCGGGGTTGCATCCCGTTTTAAAAGGGGGTTTTCCCCTGGTTAACATCCGGCGCCCACTCTCCCCAAAAGTCCTTTTGATGAGACAATAAACTATTCCCATGCGCGAACGCACGTAAACTCTTGCGCACAGTTAAACCCTGTTCTTTTTTTAAAGAGTAGCCATTGGTGCGGGTGGGAACAGATGACAAATGAAAAAACCCAAATACACACGGGGTTTGGTGTAAAATAGCTAAGGACTTTTTCCCTTACCCCATAGAAAGAAAAAAATAATTTTTAAAAATAAATAACTTACTCCTCTCCATTCAAAATTTTTCTTCCCCCTTTAAATTACACCTAACTCCCTCCACCCCTTTTTCACCCTCCTCCCCCCCCCCCCCCCCAATTTAAACACCTAAAAAAATAAAATTAAATAAGCCTCCAACCCCAAAAACCCCTTCAAGGGGAATTAAATTTTTCATTTGGGGAAGTTTTGCTGAAATAAACGTTGCCAACTGTATTTAGTATTTTTGGGGGACATTATAAAGGGTGAAGAAAAAACCTTCCCGATGGCAACATTACCCCCATTCAAGGCTTTCACAAACGTTTCATTCCTTTTTTTTGTTTGACATTGCTCAAATCCAAAAAAAGCTTGTATCTGAGGAAAAAAGCACCATTTTTTTTAAATTGTAACCTACTGTTTCCGGCTGAAACAAAACGGGGAAAATGAAATTTTGAAAAGCTTTTTGTTATTTCCGGTAATATTTGGCCCCCTTACAGTTTGGAACTTTTTTTTCAATAAAAAATTGAAAACTAAATTGCACCAACAATTAGCTTGGCTATAGGAAATTTTCACTTTTTGAGGATCACCTTTTTCTTCTAATCCTCTGATTTTGGGGAAAATGTGTTGTCTATCTTCCCTGTTTTTGGGTTTTTTTTTAAATTTTATTTTTGGAAGGGTAGTTGGGAAAGGAGGTATGTAACTTGGTGGGGAAAAAGAGGAAATAAGGAGGGGGGTAGGAAGGTAAGTTGGAGGGGGTGCTGTGGAGGGGGGTCCAGGGGGTGTTTTGGGGGATACGTGGGGGAGGGGTGCGTTGGGGAGGGACGGATTCAAAGGGATCCCCCATAAATTGGGCATTATAAACTTTAAATATAAATCAAACTGGCCCAAGCTGGGACCGCACGTCGAATTTAAACCCTTTGGGGGCGGCATACGGGACTGGGGAAAAAAAGCCAAAGAATAAATAAAAATAAATTTTAAGAAAAACCTTCCCCTTCCCCTCTCTCTTCCCTCACCACACCCCACACACACACCCACCAAAAAATAAAACATTCACACCAACCCTCCACACAACACAGCGCGGCACACCGAAAAAGACATCCCCAAAAAATTTTACAAAGCCCCACAAATAAAATTCATTCCTTTTTAACTCAAATTTTTCCAAACAAACCCCTTCCCACCACCCCCCAAACCCCCCACCACCCACCCAACACCCAAAAACCCCACAACCCCACACACAAACCAAAAACACCACCCCAACACAACCAAACCACCCAACACACTACCCCCCCCCCCCCCCCCCCACCCCCCCACCCCCACCCACCCCCCCACCCCCCCAAAACCCCCCCAAACCCAACCCCACCCCCCCACCCCCAAAACACCCACCCCCCACCCCCCATCCCCACATAAAACCCCCCCCCCCCCCCCCCCCACCCCCCCCCCCCCCCCCCACCCCCAACCCCCACCCCCAAAAAATTTTTCCCCCCAAAACACCAAACACACACCCCCAACCACCAACCCCCCACCACCCCAAAACCCCCAAAAAACTTCAACCCCTCCAAAATTTTATAAAAACAAATTAACCCACAAAAAAACTCCATCTTTTCTTTGGATCATAAAACCTATTGCAAAAGCCATAATGATTTTTTGGGGGTTTTCCCCCGGGGCCGGCCGCCAGAAATTTTATTTACTTCTTCAAATAGAAAAAAACGGGGGGGGGGGGGGGTTTTAAGGGGGCAAAGGGGGGGGGAGGGTTTAAAAAAAAGGAAAGGAAAATCTTTAAAAAGTTTTTAAATGTACCACAAAATATTTAAAGTAACCAAAAAAAAATGGAATTTTTAAAGAAAAAAACTGGGTTTTTGTTTATAAAAAATTTAATAAAGTTTTGTTTTTTTATATTATACTAAAAAAACCCAAATTTTGGAAGAATCGCATTTTAAAATTTTTTCTTTTTAGTTTTTTTGTCTTTTATTTCGAGGGAAAGGAATAAACATTCATGTGCTTTTTTTATCCAGTCCCCCTGGCTGCAGTTTTTGTTTTTCATCCGTTCCCACCGCCAGACAATGGCCTACTCTTTCGAAAAGCGGAACGGGTTTTAACGTGTGCGCATGATGTTCTGCGTGCGCTCGCACACGGTACCTCGGTTTATAGTCTCATCCGAAGGGTTTTTGGGGAGAGTGGAGTCGGTACTGATGTTAACTCCAGAGAAAAAATCCTCTCGAACGAGATTCGAACACGGGTTCGCAGATCACGAATATATCACTCTAAGCACCAGGCTATCCCGTCCCCCCAGTATACAAACATCAAGCAAGTGATACTCATCTTCTATTGTGTTGCGTATAACACTTTCATTTTCCTTTTTTGCTCTCATGATAGTTCTATATTATCTCCCTTGCTCTAACATGGGGACGGGATAGCCTAGTGGTTACAACCTTGCGCTCGCAATCTGACGACCCGGGTTCGATTCCCGTTCAAGGGGATATTTTCCCCTGGAGTTAACATAAGTGCAGACTCAACTCTCCCCAAAAGTCCTTCGGATGAGACTATAAAACGAGGTCCCGTGTGCGAACGCATGCAGAACATCTTGCGCACACGTTAAATCCTGTTCCGCTTTTCGTAAGAGTAGGCCATTGTGTGCCAGTGGGAACAGATGGCAGAATTTATAAAACTGCATGCACACGGGGACTGGGTGGGGGTTCTTTTTTAAAAAGCGCGTAAGCGCTTATTCCATTGTCCTCAATATAAAAGAATTTTTAAAAATTTTAATTTAAAATAACAGCAGTGCCAACTCCACTCTCCCCAAAGTCCTTCGGGTGAGACTATAAACCGAGGTCCCGCGCGCGAACGCATGCAGAACATTTTGCGCACACATTAAAACCTGTCCACCTTTTGTAAGAGTAGAACATTGCACTGTGTGCCGTAGGAACGGATGACAAAACTTATAAAACTGCATACACACCGGGGACTGGATGTTAAAAAAACACACGAGTGCTTATTCCATTATCTTCGAAATAAAAGAATAAATAAATATTATATATATAGTGTACAAGCATCAAGCAAGTAATAATCATCTTCTATTGTGTTATGTACAACGCTTACATTCCTTCCTCTCTCTCTCTCTCTCTCTCCTCTCTCTCTCTCTCCTCTCTCTCTCTCCTCTCTCTCTCTCTCCCTCCGCTCTCTCTTTACTCTCTCTCTCTCTCTACTTCTCTTCTCTCTCTCTCTCGTCTCTCCTCTCTCTCTCTCTCTAAATTTGAACCGTAGTAGGTATGAGATGTATATTGTTTTCAGGTAACCAAATGATTGTAGAACATAGATAGGTGCTGCTAAATAAGATATTTTCCTATTTTCTTTTCTATATTGTATTGTAGCCTAAGGCCAATGTGCAATTAAATCACTTCAGAGTTTCAGAGAGAGTTTCTCGCTCTCTCTCTCAAACACTTTGTTGAAAGGCTGCTGCGATATGATATACTCAATATGGATGATTTTTTATAGAGCATCTTCTCTCTATGATTGGGTTATGGTTGATTTAAGGTTTATAATCATGTAATTTTCTTCTGTATTCAGTCATACTTTGTTACTGACATCATCTATTTGTATGAGTTCGCTATCTATATGTGTGTGTATTTCTTCTTTAATCAGTCATAAATCATTATTTGTTTGTGCATTTGTTTTGCCAGTGATATGAATGAACTCACTGTTCCATCCTGAGCCCAACATACAAATGTATTGTGGTCCAAGGCCAATGTACATTAAATCATTTCAGAGTTCAGAGTTCAGAGTTCTCTCTCTCTCTTTCTCTCGGTATAGTTGCATATTATCTCCCCTGCTCTATCATTTAATTAAATCATGGGAGCTGGTGCGATCTCTGCAAAATCGTTATCTGCCTATGAAATATTTTCATTCCTGCATTCTAGCCCAGTTCCAAAAGCTGTTTCAGTTATTGATGTCAGCTTATTGCTAAGGCCCACACTAAAATGTCGTTATGTTGTAAACACGTTTTGTGTTAAGATCGCCTTCAGCTATTTCAAGCTCCTAACGCAACAACCTGCACTCTCCTTTGTTTAAAGGAGAAGAGGAAAAAAATCCTCTGAAGTCGTAGTATGGCTGCCTATAATCGTGAGTACTTTGAAAGAGTCTTACACGCCAACTCTCATCCGGTGTACTACTTCCTTATCTCACAGTGAGTGATTCCCAGGTGGGATGATGAAGTGAGTCAGAGTGTGGCACGTTCCGGGTGACCCCCCCCCAGGGTGTAAAGCTGGGGAACGCACAACAACAACAGTAACAACAATAACAATTTTCCTGCACTGGGAACGTTGGGTGTGTTGGAAGCACTTGCCTGTCCTGCCAGTGGAGAGAAGCCAGCAGCAACCTTTGGCTGAAGCACAGATGGTTTCTCGCTGTCAGTTTGCCTCCCTTTGGTCAGCATGGGAACGCCATTGCTTCTAGACGTCTGCTTCTCTTCTCAGGACCTCGACCAACGGTTTTTGGCTACACACCACCTTTAATTTTTTGCCCCTTTTCTTTCTATTTTCCTATATTACTTTTCGCATTCATACCGCACGCATGTACTAAGGCATCCACAGAAATAAAATAAAAAAACTTTTTTTGGTGAAAACTTAGCCTCTTACTCAAAACTTGTGTGATTTTACACAAATTGGGTAGGTTTGAATTTTCTTTTTAATTTTTCAGCAAACACTGTACCCCTTTTTTGTCGTCTGCTAGCTTCCTAACCCCAGTATGCATGCGCGGGGTCAACACTGTAGGAACACAAGCAATCCTCATTTGACGATCATTTTCCTAGTTTCTCGTGAGTACCTGGTATTGCTCTATGTCTTAAATCTCCATCCCCTACCCCACCACCCCCCCCCCCCCCCCAAAAAAATCAAAGAAAAAAACCCATAGTATACAGTACATTTTTTCATGCTATCAAAAAAAATCTGTGAAAATCAGCAGAAAATGTTCTGACTAGCATTCTTAAGAAGGTACTACAAGACCTGCAAGGTAAAGCGGGAGTGTAGCCTTTCCTAGTGAAGTGTCGCCAAAATCACGTTCTTATACAGGCCGCACACCGGTATTAAAAATCTTTTTTTTTCCTTCTGTTTTTCTATGTGACTCTTATATTCATACCGCACGTACTAAGGCATCCACAGAAATAAAAACCACTTTTTGTGAAAGACTAGCCTCTGACTCAAAACTCCTGTGATTTTGAACAAATTTGGTAGGTTTGGATTTTTTTAATTTGTCAGCAAACACTGTACTCCCTCAATCTTTTGTCATCTGCTAGCTTCCTTCCTTACTGCAATGTGCATGCGCGGGGTCAACACTGTAGGAATACAAGCAATCCCCATCTGATGATTATTTCAAACTTTCTTGTGACTACCTGGTATTGCTCTATGTTCTCAATCCCATAAACAAGTGCACAGTGCATTTTTTCATACTTAAAAAAATCTGTGAAAATCACCAAATTTTTTTTTTCCACTCACACTCTATACAAGATACTACATGACCCCCAAATTCATACAGGTGTGTAAGCCTAAGGTCGGCAATGGAACTGTTAAATCCATCTGCACTCTGACCACAGCTGTGTTCTATCAGTCAACGCTCGCAGTGCCGACTTCAGGGGGCAGTTGAAGTCAAAGGCTGAACTTGCCGATAGCTAGCGGGACTCAGTCCTTGCTGAAGTTCTTGACTTATTAAACAGAACGACAGGTCCCAGAAGAGAAGCAGAAGTCAAGAAGCAATGGCGTTCCCATGGTGACCAAAGGGAGGCAAACAGAACCACTAGTACAGTGGTATGAGGAACTTTGTATGGTTGCTCTCCCTGAAATCATGTAGAACCTGCGTTTGTGTTTTTTTTAATTTTGTTTTGTTGTGATTTTCATTGTTTTTGTTTGTGGTGTGGGTTTTTGGGGGGAGGGTAGGGTGTTTGGTTGGTTAGTTGGGTTTGGGTGGGGGGTTTTGTTGTTTGTTGTTTGTTGTTGTTGTTGTGGAGGGAGGGGGAGTTGGGGGGTAGTTGTTGGGGTTTTTTTGGGGGGTCGGGGTCAGTAGAGCGTAGAGTTGGGGATAGAGTTGTCATAGATCACATCAGTAGAGTTGGAGGTAGAGTTGTCATAGAGTCACATCAGTAGAGTTGGGGGTAGAGTTGTCATAGAGTCACATCAGTAGAGTTGGGGGTAGAGTTGTCATAGAGTCACATCAGTAGAGTTGGGGGTAGAGTTGTCATAGAGTCACATCAGTGGAGTTGGGGGTAGAGTTGTCATAGAGTCACATCAGTAGAGTTGGGGGTAGAGTTGTCATAGTCACATCAGTGGAGTTAGGGGTAGAGTTGACATAGAGTCACATCAGTAGAGTTGGGGGTAGAGTTGTCATAGAGTCACATCAGTAGAGTTGGAGGTAGAGTTGTCATAGAGTCACATCAGTAGAGTTGGGGGTAGAGTTGTCATAGAGTCACATCAGTAGAGTTGGGGGTAGAGTTGTCATAGAGTCACATCAGTAGAGTTGGGGGTAGAGTTGTCATAGTCACATCAGTAGAGTTGGAGGTAGAGTTGTCATAGAGTCACATCAGTAGAGTTGGGGGTAGAGTTGTCATAGAGTCACATCAGTAGAGTTGGGGGTAGAGTTGTCATAGAGTCACATCAGTAGAGTGGGGGGTCAGTAGAGCGTGTTGCCTCGGGGTTTCC
>CM054148.1:28819249-28826271 GCA_028751875.1 Rapana venosa | reverse complement strand
CACACACAAACACCACCCAATCTCTCCCCCCTCCCCCCCCCTTCCCCCCCAAAAAAAAGAAAAAAAACCCACCAAAAAACCCGCCAATAAAATTCTTATTTTTACCTTCTGATAAATGGCGGCGATGAGGGTGCACTTGAATCCCATCCCGATTCGCATCTTGATCTTGATTCACATCGCACGCGCGCGCGCGCGCGCACACACACACACACACACACACACACACAATCACCACCACCAGCCTCCCCACCCCCCACAACTACCCCACCCACCCCCCAAAAAAAAACTACCCATAAAATTCTTCTTTTTTTTACCTTCTGATACATGGCAGCCATGAGGGTACACTTGATTCGCATGCCGATACCAACACACACACACACACACACATTCTCCCCACCCACACACACTTCTACCCCCCCCCACACACACACACAAACCCAATCTCTCCCCCCCTCCCCTGCCCTCCAACCCCCCCCCCCCCCCTCTCAATAAAATTCTTATTTTTACCTTCTGATAAGTGGCGGCGATTAGGGTACACTTGATTCGCATCCCGATTCGCTTCTTGATCTTGATTCGCATCGATCGCGCGCGCGCACGCACGCACACACACACACACACACACACACACACACACACACACACACACACACACACACACACACACACACACACACACACACATCACCCACCCACCTCCCAAAAAACCCACAAAAAAACACCGATAAAATTCTTTTTTTTTTAACCTTCCGATAAATGGCGGCGATGAGGGTACACTTGATTCGCATGCCGATACCAACATATACGCACACACACACTTCTCCCCACCCACACACACTTCTACCCCCCCTCCCACACACACATACACACACCCAATCTCTCCCCCCCTCCCCCCCCAAAAAAAAAAGAAAAGAAAAAAAACCACCAAAAAACCCACCAATAAAATTCTTATTTTTACCTTCTGATAAGTGGCGGCGATTAGGGTACACTTGATTGGCATGCCGATTCACATCTTGATCTTGATTCGCATCGCACACACACATACATACACACACACACACACACACACACACACACACACACACACACACACACACACACACACACACACACACACACATCACCACCACCAGCCTCCCTCCCCCCCCCCCCCCCCCCCCCCACACACACACTTCCCCAACCCCCCTCCCAAAAAAACTCACAAAAAAACACCGATAAAAAAGAATTTTTTTACCTTCTGATAAATGGCGGCGATGAGGGTGCACTTGATTCGCATGCCGATCCGAGCCGACCCGAACATGGAATGGGCGAAGAGTACCGATTTGACGATGATCACCAGAAACATACCCAGACACAGCACGTACCCCTGCCACTCTCTACCCGCCGGCCGCTCAGACAGGTACGTCATCAGCACCCTGGGTACATCACATCACGTCGCATCACATCACATCCACATTCACATGTATGCTTCGTTAGTTTAGGGCATTCCTCAGCTTAACCATGCATTTCGCTCGAATCTTTTTTTTTTTTTTTTTTGTTCTTTTATATCGAGGGTAATGGAATAAGCACTTATGTGGGTTTTTTACATCCAGTCCCCGTGTTTATGTGGTTTTATAAATTCTGTCATCTGTTCCCACCGGCACACAATGGCCTACTCTTACGAAAAGCGGAACAGGATTCAACGTGTGCGGAAGATGTTCTGCGTGCATTCGCACACGGGGCCTCGGTTTATTGTCTCATCCGAAGGACTTTTGGGGAGAGTGGAGTCTGCACTGATGTTAACTCCAAGGAAAAATATCCCCCCTTGAACGGGAATCGAACCCGGGTCGTCAGACTGCGAGCGCAATGTTCTGACCACTAGGCTATCCCGTCCCCCTTGCCCGTCTTGTTCAAAGGGATATTTTCCCTTGGAGTTAACATCAGTGCAGACTCCACTCTCTCCAAAAGTTCTTCGGATGAGACTATAAACCGAGGTCCCCCGTGTGCGAACGCACGCAGAACATCTTGTGCATACGTTAAAACCTGTTCCGCTTTTCGCAAGATTAGGCCATTATATGCCGGTGGTGGGAACGGATGACTTAAGAAAAACTGCATACACACGGGGACTGGTTGTAAAAAGAAAAGTACATGAATGCTTAGTCCATAATCCTCAAAATTAAAGAAAGAAAGACACACAGAAACAAAGAAAGAAAGAAAGAAAGGAAGGAAGAAAGAAAGAAAGAAAGAAAGAAAGAAAGAAAGAAAAGAAAGAAAGAAAGAAAGTAAAGAAAGAAAGAAAGAAAGTAAAAGAAAGTAAAGAAAGTAAAGAAAGAAAGTAAAGAAAGAAAGAAAGAAAGAAAGGAAGGAAGAAAGAAAGAAAGAAAGAAAGAAAGAAAAAGAAAGAAAGGAAGAAAGAAAGGAAGGAAGAAAGAAACAAAGACAGACAAACAGACAGACAGACAGACAGACAGAATGAATGAATGAATGAATGAATGAATGAATGAATGAATGAATGAATGAATGAATGAGTGAGTGAATGAATGAATGAATGAGTGAATGAATGAATGAATGAATGAATGAATGAATGAATGAATGAATGAATGAATGAATGAATGAATGAACCATCCTTTGAGGTGTTACTCAGAATGATAATAATTATTGATAATTATGTACTCTAGTCTCATTTGCTCACTCATTTTGTAAACATGTCAGATGTCAGATGTCAGATCATATTTCCAATACTCATATCATATTTGAGTACCCTATTGTAAAAACCTTTTTTAAACCTACATTTTCTGAACAGTCTCTGGAAAATGTATTTGAAAATTCAAAGCTAGCCTTTGCCATTGTTAGATGTTTATTGCGTAGTCCACTTGAATATTTATTGTAGTTACATTAATGTTATTTCATGTTTCCACATTGTTGAGTTTATATTTTGCTCCTGTTTAAAAGTATTATCCTTACTTTTCTAGGGTGTTTTTTTCTCTCACACAAAAATACCAACACTGATGCTATTTCTTAACCTTTTCTCCTTCCACTCCTTCCTCTCCCTTCTTTAACTTCCACTCTATCTATCTATCTATCTATCTGTCCCGTAGTCTGACGACCGTGGGGGCACCCTCAAAGACTCAACAACCAGTTCCCTTCATTCCTCTCTCTGTTCTGCCTTTCTCAGGGTTTTGTTGAGTTCTAGGCCTGTCCATTCGCTGATGTTATCCTCCCAGCTCTTCCTTGGTCTGCCTCTTCTTCTTCCTCCTTGGACAGTGCCTTGTAAAACTGTCTTTGCAAGTCCTTTGGATCTTGTGACATGCCCGTACCATTTAAGTTTACGCTTTTTCACGAACGTTAGAAGGTTCTCATAGGGTCCAATGGTTTGCTGGATTCTGTTATGCACGCTTTCGTTGCTTATGTGATCTTTGTAGGAGATGCCAAGGAGTCTCCGAAAGCATCTCATCTCCACCGCCTGTACTCTTCTCTCCAAACTTCCATTACACTTTCTATTTCCCTCGTCTAATATCACTTAGAGTGAACAGGCGTTAAATTGAAGACAACAACAACAACAACAACAACAACTCATTCATCGCTCCGAGTATAATTATTATCACCAGCATATAATCTTTTGTGTAAGTGTACTTCATTAGATAACAGGTAGAGGGAAAGGGATTTATTTATTTACTTATTTATTTATCTATTCTCTTATTTCCAGGATCATGGAATAAGCACTCATGTGCTTTTTTAAATCAAGCCCCCGTGTGTATGCAGTTTTGTTAATTTTGTCATCCGTTCCCACCGGCACACGATTGTCTACTCCTCCGAAAAGCGGAACGGGTTTTTTCTCTCTCTTTTATATCGAGGATAATGGAATAAGCACTCATGTGCTTTTTTAAAATCCAGTCCCCGTGTGTATGCGGTTTTGTCAATTTTGTCATCCGTTCCCACCGGCACACAATGGCCTACTCCTCGGAACGTTTTAACGTGTGCGCAAGATGTTCCGCGTGCGTTCGCACACGGGACCTCGGTTTATAGTCTCATCCGAAGGACTTTTGGGGAGAGTGGAGTTGGCACTGATGTTAACTGAGGGAGGGAGGGGTAAGAGGGGAAGGGGGGAAGATAGACGGGAGGCATGGAGGGGAGGTATGGGGAGACAGAGAGGAGAGAGAGGGGGGAGGGGGACAGTCAGACAAACAGACAGACAGACAGATATATAGACAGACAGACAGATAGATAGATAGATATAGATAGATAGATAGATAGATAGATAGATAGATAGATAGATAGATAGATAGATAGATAGATAGAGATAGATAGATAGATAGATAGATAGATAGATAGATAGATAGATAGATAGATAGATAGATAGATAGATAGATAGATAGATAGATAGATAGATAACTCAGAAATTTAATGTATCTCGGCCTTAGGCCATAATACATGGTTGGCGTAGAAGAAATTTACAATGCCACAGAGTGGGCAAAAACCGGATAACATACACAATACCAAGCTCGCTTTCAGTGAAAGAAATAATGAAGACAATGCACAAATACATAAAAATACATATGTATCAAACACAATTCACTATTTTGATCTAAGTGTACCTTCCTTATGTCTGGAAAAAATCAATATACATATAGATTCTCAAAATCATAGCAAAACGATAACCGTATCTTCGTTTGTGATGTAAATATGTTAATACAACAAGCTTTTTCTCTTATTGATGGCATGGAAGATATATCTAGACAGGCAGTGATTTTTACTACTGTTTTCTGCTTTAAGTAGATCGTGCAAAGGTGTATCAACACAATCACTTAAAAATTTAATTCTTAAATCATTATACACAAAACATTCATAAAGGAAATGCTTTTCATCTTCAACTGTGGGTTTACAAAATGGACATTGTTTCTTCTGATTCTGTGCACTATATCGATGTACATTGTTGTTGAGTGGTAAAACATTACATCTCACCTGTGACACAGCTACTCTAAAGCAGTAGGTATCTAAGTGTAGAAGATATTCTTCTTTAACAAATATTGTTTTGAAACACCTGTAACTGTCGTATCTGTCTCGGTCTCTGATTGTACTATACCATTCCTGGATAAACATATCAACTAGTCTTTGCTTAAACAGATGTAAGAATACCTTGACGTCACCAACACCCTGTTGAAGCCACACAAAGCTGAATCCTGCATCACATAAAATTTGTCTAATCATAGAAACCCAACAGTTCTTTCCAGGTATATCCATGAGAGATATAGAGATAGAGAGATAGAGAGAAACGTAGAAAGAGAGATAGGCAGATAGAGAGAGAGAGAGAGAGAAGAGAGAGAGAGAGAGAGAGGAGAGAGAGAGAGAGAGAGGGACGGAGGGAGGTAGGAGGGAGAGAGAGGGGGGAAGGAAGAAAGACACAGAGAGAAAGAGAGAGAGGGAGGGAGGGAGGGGGAGAGAGAGAACTGAATTGAATCGAATTAATTTATTTTTATAAAGAGGATTATGGCATAAGCAAACGTGCTTTTATACAACCAGCCCACTGGGCAAAAAAACCCCAACAACAACAAACACACAAAACCAACAACAACAACAACAACAAAACCCTCAACAACCAAACAAACAACGTTGTGTTTCAAGAAAAAGAAAAACCAAATCATCCAAAATGTCAATATAAAAGTATATTTTAAGCATGCAACTTTACATTTGACTAAACAAGAGAGAGAGAGAGAGAGAGAGAGAGAGGAGAGAGAGAGAGAGAGAGAGAGAGAGAGAGAGAGAGAGGAGAGAGAGACAGACAGACAGACAGACAGACAGACAGACTGAGGGAGGGAGGGAGGGGGAGGGGAGGGGAGAGGAGAGGGAGAGAGAGAGAGACAGAGAGACTGAGAGACAGACAGACAGAGACAGGCAGAAAGACAGACAGAGAAAGAGAGATAGAGACAGACAGACAGAGAAAGAGAGATAGAGACAGACAGACAGAGAAAGAGAGATAGAGACAGACAGACAGAGAAAGAGAGATAGAGACAGACAGACAGAGAAAGAGAGATAGAGACAGACAGACAGAGAAAGAGAGATAGAGACAGACAGACAGAGAAAGAGAGATAGAGACAGACAGACAGAGAAAGAGAGATAGAGACAGACAGACAGAGAAAGAGAGATAGAGACAGACAGACAGAGACAGACAGAGACAGACAGAAAGACAGAGAGACAGAGAGACAGGCAGACAGACATAGAAAGAGACAGACAGACTGAGAAAGAGACACACAGACACACGGAGAGACAAAGAGAGAGACAGACAGAGAAAGAGATATATATAGAGAGAGAGACAATGACAATGACAAATTCTTTCGAGGGTAATGAATAAGCACTCATGTGCTTTTTTACATCCAGTCCCCATTAAAAAAATTTCAGTGTGGGTGAGAGAGGGAGAGAGAAACGCCCACACACACCCTCACACACCACACACACACCTACACACACACACACACACACACACACACACACACACACACACACACACACACACACACACACACACACACACACACACACACACAGAAATAACCCTACTATTCCCAGTAACACAGGATTCAGCAAGATGATAAAGTCAGACATAACATTTTGCAAGACAATCAAATGGGCAAGACATGCCACACAACACACCACACCACACCACACCTACTCACACACACACACACACACACACACACACACACACACACACACACACACAACACACAAACACACACTTACACACACACACACACACACAAACAAACACACACACACACACACATACAGACACACACACAAATTCCCCCCCCCTCTCTCTCTCTCTCACAGACATACAGACAGAGATAGAACTCGGAACAGTTAAAACTCAATGGAGTCGCAGTGAAATGGATCCTGCCATTTTTGTGGTGACGCGTGATTTTGGCTATATTTGAACAACTCAGCAGATTTACCCAACATAATAATGACATACAAATTATACATCACTGAAAAGTGTATTATGTCTACTTTTGAGATTATTTCACAGTTTTTTAATAGATGACTGTATT
>CM054148.1:28811749-28814249 GCA_028751875.1 Rapana venosa | reverse complement strand
ATACACACACACACACACTCATACACTAATCAAGTCAAGACCACTTTAATCACTCTATGAAGGGCAATTACAATACTGACAGGCAGATTGATACGCATCATAATCTTGAAAGACACAAGAAAGTTACATTTCATATTGGTTTCAACATTCCAAGATAACTTCAAATAAATTAAAAAAATATATATCTTACACACACACACACACATATCCCTCTCTCACATACACACATACACACACACATACACACACAAAACAAATCTCACATACACACACACAAATCTCACATACACACAAATCCCTCACACACACACACACACACACACACACACACACAACACACACACACACACACACACACACACACAGAGGAAGGTGGCAGGATGGTTAAGACGTTCGCCTGCCAACAAGTAAACCGTGAGGTTGTGGGTTCGATTCCCAGCCTCGCCCTTTCTTCCCAGTTTGACAAAATATTGAACTGAGTGTCAAAGTCCTTCGGATGAGACTTTAAACCGAGGCCCCGTGTTCGAACGCATGCAGAACATCTTGCCCACAGTTAAATCCTGTTCCGCTTTTCGTAAGAGTAGGCCATTGTGTGCCGGTGGGAACAGATGACAGAATTTACAAAACCGCATACACATGGGGACAAGGTGTAAAAGAGCACATAAGTGCTTATTTCATTATCTTCGATATAAAATAATAAATAAATAAAACACACACACACTCACACTCACAAAAAACACAAATCACCCCCTCTACACACACACACACACACACACATACACACACACACACACACACACACACACACCCCACACAAATCCCCACCACCACCAACCCCAACACACACACAAATCACCTGCCCCCCCCCCCCCCCCCCCCCCCCACACACACACACACACACACATCATCATCAGTCCCATGACCTTGGCGTCGTGGAGGAGACACGAAAGACGATGCCGTGGTAAGCCTCCTCCATCCATCTCGGTCCTCGGCTCTGCGCAGTAGTAGTGCCGAGTCATTCATCCTGGTCCATTCTCTGATGTTGTCCATCCATGACTTGTTCTGTCTTCCCCTCTTTCTGCCACCTTCGAGTGTTCCCTGCAGTACTGTTTTTGGCAGAGTGTTGTGGCGGGTGACGTGGCCGAACCATGTCAGCTTTTTCTTCTTGACGATGATGAGAAGGGGTTCCTGTGGACCTGCCAGCCGTGTTATTTGACTCTTGACAAATTCATTGGTCTTTCGTTCTCTCCAGGATATGCCCAGCAGTTTTCTATGGCATTTTGTTTCAATGACTGGATTCGCTTTGCTGTTTCAGCCGTCAATGTCCAGGTTTCACTTCCGTACAGCAGGATAGTCTGAATTAGGGCTTTGGAGAGCTTAAGTTTGATTGGGAAACTGATCTCTTTACTTTTCCATATGGTGGTGAGTTTTGTCATGGAAGATGTTGCCATGACTAGTCTGACTTTGATTTCTGTCATCGATCGCCCGTCCTTTGTGAGTGTAGCGCCAAAGTATTTAAAAGCGTCTACCTCCTCCAGTTGCTGGCCGTTCATGTAAATTTTAGCAGTGGCGTTGCTCGTGCTGTTCACAAGTACTTTACTTTTCTCCGAGCTCACCTCCATCCCATATGCTCCAGCTCTGTTCTCAAGTCTTGTCGTAAGATCTTGCAGCTTTGTGTTACTTCCGCCCATGAGGTCAATGTCATCGGCAAACCGCAAGTTGTTGAGGGGTCTGCGGCTAATGGAGATGGTAGAGTGGAAGTCATGGAGGGTCTCTCTCATAATGTTTTCAAAGAACAGATTAAACAGGACTGAAGATAACAGGCATCCTTGTCGGACCCCAACTGTGGTTTTGAAGTAGTCTCCGACCTGATTGTTCAGAAGGACTGCACTGCTTGCAGTGTTGTATAGTGCTTGAATGGTTTGCACTAGTCCTTCTTCAATGCAAACATTCTGAGGACCTGCCACAGGCCTTCGTGCCATACTCTGTCGAAAGCCTTCTTGAAGTCGATGAAGTTGTGGAACAGGTCTCTATGATGTTGAAGATGTTTTTCCATCAGGATGTGGCAGTTAAAAATCTGTTCGATTGTGCTCCTGCCTGCCCTGAACCCAGCTTGTTCTTCTGCAAAGTGTTCTTCTGCCTCCTTGAGTCGATTCAAAATAACTTTGAGCATGATCTTGCTGGCGTGGCTGATGAGGCTGATTGTTCTATAGTTTTGGCGTTGGCGTAAATTCCCCTTCTTGGGCAGGGGTATGATGAGTGATTGTGTCCATTCTGTTGGCCACTGTTTTGTCTCCCAAATCTTCTGACAGATAGCTGTAACATGTGTGATGACTGTTTCGCCCACCACACACACACACACACACACACACACACACACACACACACACACACACACACACACACACACACACACACACACACACAAATCCCCCATTCCCCCAAACACACACAATCACACTTAACCATATCCAACCCACCCACGCACAATACAACATAC
>CM054148.1:28804249-28806749 GCA_028751875.1 Rapana venosa | reverse complement strand
AACAATATTAACCATAAGGCATATAAACAATGTTAACTATAACCTATATAATGAATTCTATTACCAAAACTCACTTTTAACACAGTGTGTGACAGAAATGTGAATGCAGTTACCTAAACAAATTCTCTTTTAATTCTCTCTTTTTTAAAAACCAACAATTTCATGCTTTTGCGAGGGACGGGATAGCCTGGTGGTTAGAGTGAAAGCCTTCGTGATCTGCTGACCCGGGTTCGATTCTCGTTCAAGAGGATTTTTCCCCTAGAGTTAACATCAGTGCCAACTCCACTCTCCCCAAAAGTCCGGATGAGACTATAAACCGAGGCCCCGTGTGCGAACGCACGCAGAACATCTTGCGCACACGTTCCGAAGTAGGCCATTGTGTGCCGGTGGGAACGGACGACAAAATTTACAAAACTGCATGCACACGGGGATTGATTGAAAAAAAGCACATGAGTGCTTATTCCATTATCCTCGAAATAAAACAAAATACATAATGCTACTTTATTCTCTAAGATAAATATACTTATTTCTAACATTGTCTGTTTGTCTGAAGTAAACACAATACAAAATGTGAATCATTATCATCATCATCATCATCGTCATCACCATCGTCATCAACATCATCTTCAAACGTCATCGTTGTCGTTGTCAGCAACATCGTCGTCGTCGTCATATTTATTACCATCGGCGTCGTCGTCATCATCATCGTCCTCATCACATTCATCATCACCATCACCATCACCACCACCACCCCCACCATCATCATCATCACCTTCATCATCATCACCTTCATCATCATCATCATCATCATCATCATCATCATCATCATCATCACATGAGAACAGAGGTTAATAAAACAAACATAACTACCTACACACATACGTAAGTCACGAACATATTTATAATTCAGCACCGCTTTAGAATAAGTTTAAGTAGTGTGTGTGTGTGTGTGTGTGTGTGTGTGTGTGTGTGTGTGTGTGTGTGTGTGTGTGTGTGTGTGTGTGTGTGTGTGTGTGTGTGTGTGTGTGTGTGTGTAGGTAGTGTGTCTGTGTCTGTGTCTGTGTCTGTGAATGTGAATGTGTGTTAATGTTTTGTGTTTTTATGAGAGAGAGTGTGTGAGTATGAGGGTGTGTGTGTGTGTGTGTGTGTGTGTGTGTGTGTGTGTGTGTGTGTGTGTGTGTGTGTGTGTGTGTGTGTGTGTGTGTGTGTTTATGAGAGTGTGAGAGTGAGTGTGTGATTGTGTGTGTGATTGTGTGTGTATGTGTGTTTATGAGAGTGTGAGAGAGTGAGTGTGGAGTGTGTGAGTGTGAGTGTGTGAGAGAGTGTGTGTGCGTGTTTATGAGAGTGTGAGAGAGAGAGAGAGAGAGAGAGAGGTGTGTGTGTGTGTGTGTGTGTGTGTGTGTGTGTGTGTGTGTGTGTGTGTGTGTGTGTGTGTGTGTGTGTGTGTGTGTGTGTGTGTGTGTGTGTGTGTGTGTGTGTGTGTGTGAGTGTGTGTGAGTGTGTTAATGTGTGTGTGTGTTTTAGTGTGTGTGTGTGTTTTAGTGTGTGTTTGTGTGTGTATAAATATATGTGTGTGTTAGTCTATATGTATGTATGCATGTGTGTGCGCGCGCCTGTTTGTACATGTGCGTGTGCATGTATGTACGCCTGTGCGTGCACACACACACATACGTGTTAGAATGTGCCCGCTTGTACATGAAAATGCATGCAAAATTCCTAACAAATTTCAACATAAAGGCATCTCTCTCTCCCTCCCTCTCTCTCTCTCTCTCTCTCTCTCTCTGTGCCCCCCCCCCCCTCCAGTCTCTCTCTCTGTCTGTTTGTCTGTCTGTCTGTCTGTCTGTTGATTGGTCTCTTTCTTCTCTCTCTCGCTCTCACCCTCTCCTCTCTCTCTCTCTGTCTCTCTCTCTCTCTCTCTCTCTCTCTCTCTCTCTCTCTCTCTCTGTGCCCCCCCCCCCTCCAGTCTCTCTGTCTGTTTGTCTGTCTGTTGATTGGTCCTCTCTCTCTCTGTGCCCCCCCCCCTCCAGTCTCTCTGTCTGTTTGTCTGTCTGTTGATTGGTCTCTCTCTCTCTCTCTCTCTGTGCCCCCCCCCCCTCCAGTCTCTCTGTCTGTTTGTCTGTCTGTTGATTGGTCTCTCTCTCTCTCTCTCTCTCTCTCTCTCCTCTCTGTGCCCCCCCCCTCCAGTCTCTCTGTCTGTTTGTCTGTCTGTTGATTGGTCTCTTTCTTTCTCTCTCTCTCCCCCTCTCCCCTCTCCCTCTCTCTCTCTCTATCTCTCTCTCTCCTCTCTCTCCTCTCTCTCTCACTCTCTCTCTCCTCTCTCTCCTCCTCTCTCTCTCTCTCTCTCTGGGGGACGGGATAGCCTGGTGGTTAGAGTGATGCATTCGTGATCTGCTGACCCGGGTTCGATTCCCGTTCAAGGGGATATTTTCCTCTGGAATTAACATCAGTGCCGACTCCACTCTCCCCGAAAGTCCTTCGGATGAGACTTTAAACCGAGGTC
>CM054148.1:28791749-28794249 GCA_028751875.1 Rapana venosa | reverse complement strand
AATGCAATACAATCCCAACGCATACAATACAACGCAATACAATTACAATGCAATACAATACAATAAAATTTACAATGCAATACAATCAATGCATACAACACAATGAAATTCAAAAATGCAATACAATACATGCAATACAACACAATCAATACAATACAATGCAATACAATGCAATACAATGCATACAATGCAATCCAACGCAATACCTACAATGCATACATACAATACAATGCATACAATCCCATACAATACAATGAAATACAATTAACAATATCAACACAATGCAATACAATACATGCAATACAATACAATGTAATACCATGCAATTACAACGCAATACAAACATACAATTGCAATACAATCAATGAAATACAATACAATGCAATACAACACATGCAATACAATAAATGCAATACCCATACATGCAAACAATGCTTTACAACGCAATACAATACAATGCAATACATACAATCCCACTGCAATACGGTACAACAATGCAAACAATACAATACAATGCATAACCAACAACCAAGCAAATACAACACAATACAACACACACAACAAATTCAATACAACACATGCAATACAACACAATAAAAATATAACCACAACCCAATGCAATCATACAATAAATACAAAAAATACAACACATACAACACAATGCAATAAATGCAATACAATGCCAATACAATACACACAATACAATACAATGCATCAACCCCATACAACACAATACAACCCAATGCAATACAATGAAATACAATACAATACAATCACTGCATACGGTACAACCAATGCAATAAAATTTAAATACAATGCAATACAACACAACACAAGCAATACAACACAATACAACACAATACAAACAACACACACAACAAATTACAATACACACAATGCAATACAACACATACTTATAACACAATACAAGCAATACATAAAATCAAAACAACACAATACAACACAAACAACCAATGCAATACTGCAAACAATGCATACAACACAATACAATACATGCCCCGCCCCCCAACTCCCACCCTCTCCCTCCCCCATTCCCCCCCCCAAAACCCCCCCCACCACAAAACCCCCCACACCCCCTACCACCTCCCTCACACCCCACCCACCACCTCCCCCACCACCCCACCCACACCACCCCCACCCAACCCCCCCCCACTTCCCCCACCCCACCCACATCCCCCTCACCACCCCCCCTCCCCCCCCCACCACCCACCCCCACCACCACCCACACCATACCACTCATTTCCCCCCTCCGACCCCGCCCCCCCCCCCCCCGCTCTCTTTACCTTGTCCAGCGGAGAGTATTCGGAGTTGTCGCCGTGGTCATGGAAAGCGGTCAGCAGGAGAGAGGCCCACAGCAGAACGTAGCTGATGACCAGCATGGTGAAGCTGACCAGGCTCCATTTGTACAGCTGACCAACACACACACAGGTACATACACAGGTACACACAGGTATATACACAGGTACACACAGGTACACACACAGGTATACACGCAAGGTATACACTCGCAAGGTATACACACGCAAGGTATACACAGGTACACACAGGTACACACACAGGTATACACAGGTGTATACACAGGTACACACACGCAGGTATACACGCAAGGTATACACGCAAGGTATACACACGCAGGTATACACACGCAAGGTATATACACGCGCAAGGTATACACGCGCAAGGTATATACACAGGTATACACACGCAAAGTATACACAGGTACACACACAGGTATATACACGCAAGGTATACACGCAAGGTATACACACAAGTGTACACACGCAAGGTATACACACGCAAGGTACACACACGCAAGGTATACACACGCAGGGTATACACACGCAAGGTACACACACGCAAGGTATACACACGCAAGGTATACACACGCAAGGTATACACACGCAAGGTATACACACGCAAGGTATACACGCGCAGGGTATACCCGCAAGGTATACACACGCAAGGTATAAACTCGCAAGGTATACACACGCAGGTACACACAGGTATACACACAGGTACACACAGGTATACACGCGCAAGGTACATACACGCAGGTATACACACGCAGGAGGAGGAGGAGGAGGAGGAGGAGGAGGAGGAGGAGGAGGAGCAGAAGAAGAACAAGAACAAGAACAAGAAATACAAGGAGGTGGGAGGTTGGAGTCCTAGACATCATACGACATATTTCTCTAAGTCGAAATGCGGATACCTATATGGAGAAGGAGAAGGAAGAAGAGAGGGGAGTGGGGGGGGGGGGGGGGGGGCTGAGGGGAAGGTTGCATACGCAAAACCTCACCACTGATGAACCTTGGAGCTCTTACCGATAAATAAATTAAATTAAAAAAATATTTAAAAAAACAATAACACCAAATACAATTATCTCCCTTCACAAATCAATAAGAATTACTTCCCATTACGAAAGCTTTTTTCTTAATTCTTTACTTTTTTTCGTTTCACGGCTAGAACTCCGAGTTTATTG
>CM054148.1:28771749-28789249 GCA_028751875.1 Rapana venosa | reverse complement strand
TATATGTGCTGCCAAGTACAGCCACCGAGACAAATACATGTCTTGCCACGCTGCATGAACATTGGGGTAATTTTGTGATTTTATGCTAAGAGGCGAAACAAACTAGAATTTCATGCACATCTGGAGAAAAAAATGTTTACTCATTATATATGTATATAAGAAAGAGAGAGGGGGGAGAGAGAGAGAGAGAGATAGAAATGACAATGACAATAACAATGACAAATTCTTTTATCTCGAGGATAATGAATAAGCACTCATGTGCTTTTTTACATCCAGTCCCCGCCCGTAGGGATACATAGTAGTAGTAGCAGTAGTGGTGGTAGTAGTAGAAGTAGTAGGAGGAGAACGAATAGTAGTAGTAGCAGTAGAAGTAGTGGTGGTAGTGATGGTAGTAGTAGTAATGGTAGTTATTGTAGTAGTAGTAGTAGTAGTAGTAGTAGTAGTAGTAGTAGTAGTAATAGTAGTAGTAGTAGTAGTAGTATAGTAGTAGTAGTATGGTAGTAGTGGTAGTGGTAGTAGTAGTAGTAGTAGTAGAGTAGTAGTAGAGTATAGTAGTAGTAGTAGTAGTAGTAGTAGTAGTAGTAGTAGGTAGTAGTAGTAGTGGTAGTAGTAGTAGTGGTAGTAGTGGTAGTAGTAGTAGTAGTAGTGGTAGTAGTGGTAGTAGTAGTAGTAGTAGTAGTAGTTAGTAGTAGTAGTAGTAGTTAGTAGTGCAGTAGTAGTAGTAGTAGTAGTGAAAGAAGTAGAAGTATATAGTAGTAGTATATGTAGTAGTAGTAGTAGATAGTAGTAGTAGTAGTATAGTAGTAGTAGTAATAGTAGTAGTAGTAGTAGTGTAGTAGTAGTAGTAGTAGTAGTAGTAGTGGTAGTAGTAGTAGAGTAGTAGTAGTAGTAGTAGTAGTAGTAAATAGTAGTAGTAGTAGTAGTAGTAGTATGTAGTATAGTAGTAGTAGTGGTAGTAGTGGTATAGTGTAGTAGTAGTAGTAGTAGTAGTAAGTAGTAGTAGTAGTGTATAGTAGTAGTAGTAGTTAGTAGTAGTGTAGTAGTAGTATGGTAGTAGTGGTAGTAGTAGTAGTAGTGTAGTATGTAGTAGTGTGTAGTAGTAGTAGTAGTAGTGTAGTAGTAGTACGTAGTAGAGTAGTAGTAGTATAGTAGTGTAGGTAGTAGTAGTAGTAGTGGTAGTAGTGTTAGTGTAGTAGTAGTAGTAGTAGTAGTGAGTAAGTTAGTAGTAAGTAGAGTAAGTAGAGTATAGTAGTAGATAGTAAGTAGTAGTAGTAGTAAGTCAGTAGTTTAGTAGTAGTGAGTAGTAGTAGTGTAGATAGTAGTTAGTAGTAGTAGTAGTAGTAGTAGAGTAAGTATAGATAGTAGTAGTGTAGTAAGTAAGTAGTAGTATAGTAGTTTAGTAAGTAGTTAGTGTGGTAGTAGTGGTAGTAGTAAGTAGTTGTAGTAGTAGTAGTAGTAGTATAGTAGTTAGTAGTAAGTAGTAGTGAAGTAGTAGTTAGTAAGTATGTAGTGAGTATGTAAGTAAGTAGTAGTTAGTAGTAGAATAGTAGTAGTATAGTTAGTAGTAGTTAGTTGATAGTGTAGTGTAGAGTGTTGTAGTAGTTAGTAGTAGTAGTAGTAGTAGTAGTAGTAGTAGTAGTGTATGTAGTAGTAGTATAGTAGTAGTAGTAGTAGTAGTAGTAGTAGTAGAGTAGTAGTAGTAGTAGTAGTGTGTAGTGAGTAGTATAGTGGTGTAGTTAGTAGTGAGTAGTAGTAGTAGTAGTAGTAGTGAGTAGTAGTGTGTATAGTAGTAGTAGTAGTAGTTAGTAGTATAGTAGTAGTAGTAGTGTAGTAGTAGTATAGTGAGTAGTAGTTAGTAAGTAGTAGTGTAGTGATAGAGAGTAAGTAGTAGTAGTAGTAGTAGTATAGTGTAGTATAAGTAGTAGTGTATATGATAGTAGTTAGTAGTAGTAGTAGTAGTAGTAGTAGAGTTAGTAGTAATAGTGAGTAGTAGTAGTAGTAGTAGTAAGTAGTAGTAGTAGTAGTAGTAGATGGTTAGTAGTAGTAGTAGTAGTAGTAGTAGTAGTAGTAGTAGTATATAGTAGTAGTAGTAGTAGTAGTAGTAGTAGTAGTAGTAGTAGTTTGTAGTAGTTAGTTGGTAGTTAGTGTAGTATAGTAGTAGTAGTAGTAGTTAGTAGTAGTAGTAGTAGTAGTTAGTAGTATAGTAGTAGTAGTAGTAGTATAGTAGTGGTAGTAGTAGTAGTGGTTTGTAGTGGTAGTATGGTAGTAGTAGTAGTGTAGTGGTAGTAGTGGGTAGTAGTAGTATAGTAGTAGTAGTAGTAGTAGTAGTAGTAGTAGCAGTAGTAGTAGTAGTAGTAATAGTAGTAGTAGTAGTAGTAGTAGTAGTAGTAGTAGTAGTGGTAAGTAGGTGGTGTAGTAGTAGTAGTAGTAGTAAGTTAGTAGTAGTAGTAGTAGTAGTAGAAGTAGAAGTAGTAGTAGTAGTAGTAGTAGTAGTAAAGTAGAAGTAGTAGTAGTAGTAGTAGTAGTAGTAGTAGTAGTAGTAGTAGAAGTAGAAGTAGTAGTAGTAGTAGTAGTAGTAGTAGTAGTAGTAGTAGTAGTAGTAGTAGTAGTAGTAGTAGTAGAAGTAGTAGTAGTAGTAGTAGTAGTAGTAGTAGTAGTAATAGTAGTAGTAGTAGTGTAGTAGTAGTAGTAGTGTAGTAGTGTAGTAGTAGTAGTAAGTAGTAGTAGTAGTATGTAGTAGTAGTAGTAGTAGTGTAGTAGAAGTAGTAAGTAGTAGTAGTAGTAGTAGTAGTAGTAGTAGAAAGGGGGGGGAGAGAGAGGGGGGAAGAGAGGGGGAGAGAGAGGGGGGAGGGAGGGAGAGAGAGGAGAGAGAGAGGGGGGGAGAGAGAGGGGTAGAGAGAGGGAGAGAGGGAGAGAGATAGAAAGAGAGAGAGAGAGAAGGAGGGAGGGAGAGAGGAGAGAGAAAAACAGAGATTTAGTTTATTCTTTAATTTCGAGGATAACGGAACAAGCACTCATGTGCTTCTTTTTCATCCAGTCCCCGTGTGTATGCAGATTTGTAAATGTTTGTCATCCGTTCCCCCACCGGCACACAATGGCCTACTCTTCCGAAACGCGGAACGGGTTTTAACGTGTGCGCGAGATGTTCTGCGTGCGTTCGCACACGGGACCTCGGTTTATAGTCTCATCCGAAGGACTTTTGGGGAGAGTGGAGTCTGCTCTGATGTTAACTCCAGAGGGAAAATCCTCTCGAACGAGAATCGAACCCGGGTCGGCAGATCACGAATACATCACTCTAACCACCAGGCTATCCCGTCCTGAGCAGAGAGAGAGAGAGAGGGGGGAGAGAGAGGGGGGGAGAGAGAGGGAGGAGGGAGGGAGAGAGGGGGGGTGAGTGTGTGTGGGTGTGGGTGGGTGGGTGGGTGAGTGTGTGTGGGTGGTTGGTTTGGATGTGGGTGCGTGTGTGGTATCGCGGTGGGGTGTGTGTGGGTGCGTGTGTGGGTATCGGGTGGGGTGTGGGGTGGGGGGTGTGGGTGTGTGTGGTGGGGGGAGGTGTGGGGTGTGTGTGGGGTGGGGGTGTGTGGTGTGCGTGTGGGTGTGGGTGGGTGGGTGTGGGTGTGGGGGGTGTGTGTATGTGGGGGGTGTGGGGGTGGAGGGGTGTGTGTAGGTGTGTGTGGGGGGAGGTGTGTGTGTGTGGTGTGTGTGTTTGGGGGTGTGTGTGTGTGTTGTTGTTGACTTCAATTTTACGTCTGTTCACTTTTAGTGATATTAGACGCCCCCCCCCCTCCCCCCATTCCCCCCAAAAAAAAACCAAACCAAACAAACAAACAAAAAAACAAAAAAAAGAAACCGGGAGATGTGGATATGGTGTTAAAAAAAAAATATATTAATAATCTCGAAAAACTTGGCAATGCGACAGGAATTTAAAAAACAACAAAAAAACCCAACAAGTCATTAACGTTAATGTAACTATAACAAATGTCCTATGGGACTGTAACAAAGACCTTTCACAATTTCAAATGCCAATTTTAAATTACTGAATATGCTGGTGAGGGAGTTTTCAGAAAAATGGGGCATGAAAGGTTTTACACTCTGGCAGTCAAAAAGTATATGAGTGTTAGTGATATTCTCACCACACAGGCATTTACCCTTTTTGCTGAATTTGGTTATCAATGCATTTAGTTTCATTCTATAGAATAAAGTATTAATTCTCCTTGACGTAAAAACACTTGTACTAACTTCTGAATGGTTCCCCACTGTTAGATTATGGGTATTGATTGCAGTTCTAGTTAAAAGTCTCTCATTTTGCTGATTACTATCAGTGACCTTTCTCCATGTTTTTGTTCTAGTAAGCTTATACCCTTCTTGTAAGGATAAAGGCACATGCAATTCTATTGCATCCCGTCCATGTTTTGCACCCTTTTTGGAGCTCTATCCGCCCACTCATTTGGAAAAGAACCCAGTGTGTGAAGGCACCCAACAAAAATTCACACTTATGCCTTTAAGGTTAAGAGATGTATGACATGCTTAATCTCTAATGTGATTTTCGAAGTTTTCTTGTAACATGGCGATTTTAAAGCGTACAATGCCGATTTAGAATCAACGCAAAGAAGAATTTGAATATACTGAACGGCAATCAAAGATATAAGTAAGACCCATTAGTATTGCTACAAGTTCTGCTGTAAATATCGAGTGATGTTTACCAATATAATATGATTTTTCAATTTTTAACGCTGGTATAACAAAAGCAGAACCTGTTTCTTGATTATCTAGGCGTGATCCATCTGTATAAATTTGTAAATGGTCAAAATATTTATGATGGATGTGGGATCGGACATCAGCAACCATTATATTCTGGTTGTCATTCTTGTTTTCATTAGACACCTCTATATCAAAGTGTGCTTTATTCATCTCCCATGATGGGCAAGGTAAGATTGCTTCTCGTGTGTCCATGCTGTGTTGATTGACATGCTGTGTTGTGTGTGTGTGTATGTGTGTGTGTGTGAACTTTTAAATTTTACTTCGGCCTTGGATACAATACAAGAGAAGGGGAGAAATGAAAACAGTAATAATTATTCTGACATACAATTTTTTAACAAAATGTATTTATCTTTTTATATCGAGGATAATGGAATAAGCACTCATGTGCTTTTTTACATCCAGTCCCCGTGTGTATGTGGTTTTGTAAATTCTGTCATCTGTTCCCACCGGCACACAATGGCCTACTCTTACGAAAAGCGGAACAGGATTTAATGTGTGCGCAAAATGTTCTGCGTGCATTCGCACACGGGGCCTCGGTTTAGAGTCTCATCCGAAGGACTTTTGGGGAGAGTGGAGTCGGCACTGATGTTAACTCCAGGGGAAAATATCCCCCTTGAACGGGAATCGAGCCTGGGTCGTCAGATTGCGAGCGCAATGTTCTGACCACTAGGCTATCCCGTCCCCCAATTTTCTATGTACTATCTCGTGACACGATAATATTCACATAAAAACAATGGTGTATGTATTATCTAGTGACAGAATAATATTCACAAAAAACAACTGTCTATGTACTGGTAGTCGTGGATGTATCTGCTGCACCAAAAAATGTGCCACCTGCAGGGACCACCTACTAGAGGGCAGTCTCTTCTCCAGTTTCACTACTGGTGAGAGATTCACCATCAGAGACGCCTTCTCCTGTAGCAGCAAGAACATCGTTTATCTGCTCAGCTGCAACCTCTGTGGACTCCAGTACGTTGGCGAAACCAAAAACGCCCTGAAAACCAGGCTGTACCTTCACCGCAGTGACATCACCAGAAAACACCGGCACAAGAGTGACCCAACACTTCAATCAGCGGGACACTCTCTCAGCAACGTGAAGTGCCAGGTGATTGAACAGGTGAACGGGCAGACCCACGAGGCCAGACTCCGCCGAGAACGTTTCTGGAGACACAAGTTGCAGACTGACGCCCCTGAAGGCCTCAACACACGTGACAGTTGAGCTTGCCATCCTGACCACTTGCTGGCAACTTGCTTTGAACAATCCCCCCAAAATACCTAACTTGACTTTTGTGTGTGTGTGTGTGTTGTCTTCAATTTAACGTCTGTTCACTCTAAGTGATATTAGACGAGGGAAGTAGAAAGTGTAAAGGAGTTTAGAGAAGGAAGAAGAAGGAGTGGAAGGAGAAAGGATTAAGAAATAGCATCCGTGTTGGGTGTTTGTTTGTTTGTTTGTTTGTTTGTTTGTTTGTTTGTTTGTTTGTTTGTTTAAGAAAAAGAAAAAAAAATAATAATAACAACAACAAAACCCAACAACACACCTAGAAAAGTAATAATAATACTCTTAAACAGGAGCAAACTTAAAACTCAACAACGTAGAAAAATGAAATAACAATAATGTAACTACAATAAATAATCGAGTGGACTATGCAATAAACATCTAACAATGGCAAGGGCTAACTTTGAATTTTCAAATATATTTTCCAGAGACTGTTCAGAAAATGTAGGTAAAAAAGGTTTTATAATAGGGCACTCAAATATGATATGAGTATTGGAAATATGATCTCCACATAGACATCTGACATGTTTACAAAATTTTGTAAGGAATGCATTTAACTTCATTCTAAAATATAGTGAATGAACCCTTCTCACAGTTATAAAAACGCGAATCTATTTGAGGAGTCATATTAACCAAAAAATATGGGAAGTGGTCGGGCAATTTTTTAAATATCTTTCCTTGAATTGACCAGATTCTTTAAACTTACCCCATAAATTTGTTCTAATATACGGTATCCCTCCTGTCTAGATAATGGAACATCCAGTTCTATCGATTCCATGTCATGTCTTGACCCCTTTTTTGCAGCTCTGTCAGCCCACTCATTTGAAAAAATTCCAACGTGAGAAGGCACCCAACAAAAAGAAACAGGAATACCTCTTAAACTTAGGAGGTGTATGACATATTTAATTTCAAAAATAATTCTGGAGACCTTCCTGAAGTTTGGGGATTTTATAGCATACAATGCTGATTTGGAGTCAACACAAAGCAAGATATGAAAGAAAGAAAATGGAAAATTAAGAATATAATTAAGAGCCATAAGAATTGCAATAAGTTCAGCTGTAAATATTGAACGATGTTTACCAAGATAGTACGATTCTCAATTTTAAGTGCTGGTATGACAAATGCAGAGCCTGAGTCATGATTTTCTAAAACAGATCCATCTGTATAAACTTTTAAGCAGTCAGCATACTTATTTTCAATATGCGACCGAACATCTGCAACCATGATGTTTTGATTTTCATTCTTCCTTTCATCAATATACTCTATATCAAAACAGGCTTTATTCATCTCCCATGAAGGACAAGGTAAAACTTCTTTTTGTGTTTCTAAGTCATATTGGTTAAGGTTAGATTTTTGAAAGAGGTCTTGATACATAAGTGCCATAATGTGTGTGTGTGTGTGTGTGTGTGTGTGTGTGTGTGTGTGTGTGTGTGTGTGGTGTGTGTGTGTGTGTGTGTGTGTGTGTGTGTGTGTGTGTGTATGTGTGTGCGCGCGCGCGCGCAGTGTTTATTGTTTAATTACTATTTAGTTATTCCTTTGCTTCGAGGATGATGGAATAGGCACTCGTTTAATTCATTTGCACTGGCGCACAATTGCCTACTCTCCCGAAAGGTGGAACGGGTTTTGGCATGTGGGCCGGATGTTCTGAGTGTGCTCCCACACGGGACTTCGCTTATAGTCTCCTGAAAGGATGTGTAGTAGTTCTTCAGTTTAACGTCCTTCCACTAAATAGTGATATCAGACGGGAAAGTGTGTGTGTGTGTGTGTGTGTTGTGTTGTGTGTGTGTGTGTGTGTGTGTGTGTGTGTGTGTGTGTGTGTGTTGTGTGTGGTGTGTGTGTGTGTGTGTGTTGGTGTGTGTGGTGTGTGTGTGTGTGTCTGTGTGTGTGTGTGTGTGAGTGTGTTTGTAGAGAGAGGGGTATGCACATAAATAAACAATAGCAATAAACAAATATTATGAAGAAAAAAACAAAGAAAGAAAAAAAAGAAAAAAAAACAACAAAACCCATAAACAAGAATTCTGAACAGAAAAAATGAACAGTTAAAATATTAACGTTGCGATTCATATAACTAGAAGCTATCCTCATATTAAAGGAGTCTAAACATAGGAGTATGACTTAATGACAAAACAATTTGTTTCATTAGAGGAATGTCTTGTAGAATTTGCTGTAAGCTACGAACTGGGAAGGCAGGTAAAACGTTTTTCAGATCTCTGCATCGTAAAAGAATATGATCATTGGTAAGATTTTCGCCACAGATACATGTTGCTTTTTTGGAAAATTTAGTTTTAAAAGCATTGAGCTTAAACCTGTAGATAATAGATACAACATTTCTATATCATGTAAATTACGACATTTGATCTTATCAAAAGATAATACATGGGCTACATCATCACTCCAGAATAACTGGTACCTTGTAGCTTCTTTTTAAAGTGTTTCCAACATGCATTTTGTAACATGTTATAGCCCTCGTGGATGGATAGAGGAACACTTATGCTGCAAGACCCATCCCTATGTTCAGCTCCACCATTTGCTATTCTGTCAACTTTTTCATTAAAGTAGATACCACAGTGCGAGGGTATCCAGCAAAAGGTACACCAGTGCCTCGTATCATCAGAAAATGAATTAGATTGACTAATTTCGATTATGAGATCTTGTCTCACTTTTGAACTGAAGTTTCTCAGAGCAAGTAAGACTGACCTGGAATCAACACAGAAAAGCGTTTGAAATATGTCTTTAGGAAAATCTAGAAGATAATATAAAGCCATCAAAATAGCAGATAATTCAGCTGTAATATAGATCGATTTTTCCCAATAGAAATGATCTCTCTACTTTCAAAGATGGAATTACAAAAGCTGCACCCGCCTCATTGTTGTTCAAAGGAACCGTCGTGTATATTTTTAAATGATTTGGATATGTATTTGTATATATTCTTTTACTGATGAGCTAAGGATATTTTCATTACCTTTTTTAGTTAAAGAGGAATAATTTACGTCAAAATTAGCTCTCTTAAGTTCCCATGGGGGACAAGGCGAGGAGTGAATCTTTGATTTAGCTATTTTGTGGGAAATATTTCTGCTTTATCAATAAATTGAGAAGTATAGGTTCTAGGTGTGGTGACTGAGCGAATAGAATGTGCTCTTTAGAAAGTTGACATCGGATCTTATACTAATTTCGTTGTCCACATTGGTTTCTTGTGTTGAACAACGTAAGAGATATTTAGCCACAGCCAGTTGTCGATATTTGTCTAATGGCAAAATTCCTATTTCCTTGTAGGTACCCACAGATGATGCATGAAAAGGTACCCCAGAGCTAATCTGAAAGCCTTGCAGTCTAGTCTTGTCATTTTCTGTAATAAATACTTTGGAGCACTGAAAATGCTTCTGGCCATAAATGAGTCTGGAACGTACTAAGGATAATGCCAGGTGTTTTAAAACTGCTACATCATGAGCCCACACTTGTTTACTAATAACTTTGAGGAGGTTAAGACTTTTCCGAGCCTTAGTATTTAAATAGTCAATGTGATAATTCCAACTTAGTGTAGACGTAAATGTACCCCTAAAAACTTCACCAAAGGTTTATATTCACAAAACTTTCCCATCTAATTGGAAAACAGGTAGAACTGGTGGGTTAGCTCCATTATTGAAAAGTACAAGGACTAGTCTTTTCAGGAGATAGGGAAAGACCATTTTTTAAAATGTAGTCATTAAGTTTGTTTAGCTCAAGCTGATACATATTTTTTATGTAGTTTAGATGCCTCTTTTGTGTTTTCTTTTTCATTGTAACTTTCATCCACATACAAATGTCATCAGCGTACTGTACATGGATGGCATTACTGGAAAGACACTTAGGAAGATCATAAAGAAGAATATTGAAAAGATACGGAGCGATGACTGAACCCTGTGGAATACCCATTGTTGGAAATCGTAAAGTAGAATAGGAATTTCCAACTTTGGCCTGCATGCATCTTTCTGAGAGAAATGCTTTAATATAATGATACAAATTACCAGATAAACCAATAGTTTTTAATTTATAGTAGTCGTTTATGCCAGACCTGATCATATGCTTTCTTTATCATCAAAAAAGGTGGCAAGCAAATTTTCCTACAAGCAAATTGATGTTTAATCTGTGTGCTGAGTTTAATCAGATGATCTGCTGTGGATCTACCTTTTTGAAAACCAGCCTGACTAATAGGGATAATTTTGTTTTTACCGCAATAATGTATTAGTCGGTTTAAAATTACTTTTTCCATAAGTTTTCCTGTGTGAGAAGTTAACGCGATAGGTCTGTAACTGTTTTTATCACTTTTAGATTTACCCTGCTTTGGGACTGGCACTAAAATGGAATGTTTCCATATGCTTGGAATGACCCCCTGAGACCAGCAGCATTGGAATAATTCTAGCAATAACATTATCAAATTTTCTGGCAGCTGTTTTTAACAATTCATTTGAAATAGCATCAATACCAACGGATGTTCTTTTTGTTCCAAGAGATAGGAGAGCATCTTTAAGTTCTTGCAGTGTTAGGGGAGCAATTGACGTAATGATTATTATCTCCCACAGGGTCTTTATACATATCTTTTTGTGCCTCTTTATCTCTGTACACTTTGCATTTTTCTGAAAGACTTTTATCACTCATTGTGTCTGTAAACATTTCTATGAACGTTTTCAGCTTTCTCTGAATTAGTTGGAAGTTCCTTGTCTTTAATCTTAATTGGACAGTTAGGAAGCCTAACCCCACTTTTCATATCTTTAAATTTATTCCACACCTTTTTCAGATCGTTACAAGTGTTAACTTCTTGAAAGCAAAAGGAAGACCAAAATTGACGTTTGCTTTGTTCAATGGTTTTATCACAAAGTAATTTTGCCTTTTTCATAAGAAAATGATTTTCTGAAGTTTTATTTCTTAAATATACTTTATAGGCAGCTTTCTTGTCATTTACAACTTTTTGACAGGCAGGATTCCACCATATATTTCCCGAATGCTTTTTCGACTTCATGGGTGAATACTTAGGGATAGAACTATCAGCTGCTTGCAGTACACATTTTTTAAAATTGGCATAAAAAATATCAATATCATTACTTTTAATACTTTCACAATTAATCTGTGTCAAAATATCTTTAAACTTATTCCAGTCAGCATAACGATAATTATACTTTGGTATAACATCTTTTTCCATGTCATATTCTAAAGAATCATTATTAAGAGTGATAGCAATTGGAAAATGATCACTTCCTAAAGTATCACCTTCTATTTCCCAGTTACAGTTATGAGCAAGGGATGGAGAAATGAGAGATAGATCTAAAGCGCTAGGTCTTTGAGTCGAAATATCTGGGATTCTTGTAACATTGCCATCATTAAGTAGAAAAAGACAAGAATCAATAATGTTTTCAATAAACCGATTACTGGTTACTGATGTACAGTCTTTATCCCAGAAGGGGGAGTGTGCATTGAAATCCCCACATATTAACCATTTATTATTAGATTCTGGTAAAGTAGCAACCATTCTGTGTTGCTGTCATTGGGGCCTTTAGGTAAATACACAGAAACGACGTTTAGATTCATAGATTGGTGAGTTTTACGCATGCAGCACAACAGTGTAGATTGGTATATTTGTTGGAACTGGCGAGGTACATACATTATACTCTATGCCTTTATGCACATAGATGGCAGCCCGAATCTTTTCAGCATCGTTTGCAACAACTTCATGGATTGGTGGATAATAGTAATTTTTCAGATTGGGCAGTCTGTTTTTAGTAATGTTTAAAGACTGTAAGACTAAAACCTCAGATCTGAACGATGCAAGGTGCTGAATCAAATACGGTAGATTTGTTGACACAGATCTACAGTTCCACTGCAAAATTTTAAAGGAACAAGTTTTTATCATTATAAAAAATAAAAATAAATAAATAAATAAATAAACCAACAAAAAGCAACTAATGTAACTTTTGTACAAGTACTAATACGATATAACAGGGATTAAAAGTACAAACAACTCTCAGGTTAAACAAGAATATAATCCAGTGTGTGTGTGTGTGTGTGTGTGTGTTATAGTACAAATCTCAAGAGAGGAAAAACTAATAGTCTAGGCCCTAAACAAAGGGGTAAAATCAAAATGTTTGTTCGTCTTCAAATGACACGGAAGAGTACAGCAAAAACAAGTCGATCTCTAGGAAGTTAGAGTTATGCAATAATATTCAAATGACTTTAGAACCTCCCTAAGACCCTTAGATTGTTATGGTGCAGTGACCTGAATTTTATGAGCAGTATGTCTTGGGCACATTGACATTGTGGAACCCATCCCATTCCAGGTAGTGGAGAGCATGCTGGACATGTTTGTGTCATCGAATCCATCAGTCATGGCTGGCCTTTTTATTTATAAAAGTAGGATGGACTTTGAGCTTGAAACATGCCTACTCTGCATATGTGGCCTCTGTTACTAGTCTAATCAAAAGGACTTTAAAGGGAATGTAGATAATACTTGGGCCAACTTGAAGGGAAACATTCCTTATACTAAATAAGTGGAGTTTGCGCCCGAAATTACATAAGGTTACAATGTTTAAAAAAAAAAATAAATAAATAAAAAATTTAAAAAAATATAAAAAACTCCCCCACCCCCTTGCCGTTAACCCATCATCCCAATGGCTTCGATATGAATAGAGGGATTCTTTGTTGCCTGTGGTTGGTTTGGGCATATGTACTTGCATGCTCACGTGTGTTTGTGTGTGTGTATGTATGAGTGTGCGTGCATATGCCTGCGTGTGTGGGGGGGGGGGGGGGGGGATGGGGGGGTGGGCAAGGGGGAAGTTTGTTGTTTTCACTTCTGTTTAAAAACAGTCATAGAGCGGTCCATAGGGGTTCAGCCATGGATCCCGATTCACCGCCAGACGCCTGTGGTCAGGGTAGAACAGAGTGTTCCTGCTTGTCGGGAAGTCACGGTGCCTTGGTCTCCTCGTCGTTTTGCGGGGCGATTCCCAGAAGAGATCCCGAAGATGCCGGCCAACGTTCCCAGCAAGGGCACTGCTTCCTCTCTTGGTGGGGTGGATTCCATCATTCTTCAGGAACACCTGGTTGGGTCTGAGGTTGTCGTGGGCCACGGTGGATATGGTGGGGTTTTCGTAAAGATCATCTGTAAGGATAGCGTTGAACAGATCCGTTTTGATTTGTAGTGTTCTATCTTTTATTGGTGCTATTTTACTTAAAACGACTTTGCACTTGGGGTGGTCATGAGCGATTTTCTTTGCTTTGAACAGAAGGGCTTTAGAAGCTGTTGCAGTGTCCTTTGTTTTCAAATCATTGATTCCACAATGAATCAGTATTGCCTCCGGTGGACGGTTCATTCTGGAAATTGCTGATTCGACAGCGTTGTTGATGTCTTCAATGGTGTGTGCCTTTCGGGTGAAGACTTTGATCCCGTATGAGCGTCCTAATCTGTGGGCTTGCACACCACTCATCACGGAATCATGAACGACCAATGCCACAGGCAGATCTGGATTTCTGGAACTTGCCAGTTTTGAAATTTCTTGGCCAGCAGGACTGGACCCAGAAGATGAAGTTACGCAAGTAGGTTTGCTGACGTTCTTCGAAGCAACTTTGACGTCATTTGTTTTTGTGTGTTCCATTTTGGTTACTGTCATATTCGATGTTTTATTCAGTTTTGATGAAATAAAGTTAACATTCGTCGACTTATTCGTCGTTTTGTGGGACTTTTTGCTGTTAAGGTAAGTAGCAGATTGTTTAGCAATATCTGCATAAGTATAGACAGCAGTCAGCAGAACCGGGCTGTAGCTCATGGTCAACTGGAAGTCAGTATTCAACAAACGGGAAAAGCAGAGATGTTGATGACAAATTAGCAGAAATGGCCAACATCATCTCTTCCTTGTGCTCCAAAATTTCTTCCCTGGAAATGACCATCCAAGAGCTGAAAGAGGCAGCGACAAATTCAGCGGTTTTCCAGGCAAAGCAGGTCAGTCGATCCAATGCCCAAACTCAAACCGATACATTGAAAGGATGTGTGTGTGTATGTGCATATGCGTGTATATGTGTGCATGCGTGCGTGTATGCGTGGGTGCGCAAGTGTGTGTGTTTTGTGTGTGTATGTGTGCGCGTGTGTGTGTGTGTGTGTGTGTGTGAACATGAACTATATGACCATAATTGTCCCAGGTATTCCCCCCCCCCCCCCCCTTATCTCTCTCTCTCTCTCTCTCTCTCTCTCTCACATGGTCTCAGTATGGTGTTCAATTTAAAATGTCATACGAAAAATTTCACAATGATGTAAAATTGAGATTGACGTCATTCCATCACGTCATAATAAAACCCCCCTGAGGAAGGCGAAAGCCGAAATATTGGGGAACATTTATTATGCTGGTTGTTATGCTTTCACTTTGTGTGGTACCTAATAATATGAAAGTGAACACGCATCGTTATCAACAACGATCCCAGCATATCAACTCCTCTCCTCACAGGGAGCCTACTGGTGTTTTCTACAATCTTAACTGATCTCTTCCTTGCATCCTGCCTAGGCTGGATCCACCATTATGGTTCCTGATTTCAACAACGTCATTGAGAAACTGAAGAAATGCACTGACAAGGTCAGCAGGTATCAGTCCCACAGTAAATTTATTTCCTCGTGTCTGGATCACGGTGTTCTACCCAAGGGAATGATAGCCAAGTTTGGAACAGATGCCTTACCTAAAGTCAATTTCCTTCATCATCAGGTAAAGACAACCTTGCTGTCAGCTAGTTTTGAGATAGCCAGTGTGTGTAAACACACTTACCACTCTCTAGCTGAGGCCGAAAGTAACGCCATTCACAAACTGTTGTATGATGTCTACCAAGCGTGCAGTTATCAAGAATATGAAGCTGTGCGGAAACTTCAACATCAATGTTTCCAAAACACGTCACGGCATCTGGCTGCCAGAAAGAAGAAAACACTGAGCAAACTTGTAGACAACACTGGCACCAACACTGAACAAATTCAGGCTGAGAACAAGAAAAAGAGCCGCAGATTTAAACGGAAAAAACCTCACAACCCAACTGACAATTACACGAGGAGAACAACCAGGCAGGTGAAAAAGGAAGTCATCAATTTATCCTCAGTCCCACTGTCTGAAGACCAGGCACAAGTCCTGTCTGTCTCTGGGCCCCAAGTTCTGCCCTACCCCGCTTTCCTTCAGTGAACTGCAGCTACAGGAAGACGTGGCAGAAGGCTGCAGACGACTGCGTCTAAAGGAAATGTTTTTCGACTCAGAGATGAAGAAGATAAAACTGTCCCCCCTCCTCGGTTCTACAAAAAAACCGTTTTACTCGCCTCCAAGTGGAAGAGATTTGTCTCTGGATGCATACTGCAATACCATCCAAACCCTCACCAACAACTTTGTCAACAACAGAAAGCTCAGAGATAACCTCTCCACCACAGAAAGAAGAGCTCTCCACGAACTGAAAGATCTGGTGCAGGAGAGAAAGATACGGATCTCCAGGGCAGACAAAGGAGGCGCTGTTGTTGTTCAAGACGTTGACAGCTACATCAGGAGGGCCAGCGGCTACTGAATAACCCTGAACACTACGAACAAGTAAGGAAAGACCCCACACCGCAAATCAGCACTGCCACCAACAACATTGTGGACAAACTTCAAGCAAAGGAATACATTGATGAAAACACACATAGATGGGCGCGACTTGACCCGGGCAACGTCAGACCCCATGTGTTTTATCACATTCCCAAAGTCCACAAATCGCTTGTAGACCCTCCTGGACGTCCCATCGTGTCTGGGGTAAATGGCCCTACCGAAACGCTGTCCAAACTAGTGGACTCCTGGCTGCAACCCTATGTAGTCTCTCTTCCCAGCTACGTGAAGGACTCCACAGATGTCCTAAACAAAATCCTGGACTGGAACACAAGACTTGGACCCTTCAAAGAAAGTGTCATGCTTGTAACAATTGATGTTGTCAACCTGTACGGCACTATTCCTCATCAGGACATGACAGACGCTATCCGCTTCTTCATGAACTCCCATCCAAAGGATAGTGTGCCCCCTGTCAGTACCGTACTGGAGATTGTACAGCACATTTTACACAACAACTACTTCACTTTTGAAGGCCAAGTCTACCGGCAGAAAACAGGCACTGCCATGGGCACACCTATGGCACCCACAGTGGCCAACCTGTTCATGGGCTTCCTCGAAAAGTCACTACTGGAAAAAAGCCCTGTAACAGTAGAAGAAGAACTGTGGAGACGCTTTATTGACGACATACTGGTGTTGTGGATGGGAACGGAGGAACAACTGAACAGTTTCAGTGAGTTCATCAACTCATTCCACCTGTCAATAAAGTTCACAGTCCACAGTTCTAAAACAGAAATGCCCTACCTGGACATTCTCCTCAGAATGGAAGGTGGCTACATCACCACCGAGCTCTTCTCTAAAGCAACAGATGCCCGCAACTACCTTCCATTCCAATCATGTCATCCCCGTCATTGTGTGAACAACATCCCTGTGGGACAGTTCTTGCGAGTACGCCGCTTGTGTTCTACAGAGCAAGACTTCGAACGCCATAGTATGGAGATGTGCCATGCCTTCCAGGATCGTGGCTACCCTGACACCATCATCATGGCCGCTAAATCGCGGGCAAAAGCCACTCCACGCCAGGCTACCCTCACTTACACCAAAAAACCCATCAACAGCAGAGTTCCTGTAGTCATCACCCATAATCCACGGAACCCTCCCATCCGAAAATGGTTACAGGACAATCTGCCTACCCTGCACTGCAGTGCCAGAATGAAGAAGGCAGTTCCCGAAGCTCCTGTGGTGGGGGAGAGAAAATGCAGGAGTCTAGGGAACATGCTCATGCCATCTGTCCTGCCTCCTATAACACCTGGCAGTCGTGGATGTTTCTGCTGCACCAAAAAATGTGCCACCTGCAGGGACCACCTACTAGAGGGCAGTCTCTTCTCCAGTTTCACTACTGGTGAGAGATTCACCATCAGAGACGCCTTCTCCTGTAGCAGCAAGAACATCGTTTATCTGCTCAGCTGCAACCTCTGTGGACTCCAGTACGTTGGCGAAACCAAAAACGCCCTGAAAACCAGGCTGTACCTTCACCGCAGTGACATCACCAGAAACACCGGCACAAGAGTGACCCAACACTTCAATCAGGCGGGACACTCTCTCAGCAACGTGAAGTGCCAGGTGATTGAACAGGTGAACGGGCAGACCCACGAGGCCAGACTCCGCCGAGAACGTTTCTGGAGACACAAGTTGCAGACTGACGCCCCTGAAGGCCTCAACACACGTGACAGTTGAGCTTGCCATCCTGACCACTTGCTGGCAACTTGCTTTGAACAATCCCCCCAAAATACCTAACTTGACTTTTGTGTGTGTGTGTGTGTGTGTGTGTGTGTGTGTGTGTGTGTGTGTGTGTGTGTGTGTGTGTGTGTGTGCGCGCGCGCGCGCGCATGTGTTTATTGTT
>CM054148.1:28761749-28766749 GCA_028751875.1 Rapana venosa | reverse complement strand
CCAAGGTACCGCTGAGATGAATGGTTTATAGCCAACCACCCAACCAACTAACCAACCAACTACCCAACTAACCAACCACCCAACCAACCAACCAACTGATCAATCAAGTCAATCCTTTAAAGCTCTGTACTCACGTAAGCTACGGCTTTCATAGCATCGCCAAGGTACAGCTGAGATAAATGGTTTTTAGCCAACCAACCAACCATCCACCCAGCCATCCAACCAACCAACCAGCCAACCAGCCAACCAACCGATCAATCAAGTCAATCCTTCAAAGCTCTGTACTCACGTAAACCACGGCTTTCATAGTATTACCAAGGTAGGCTCCCACTGTACCGCTGAGATGAATGGTTTATAGCCAACCTCCCAACTAACCAACCAACCACACAACCAACCAACCAACCACACAATCAACTAACTTACCAGCCAACAAACAAACCAACCACCTAACTTACCAACCGACCACCCAACCAACTTACCAAACAACCAACCAACTTCACAACTACTTACCACCCACCCACCCAAACACCCACCCACCAAACTTACCAACCAACAAACCAACCAACCACCCAACCAACCCACTTACCACCCAACCACCCACCCAACCAACCCACTTACCACCCAACCACCCACCCAACCAAATAACTTACCAACCAACCAACCACCCACCCAATCAACTAACTTACAAACCAGCCGACCAACTCACCAACCAACCGATCAATCAAGTCAATCCTCAAAGCTCTGTACTCACGTAAACCACGGCTTTCATCGCATCGCCAAGGTATGCTGCCACTGTACCGCTGAGAGGAATGGTTTATAGCCACCCAACCAACCAACCAACCAGCCAACCAACCAACCAACCACCCAAATAACTTACCAACCAACCGATCAGTCAATCCCTCAAAGCTCTGTACTCACGTAAGCCACGGCTTTCATAGCATCGCCAAGGTACCGCTGAGATGAATAGTTCATAGTCAACCACCCAACCAACCATCCACCCAACCAGCCAACCAACCGATCAACCAGCCATCCAACCAAACAATAAACTGATCAATCAAGTCAATCCTTCAAAGCTCTGTACTCACGTAAACCACGGCTTTCATAGCATCGCCAAGGTACCGCTGAGATGGATGGTTCATAGCCAACCACCCAACCAACCACCCAACCAACTAACCAACCAGCCAACCAACCGATCAGTCAATCCTTCAAAGCTCTGTACTCACGTAAGCCACGGCTTTCATAGCATCGCCAAGGTACCGCTGAGATGAATGGTTCATAGCCAACCACCCAACTAACCAACCAACCAACCAGTCAGCCAACCAAACAACCAATCAACCGATTGATCAAGTCAATCCCTCAAAGCCCTGTACTGATGTAAGCCACGGCTTTCATAGCATCGCCACTGTACCGCTGAGATGAATGGTTTATAGCCAACCTCCCAACCACCCAACCAACCAACCAATCAATCAATCCACCGATCAATCAAGTCAACCCTCAAAGCTCTGTACTCACGTAAACCACGGCTTTCATAGCATCCCAAAGGTATGCTGCCACTGTACCGCTGAGATGAATGGTTCATAGCCAACCACCCAACCACCCATCCACTCAACCATCCAGCCAACCAGCCAACCAACCGATCAATCAAGTCAATCCTCAAAGCTCTGTACTCACGTAAGCCACGGCTTTCATCGCATCGCCAAGGTAGACTGCCACTGTACCGTTGAGATAAAGCCTAACCATCCACCCGCCCGACTAACTTACCAACCGTCCACCCACCCACCCAACCAACTAACTAACTAACCACCCAACCAACTTACCAACCAACCGATCAATCAAGTCAATCCTTCAAAGCTCTGTACTCACGTAAGCCACGGCTTTCATAGTATTACCAAGGTAGGCCCCCACTGTACTGCTGAGATGAATGGTTTTTAGCTTTCATAGTATTACCGCTGAGGTAAATGGTTTTTAGCCAACCAACCAACCAACTAACCACCCAACCAACTAACCAACCAGCCAACCAGCCGATCAGTCAATCCCTCAAAGCTCTGTACTCACGAAAGCCACGGCTTTCATCGCATCGCCAAGGTAGGCTGTACCGCTGAGGTAAATGGTTTTCAGCCAACCACCCAACCAACTAACCAACCAACTACCCACCTAACCAGCAGACCAACTTACCAACCGACCAACTCACCAACCAACCGATCAATCAAATCAATCCTTCAAAGCTCTGTACTCACGTAAACTACGGCTTTCATAGTATTACCGCTGAGGTAAATGGTTTTTAGCCAACCACCCAACCAACTAACCAGCCAACTAACCACCCATCTAACCAATCAACCAATCGATGAATCAATCAAGCGATTAATCAATTCTTCAAAGCTCTGTACTCACGTAAGCCACGGCTTTCATAGCATCGCCCAGGTAGGCTGCCACTGTGCCACTCAGGTGCGGGTTGTCTGTGCGAATGAGGAGCTGGACTAGCGACAGGATGGCCAGGGTCATGCAGCAGAACTGTCATACAGCGTGCAGCAGTAGCAGTAACAACAACAACAACAACAATCAATAACCATGATGATACGGCAATGTTACAAACAACTACAAACAAACAACAATCGTCATCATGACGACGACAAATGATGATGATGATGTGATGATTGTATTGGTGATGGTCAGAAGGAGTAGAAGGAGGAGAAAGAGAAAGAGGAGGAGAAGGAAGAGGAGGAGACAATGACAAATTCTTTTATTTCGAGCATAATGAATAAGAACTCATGTGCTTTTTTACATCCAGTCCCGGTGGAGAGGGAGGAGGAGGGAAAAGGAGGAGGAGGAGATGGGGGAGGGAGGGGGAAAAGGAGGAGGAGATGGTGGAGGAGGAGATGGTGGAGGAGGAGGAAGAAGGAGGAGGAAGAGAAGAAGGAGGAAGAGAAGAGAAGGAGAAGGAAGAGGATGAGAAAGAGGAGAGGAGGAGGAGAAGGAGGAGGAGGAGAAGGAGGAGGAAAGAAGAAGAAGAAGAAGAAGAAGAAGAAGAAGAAGAAGAAGAAGAAGAAGAAGAAGAAGATGAAGAAGAAGAAGAAGAAGATGAAGAAGAAGAAGAAGAAGAAGAATGTGAGGAGAAAGAAAGAAGAAGAACAAGAACAAGAACAAGAAGAACAAGAAGAACAAGAAGAAGAATGTGAGGAGGAGGAAGAAGAGAAGAAGAAGAAGAAAAGAAGAAGAAGAAGAAGAAGAACAAAAAGAGGGGAGAAGGGGAGGAGAAGAAGAAGAATGATGACTGAATGATATGATGATCATTATTACTACTATTATCATTTCTATTTTTCTTTGATAAACATTATAATCATAGTAACAACGACAATAATGAAACGATTAAAAATTGAGAAGAAAAAGAAGAAGAAGAAGAAGAAGAGGAAGAAGAAGAAGAAGAAGAAGAAGAAGAAGAAGAAGGATATCAAAAGTAATCATAGTGATATTATCAACAACAACAACAAAAACAACAAACAAATTCTTTAACAACAACACCAACTACCCATACTGACCAGTTTGGATCCGTTCACGCACGTGACCGGAAATGCTGTTCCTCTGTTTTCCTGTTTGTTGACGGAAATGATGTAACAGGGCAGAAACAGGAAGAGGAAGCCACACGGCACCCAGACGAGGACCGTGTGCAAAAAACAGTCTGTGAACTGCGGCCATGTGTTGTCTATAAGTAGCGTGGAATTCTGGGAGAAAAGACAGACACACAAATTGAATGAATGAACAAATGAAGGAAGGAATACAATGTGAATTGTGGCCATGTGTTGTCTAGAAGTAGCGTGGAATTCTGGGAGAAAAGACAGACACACAAATTGAATGAATGAATGAATGAATGAAGGAAGGAAGGAAGGAATAACTGAATGAATCAATCAATGGGGGGAGTATGTTAATTGCGGCCATGTGTTGTCTATAAGTAGCGTGGAATTCTGGGAGAAAAGACAGACACACAAATTGAATGATTGAATGAAGGAAGGAAGGAAGGAAGGAAGGAAGGAAGGAAGGAAGGAAGGAAGGAAGGAAGGAAGGAAAGAATAGAATAGAATGTGAATTGTGGCTATGTGTTGTCTAGAAGTAGCGTGGAATTCTGGGAGAAAAGACAGACACACAAATTGAATGAATGAATGAATGAATGAATGAATGAACGAATGAATGAACGAATGAAGGAAGGAAGGAATATAATGTGAATTCCGGCCATGTGTTGTCTAGAAGTGGCGTGGAATTCTGGGAGAAAAGACAGACACACAGAATGAATGAATGAATGAACGAATGAATGAACAAATGAATGAACGAATGAAGGAAGGAAGGAAGGAAGGAAGGAAGGAAGGAAGGAAGGAAGGAAGGAAGGAAGGAATAGAATGTGAATTCTGGCCATGTGTTGTCTAGAAGTAGTGTGGAATTCTGGAAGAAAAGACAGACACACAGAATGAATGAATGAATAAATGAATGAATGAAGGAAGGAAGGAAGGAAGGAAGGAAGGAAGGAAGGAAGGAAGGAAGGAAGGAAGGAAGGAAGGAAGGAAGGAAGGAAGAGAATGTGAATTGTGGCCATGTGTTGTCTAGAAGTGGCGTGGAATTCTGGGAGAAAAGACAGACACACAAATTGAATGAATGAATGAAGGAAGGAAGGAATGAAGGAAGGAATGAAGGAAGGAAGAAAGGAAGGAAGGAAGGAAGAAAGGAAGGAAGCAAGCAAGCAAGCAAGCAAGCAACCTAGCAAGCAACCAAGCAAGCAAGCAAGGAATAGAATGTGAATTCCGGCCATGTGTTGTCTAGAAGTAGCGTGGAATTCTTGGGGGGGGGGAATATAGACAACAGCAACAACAACAACAAACACCACCACCACCAACAACAACACCATCAACAACAACACCAACCACCACCACCAACAACAACACCAACAACAACAACCACCACCAACACCAACACCACCAACCACCACCAACCACCAACAACAACAACCAACAACA
>CM054148.1:28754249-28756749 GCA_028751875.1 Rapana venosa | reverse complement strand
TATATATATATATATATATAGAGAGAGAGAGAGAGAGAGAGAGAGAGAGAGAGATAGATAGATAGATAGATAGATAGATAGATAGATAGATAGATAAATATGAGAGAGAGACCACACACAGAGGGAGGGAGGGAGACAGTCAGACAGACAGAGACAAAGAGAGAGAGAAACATAGTGACAGACAGAGAGACAGACAGAAACATAGTGAGAGAGAGAGAGACAATGACAATGACATGACAAATTCTTTTATTTCGAGGATAATGAATAAGCACCCATGTGCTTTTTTACATTCAGTCCCCGCCCTTAGCGATATAAGAGAGAGAGAGAGTCAGAGAGAGAGAGACAGAGACAGAGAGAGAGAGAGAGAGTATGTGTGTGTGTGTGTGTGTGTGTGTGTGTGTATGTGTGTGTGTGTGTGTGTGTGTGTGTGTGTGTGTGTGTGTGTGTGTGTGTGTATGTGTTGGGGTAGAATTGAACCTAAGACTGTTCGAGATTTTTGTCTACCTGCTGGGAGAGAGAAACATACAGAGACAAACAGAGACAGACAGACAGACAGACAGAGACATAGAGAGACAGACAGAGATAGAGACAGACAGAGATAGAGACAGACACAGACAGACACAGACAGACAGAGAGACAGACACAGAGACCATGACACATAAAGAACGGCTTAAAGGAAAATACGTAGTCTCGAACTCGAACCTAAACTGTTTACCCAGAGTAAACCTAAAATGGGAAACCTCAAACCTCAGGGACCTTTTTTATACCATGCTCTCTATCTCCACACACACACACACACACACACACACACACACACACAACACACACATACACACACACACACACACACACACACACACACACACACACACACACACACACACGCATATACACGGTGACTGGATGTAAAAAAGCACGAAACTGCTTATTCCATTATCCTCGATATAAAAGAATTAAAAACACAAAAAAGAATAAACACACATAACACACACACACACACACACACACACACACACACACACACACACACACACACACACACACACACACACACACACAGGGGACGGGATAGCCTAGTGGTCATAACATCTTGCGCACACGTTAAATCCTGTTCCGCTTTTCGTCAGAGTAGGCCATTGTGTGCCGATGGGGGAAAAAATGACAACAAAATTTTACAAAACCGCATACACACGGGGACTGGATGTTAAAAAAAGCGCATAAGTGCTCATTCCATTATCCTCGATATAAACGATTTTTTTTTAAAGGACAGCAGAAATTTAGAAGGACATTTTAACGCATAAATTGCATAATAACCACCGATTATTACCACCACCACCACCACAGGGGACCCCCCAAAAAAAACATTTTCAAAACAAACAAGCCGCCACCACCAAGCCGCCACCACCATCACCATCACCATCATCCCAGTCATCACAATCATCATCATCGTCATCAACATCATCACAATAATACCCCAACTGTTGAAAAGGGGACACCAGTAGAGTTGTTGCCATTTTGACCCCTTCATCTCTATACTGGGTGTCACTGACAGAAAACGCTGACACAGACAGAGAGTGAGTGAGAGAGGCAGAGATAAAACACACAGACAGACAGACAGACAGACAGACACAGAGAGAGAAGAGAAGAGAGGGGATGGAGAGAGAGACAGCGAGAGGAGGAAGCTGACAGAGTGAGAGAGGCAGGGACAAAAACATAGACAGACATATAGACAGACAGAAAACGCTGACACAGACAAGAGTGAGTGAGAGAGGCAGAGATAAAACACACAGACAGACAGACAGACAGACAGACAGACACAGAGAGAGAAGAGAAGAGAGGGGATGGAGAGAGAGACAGCGAGAGGAGGAAGCTGACAGAGTGAGAGAGGCAGAGACAAAAACATAGACAGACATATAGACAGACAGAAAACGCTGACACAGACAAGAGTGAGTGAGTGAGGCAGAGACAAAACACACAGACACAGATAGACAGACAAGGACAGAGAGACAGAGAGAGAAAAGAGAGAGAGAGAGAGAGAGAGAGAGAAGAGAGAGAGAGAGAGAGAGAGAGAAGGCAGCTGACAGAGTGAAAGAGACAAAGACAAAAACATACAGAGACAGAGACACACAGAGAGAGACAGAGAGAGAGAGGAGGCAGCTGAGAGAGAGAGAGAGACAGAGACAAAAATACACAGACAGACAGACATACAAGACAGACAGAGAGAAGAGAAGAGAAGAGGGGAGAGAGAGAGAGAGAGAGAGAGAGAGAGAGAGAGAGAGACAGAGAGAGAGAGAGAGACAGACAGACAGACAGACAGACAGAGAGAGAAGGCAGCTGACAGAGTGAGAGAAACAAAAACAAAAACATACACAGAGACAGAGAGAGAGAGACAGGGAGAGAGAGGAGGCAGCTGATAGAGAGTGAGAGACAGAGACAAAAATATAGACAGAGACACAGAGAGAGAGAGAAGAAGAGAAAGAGAGAGAGAGAGAGAGAGAGA
>CM054148.1:28738287-28753749 GCA_028751875.1 Rapana venosa | reverse complement strand
TTTCTCTCTCCCTCCCCCCCCTTCCCCTCTCTCTCTTTCCCCCCCCTCCCCCCTCTCTCCCCTCCCCTCCCTCTCCCCACTCACTCTCTCCCTCCCCCCCCCTCCTCTCTCCCCCCTCCTTCCCCTCCCTCCCCTCTCTCTCCCCCCTCACTCACTCTCTCATCTCCCCCCCTCTCTCCCCCCCTTCCCCCTCTCTCTCCCCCCTCCTCCCTCTCCCCCTCCTCACTACCTCTCCCCCCCCCCACTCTCTCCCCTCCCCTCCCCTCCCTCCCTCCCCTCTCTCTCCCCCCCCTCCCTCCCCCCCTTCTTTTCACTCTCTCTCCCCCCCCTCTCCCCCTCTCCCCTTTCCCTCTCCCCCTCTCTCCCCCTCTCTCCTCCCCCTCTCTCTCCCTCCATCTCTCTCTCTCTCTCCCCCACTCACTCTCCCCTCCCTCCCTCCCCCCCTCTCTCTCCTCCCTCCCTCCCCCTCCTCCCTCCCTCCCTCTCCCTCCCCCCCTCACTCACTCTCCTCTAACTACCCCCCTCTCTCTTCCCCCCTCTCTCTCTCCCTTCTCCCTCTCTCTCACCCTCACTCACTCTCTCTCCCTCCCTCCCCCTCTCTCTCTCCTCCCGTCCTCCTCTCTCCCTCCCCCCTCTCTCTCTCCCCCTCACTCACTCTCTTCTCTACCCCCCTCTCTCTCCCCCCTCTCTCTCTCCCTTCTCCCTCTCTCTCTCCCTCACTCACTCTCTCTCCCTCCCTCTCCCCTCTCTCTCTCCCTCCCTCCTCTCTCCCTCCCTCCTCTCTTCGCCCCCTCCATTCACTCTCTCTCTCTCCCCCCTCTCTCCCCCTCTCTCCCCTTCTCTCTCCCCCCTCTCTCTCCCCCTCTCCCCATCTCTCTCTCCCCCCTACTCACTCTCTCTCTACCCCCCTCTCTCTCCCCCCTCTCTCTCTCCCCCCTTCTCCCTCTCTCTCTCCCCTCACTCACTCTCCTCCCTCCCTCTCCCCTCTCTCTCTCCCTCCCTCTCTCTCTCCCTCCCTCTCTCTCTCGCCCCCCTCATCACCCTCTCTCTCCCCCCCTCTCTCCCCCTCTCTCTCTCCCCCTTCTCTCTCCCCCTCTCTCTCCCCTCTCTCTCCTCGCTCTCCCTCCATCTCTCTCTCTCTCCCTCCTCACTCTCTCTCTCTCCCTCCTCCCTCTCTCTCTCCCCCCCCCCTCCCCTCTCCTCTCCCTCACTCTCTCTCCCTCCCTCCCCCCCTCTCACTCTCTCCCTCCCTCCCCCCTCTCTCCCCCCCCCTCTCCTCCCCCCCCTCTCTCTCCCCCCCTCTCTCTCTCCCTCTCTCTTGCTATCTTCTTTGCCAAGGACGCACTAATGGCTACAAAATGAACAAGGTTGATCCCGGGAAAAGTCCTGCTGCATCTGTTCAAGTGAAAGCAGATAACACAGGGACACTGTCGGTCTGTATGTGTGTGTCTGTCTGTGTGTCTGCTTGTGAGTGTGTCTGTCTGTGTCTGTCTTTCTCTGTCTCTCTCTCTTGTCCTCTCCTCTATCTCTCTCTCTCTCTCTCACTCTCTCTCTTCTCTCTCTCTCTTCTCTCTCCTCTCTCTCTCTCTCTCCCTCCTCTCCACCCACTTCTCTCTCTCTCTCCTCCATCCCTCCCTATCTCCCTCCCTTTTCCCCTTTGTCACGCCTTCCCTCCCCCCCCCCTCTCTCTCCTCATCACTTTTTCTCTCCCCGGGCCCCACTCTTCCCTTTGTCCTCTCTTCCCCCCCCCCCCTCTCCTCTCATCTTTTAAAAGACTTTTAAAGAAAATATTGACCACAATTTTCAAGCTGAGTAATGTAATTGGGAAGATGAGGAACATTTTCTTAAAGTCTGCATTCTTTATACTGATTTAAGACATAATTTTTGGACTCTAGTAACAACCATAACGTGATTTTGCTAAAACATGGTTCAGTTTTCCATTTTCGCAATCTCGCTTTTATCTTTTCAATGCTTGATAGTACGCAGGAATATTTGAACATTTGGGAGAAAGGATATTGAATAACTGTTTAATGTACACAACTGCTTAAAGTAAAAATTTTGGTCTCATTTTTGGAAATCCCGTTTACATTATTATGTTTTGGCAGTTGCCATATATGTGAGGTTTTTGTTTGGCTTCGTTTTGAATGCTTGGTTTACCCCATTCTAGAGCGGTGGCCCTAAAAGAATACATATTTGTTCATTGTCATTGTCCCTCCCTCTCTCTCTCTCTTCAAACTGTTCTGGCCTTTCACCTCTCTCTCCTCTCTCTCCACCTCTCTCTTCACTCTCTCTCACTCTCTCTCCCACAACGTCCACTCACTCCTCTCATCACCTCTCTCTCTCTCTCCCACTCTCACCCCCTCTCTCTCTACTCTCTCTCTCACTCTCTCCTCTCATCTCTTCACTTTTTTATCATCGCATGTCTCTCTATGTGCATCCTTTCCTCTGTCTATCTAGTCATTTCCTTCTCTTCTCTCTTATCTTAAAGATCTCCTCGCTCCTGCTCTTGCGGGCCATTTTCTTTTCTTTTCTTTTTTCTCTCTCTCTCTCTCTCTCTTCCCATCTCTTCTCTCTCCTCTCATCTTCTCTCCCCTCTCTTCTCCCTCTCTCATCTCCCCCTCTCTCCTCTCTCCTCTCTCTCTCTCTCTCCTCCTCTCTCTCCCCTCTCTCTCTTCTGTCTGTCTGTGTCTTTCTGTATTTTCATCTGTCTTCTGTCTGCCTTCTGCCTGCCTCCCTGCACCTGTCAATCTGTCTTCTCTCTGTCTGTATTTTTGTCTGTCTGTCTGCCCTTTCTGCCTGCCTGCCTGTCTATCTTTTCTTTCTTTTCTGTCTCTCTGTCTGTATGTTTGTCCGCCTCCCTTCCGGGCCTATCTGTCAATCTGTCTGTCTCTCTGTCTGTATGATTGTCGTCTGTCTGTCTGTAGCCTGCCGCCTGCCTGTCTGTCTCTCCCCCCTTCTCTCTCATCCCTCCACTCACTCTCTCCCCCTCCCTCCTCTCTCTCTCCCCCCTCCACCCCCTCTCCTTTCCCCCCCTCTCACTCTCTCCTCCCTCTCTCCCCCCTTTTCCCTCCCTCTCCTCTCCCCCCCTCACTCACTTCTCTCTCCCTCCCTCCCCCCTCTCTTTCCCCTCCCTCACTCTCTCCTCTCCCCCCCTCACTCTCTCTCTCCCTCTCCTCTCTCCACTCCTCTCTCTCTCCCCTCACCACTCTCTCTCCCTCCCTCCCGCTCTCTCTCTCTCCCTCCCTCCCTACCCTCTCTCTCCCCCTCTCACTCACTCTCTCTCCCTCCCTCCCCCCCCTCTCTCACTCCCCCCTCCTCTCCCTCCCCCCCCTTTCCCTCCCTCCCACCCCCCCCTCACCCCCTCTCTCTCCCTCCCCCCTCCCCCCCTCCACCCCCCTCACTCACTCTCCTCTCCCCCTCTCTCTCCCTCTCTCTCTCCTCCCTCCTCCTCTCTCTCTCCTCCTCTTGTTATCTTCTTTTCCAAGGACACACAAATGGCTAAAAAAATGAAGAAGGTTGATCTTGGTGTCGGTCTTATCTATTTTTAATTTATTTATTCTTTTCTATCGAGGATAAAGGATTTGAAGGGATGGAGTGGATTAAATTTTCAAATTTTTTTTTTTTATAGCATTCCTTATTCCTTTATTCCATAAAATTATATGAAAGTGCTGTCTCTTCAACAGATAAATGAGGGCATAGGCAAGGCACAAGCGTATAATTATGCATTAACACAGACAGACACACACACACACATGCGTGTGTGTATGTATGTGTGTATGTGTGTGTGTATCTGTCTGTGTGTCTGTTTGTGTTTCTGTGTGTCTGTGTGTCTGTTTTATGTGTCTGTCTGTCTGTCTCTGTCGTCTGTCTGTCCGTCTGTCTCGTCTGTCTGTCTGCCTGCCTGCCTGTCTGTCTCTTTCGATGTCTCTCTGTCTATGTCTGTCTGTCTCTCTCTGTCTGTCTCTGTCTGTCTGTCTGTCTCTCTCTCTCTCAGCATGTGTGTGCGGGCGTGCGCACGCGAGCACGCGAGTGTGTATGTATATGTGTGTGTGTGTGTCTGTCTGTCTGACTGTTTGTGTATGTACGCTTGTGCCTTGCCTATGCCCACATTTATCTGTTGAGGGGACAGCGCTTTCAAATATGGAACAAAAGCCAAGGAATGCTGTAAAAAAAATATTTTGAAAATTCAACCCAGCCACACCACCACCACACCACCACCACCACCACCACCACCACCACCCACCACCACCCACCACCACCACCACCACCACCACCACCACCAACAACAACAACAACAACAACAACAAAAAAATAGATGCAGTTAGCCTCCTTTGTAATAAACCCCGTCAACGGTACGGATCTGCTAAACAAAAAAACCCCCCAACAACAACCCCCCCAAAAAAAACAACCCCCAACCCCCAACCCCCCCCCCCCACCCCAACAACAACCCAACAACACCAAAACAAAACAACCAACCAACCAAACCAACAAAAAAAAACCCCAGACAAACGAACAACAACAAAACAACATCCGAGTACAATTCTGTACTATCTGCTTTCAAAACGTACTTTTGCATATTTACAAAGAATTACAAGTTTATATCTAAAACAAAGTAAGACTTCAGCGATTAGTCTAAAAAAAATAATAAAAAGATAAAAGATGAAGCAGCAAACATAGCAACTCCACCCAAAAAACGAGCACACTGAAACAAGGTCCAAACATACAAACAATCAAACAAACCAAAAAACAAACAAACAAGCAAAACTAACAACAACAAAAGTATAGGGTAGAGTCAAGCCTCTGCGTAAAAGAGCAGAAATAGGCAGTGCGGGGTCTGCTGTGGAAAGGGGTCATTTTCACTGTTGGCGTGTGTCAGAGAAAATTACCAGGTGTTGGGCCTTTCTTGTTCTTGTTCTTCTTGTTCTTTTGTTCTTCTTGTTCTTCTTGTTCTTGTTCTTCTTGTTTTTGTTTTTCTTGTTCTGTTCTTCTTGTTCTTGTCTTCTTGTTCTTGTTCTTCTTGTTCTTGTTCTTCTGTTGTTTTCTTGTTGTTGTTGTTGTTTTGTTTTGTTCTTCTTCTTCTTCTTCTTCTTTTTCTTCTTCTTCTTGTCTTTTTGTGTTGTTGTTGTTTTGTTGTTTTTGTTGTTGTTCTCTTCTTCTTCTTCTTCTTCTCTTCTTCTTCTTTTTTCTTCTTCTTCTTCTTCTTTCTTCTTCTTCTTCTTCTCTTCTTTTTTTTTTTCTTTTTCTTCTTCCTTCTTCTTCTTTTTCTTCTTCTCTTCTTCTTCTTCTTCTTCTTCTTCTTCTTCTGCCTGACGAGAGAGAGAGAGAGGAGAGAGAGAGAGAGAGGAGTGGGTGGAGAGGAGGGGGAGAGGGATGGTGAGAGAGAGAATTGATTGATTGACTGATTCATGATCTTTATTCCCAAGGGTTACAGTTAAGTATTGACATACTTTTTTTTTCATCCGGCCCTTGCCCTGAGAATGGACTACCTTAAATTAAAAAAAATATTACTAATAATTAAAAAAGAAAGAAAAAAATTTTTGAAAAAATCAAAATTTTTTTTAACAAGAAGAGAGAGAAAAGGGAGAGAAGAGAGAGAGAGAGAGGAGAGAGAGAGAAGAGAGGGGGAAAGAAGAGAAAAAACTTAAAACTTTTTATTGGGGGAAAAAAAAATGAGCAAACCTAATGTTTTTTTTTTAAACAAACACCCCTTCAGCCCAAAGAAAATCATGACAAAAAAGACAAATTAACAAAGAAAAAAAAATCTTTAGCAAAATTTTGAAAAAAAAAAAGTCATTGTAACATCAATAAAATGCAGTCCCAAAAAAGAAAACTCATTTGAAAAAAAAAGGAAGGAAATTTAGCACCCCCAGGACAAAAAAATTGATCAGAAGAACATTGAAAAAAAATAAGGAAAATAGAAAATTGGTACCAAAAAGAGAGAGAGAGAGAGAGGAAAAGAGAAGAGAGAGAGAGAGAGAGAGAGAGAGAGCGAGAGCGAGAGAGAAAGAGACACACACACGAAAGAGAGAGAGAGACGGGCAGAAACGAGAGACCAAAGACACGAGACACAGAGACGACAAAAAGAGTGAAAAATAGAGATACAGACAACAGAAAAGACAAAGCAGAGACCAGACAGACAAAGCAGAGACAGACAACAAAAAAAAGCAGGACGACAGACAAAGCGGGGAGACAGACAAAAAAGCAAACAACAAGCAAAGCGGGGACAAAACAACAAAGCAGGACAGACAGACAACAAAGCAGAACGAAACAAGCAGGACAGACAGCAGAAAAAAGCAGGACGACGAAAAAAAAGAACAGACAAAGCAAGCAAAACAGACGACAAACAGAGACAAAACAACAACAGAAAAAGAAAAAAGAAGACAGACAGACAGACAAAGAAAGACGACAGACAACAAAGCAGGACAGACAGACAACGGGGACAGAAAAAAGACAGACAGACAAAGCAGGACAAAACAAACAAAACATACAAAGCAAGCAGAGACAACAGACAGACAGCCCAACAAAGCAAGACAGACAGACAGACAAACAGAGACAGACAAAGACAATGCTAACGAAAGACAAAAGAAGTCAACGAACAGAGTGACTTTTGAGTGACAGACAAAGAGGTGAACATAGAGACAGACAAACAGACAGACAGACAGACAGACAGACAGACAGACAGACAAACAGAGAGACATTAGCATATTTTACTCTTGTGTTTCTTGCGCAGAGATCAGAAGATGGGGCGAGGGTGAGAGGGGCGCGGGGCGTGGTGAAAGAAGAGGTGGGGAGGGGGGGGGACGAGATAGGGAAGAGGGAGGGGGGAGGGGCTAATTATCTGAAAGTGACCATGATTGACAGGTGACTGCAGGTCAGTAGAAATTAACAGAGGTTAATGGCAAGGGCCGCACCGGTAAGTGGTGATTTTCTCCACACTGCTGAATCAATACCGTTTTGTGTCGTTTGTAGAGAAACGGCATGTTGTCGTGTGGTGTTGGTGTGACAGGGATCCATCTCTGTCTCTGTCTCTGTCTCTCTTCTTTTCCCTCGTCTGTCTTCTCTCTTTTTGTGTCTGTTGTCTCTCATTGTGTCTGTCGCTCATCTGTTGTGTGTGTCTTGTGTGTTGTGTTGTGTGTTAATTTGTGTGTGTGATTCTTTTATTTCGAGGATAATGGAATAAGCATACAGTGTTTTTGGTGGGTCTTTTTTTTTTTTATTAATCCCCCTTTTAACATTGGTAATTTCGCCATCCGTCCACCGCACACAATGCTGCTCTTCCACAAATTTGGAACATGTTTTAACGTGCGCGCAAGCTGTTCACGTGCGTTGCGCACGACCTCAGTTATAGAGATGTGTGGCGCGCGCGCAAAATGCAGTTCACATGCGCCCAAAACCTGTTCCATTGTCACATCAGTAGGACGCACCTATCTTTATGGTATTAACAGCCAGGTATTCTGTTTAAGGCTGTAACAGGAGCTTTTACAACAGGTTTGTTAGCCCTCCGACCCCCTTACTGGGGAAAGTGCCTCCTTGTCGCATAGTGAGCTGCAGAGACTCCAGCCTGACATGCGAAAGCCAAGTCCCATTGCCAGAACAGGAGGTGAGGACGCTGTTGAGCCCTATCTCCGCTAACTATAAGGACTAAAAAAGACAGCCAGGGTCTACTGAAAACCTCGAGTTCAGCAAAGCCCCCAAAACCGGCTTCTCACTTTCTGGATGGGTGCGTTAGCCTCCTGAAACTTACGGTTGACAAGGTATACATCTTTACCCACAAACCCTAAACAGTCAAAGAAACAAACAACCCCCCCCCCCAAAAAAAACAAAAAAACACACCCAAAAAAACCCCAACAAAACAAACACCCCAACAAAAAGCAACAACAACAAAAACAATGACGTAAGCTTCGAGCACAAATCTTAACTACTAGACCACTTGGGGATGAGACTATAAACCGAGGTCCCGTGTGCGAACGCACGCAGAACACCTTGCGCACACGTTAAAACCCGTTCCGCTTTTCGGAAGAGTAGGCCATTGGTTGCCAGTGGGAACGGATGACAAAATGTAAAAAACTGCATACACACGGGGACTAGATGGAAAAAAAGCACATGAGTGCTTATTCCATTTTCCTCGAAATATAATAATATTTATAATAATAATAATAAAGTTCCTACGAAATGTATGATGATTTTTTTTTCCAAAGGCATCTACTTGATTTGTAGGTGTGCCAGACATACGCATGCATGCTATCCCTCACTCTGGCCTCACATTTCTTAAGGGGCGCATAATAACAATAATTTAATCAGCTGTGCGGATGAAATCTACATTTGTCAACAAGTAATGCTAAAAAAAAAAAAATGAGCGCATAAACAAAAAGTCTTAAGAAAATATCCACAGCATCCGTTTCAGTTATTCCACTACGACATAAATTCCCTCCCCTGACAAGAACACCGTTTGCCTTCTTCGGAGCTATAATATTCATTAAGGCTCGCTCTGTCATGGGAGTTAATTCCAACTCGTGCGCAAAGCTTCCGAATCTTCTCCCCTTGATAATAAGAACGCCGTTGCCTTCTTTGAAGCTACTAAAATTGAAAGGATCGCTTAAACAGGGGAGCTAATTAGAGAAACTCGCTTCCGCCCACGGCTTGGCTATAACGACATCGCTTTTATTATTTTAATCGCAAGAAATACTGTCCAGGCGCTGAATATCCTACGACTATTTTACAAAACGATGTGGGATACAAAGCACGAAAATTGGATTTTAAACTTTCGGACCATTTATTCTGACCAAAGAGCTAATTCCCTTAGAGCTGTTTCAGTTTACAATGAGGATCACTTTCCGTTCGGTATAGATCATTTAGGTCTACCTTTATTTTATTATTATTTGTTTGGGGTTTTTTTGGGGGGGGGGAGGGAGGGGGGGGGAGCGCACCATCGTATCATATCATATCGTATCGTATCGTATTATTCCTCGATGTCAACTGGATCAGTTTTCGCTTTCAATCGGGCTTATTTATTTATCTATTTTCCTATCTATCTATCTATCTATCTATCTATCTATCTATCTATCTATCTATCTCTCTATCTATCTATCTATCTATCTATTCATTCATTGTGCAAAATATCTTCCTTTCAAATTATCCATCCAATTGGTTCCTTTTGTAGTTAGGTTTTTGTTTGCTTGTTCATTTTGCTTAGTTTTTGTTTGTTTTTTTAATGAAGGAGACACCTTTCAGTGATGGATTATTTGTTTGTTTGTTTGTTTATCTATGATCTATTTCTTTGTTCATTTATCTATCAATTTATTTAATAATCAATTGATTCATCCATTTGTTTATTATTCAAAATTATTGATTATTCAAAAGATCTTACTTTCAAATTATCCATCCAATTGGTTCCTTTTATTGTTAGGTTTTTGTTTGCTTGTTTGTTTGTTTTGCCTAGTTGGGTGTTTCGTTGTTGTTTCTTCGCTTGTTTCTTTGTTTTTTTAATGAAGGCGGCATCTGTTATTCTCTCTTTCTTTTCACAGCCCCTCGTTTACAGAAGCTGAAAGAAAGCGAGTTAGTATTTGGATGAAGAAAAGCATATTTTTTAAAATATAATTATTGTGACCCCCTATTTTGCACATTTCAATACAGACATATATCTAAGGTCATTGCAAACTTCAGACTCCATTTATTTTCCATTTTTTATTACAATAATATTTCCTTGATCGGATTTGGCATACCTATTTGGAGAGCTGAGAACCGACTTGGTGGATATTATGGCAAAAGTTTACACAGTTTGAAGGAATACACTACGTGATTGACCGAAGCAGTCGCACACGCGTGTGCGTGCGTGCGTGCGTACGTGCGTGCGTGCGTACATGTGTCCCACATTATCAGTGTCAGCTGGATGAATGTGTGTGTGTGTGTGTGTGTGTGTGTGGAAAGTTTAAAACACAGAGAGAGAGATAGAGAGAGACAGAGAGAGAGACAGATAGACAGACAGACGGACAGACAGACATACAGTCATCCAGAGACAGACAGACAGACAGACAGACAGACAGACAGACAGTCAGACAGACAGACAGACAGTCAGACAGACAGTCAGTCAGTCAGACAGTCAGACAGACAGAGAGACAGACACACAGACGGACAGACGAACAGACAAACAAGGAGAACTGTCAACGGACGAAGACAAAAGAAACATGTATAGGTTGAAAGAGCATTCTGTAATCCACTTTACGGGATGCTTAAACACAGGCGACAAAACAACACGGTCTGTGTAATCTTGTTTTACACCTTTGGCAAATTTGATTTTCAGGTTCCCCCTCCTTCCGCCCCCCCCCCATCCCCCACGCAAGTGTGTGTGTGAGTGGTGTGTGTGTGTGTGTGTGTGTGTGTGTGTGTGTGTGTGTGTTTGTTTGTGTGGTTTGTGTGTGTTTTGTGTTTTGTGTGTGTGTTTCTTTCTCCTCTCTCTCTCTCTCATCTCCTCTCTCCCCTCTCTCTCTCTCTCTATATATATATATATAAATACATATATATATATATATATAATATATATATATATATAAAATATATATATATATATATATATATATATATATATATAAATATATATATATATATAATTTGTGGATCGTGTGGATGGGTGGTCTAGAGGTAACGCGCCTGTCTAGAAAACGAAAGTCCGGGTCTGAAGTATGCGGGTTCGTACCCCTTTGGGAAACCGGAAACTTTCCCCATCCATTAGACCATGAGGGTGGCTGGGCGCTAGTCTTTCGGATGAACGAAAAACCCGGGGTCCCGTGTGTTATACGTAATTATTTAGCGCACGTAAAAGAACCCACGGCAACAAGAGAGTTGTCCCTGGCAAAATTCTTAGAAAAAAGCCACTCTGATAGGGAAACAAATACAGTTGCAGACATGAAAAAAAAAAGGGGTGGGTCTGCGCTTGTGGCGACGCGCTCTCCCCCTCACCCGGGGGGAGCAGCCCGAATTTCACGGAGAGAAATCTGCCGTGACTTAAAGTGGTATGAAATGAAATATGAGCGCTTTGATTGTTGCTTTACAAGATTCAGCGCTAATAATTTCCATACAATTATTATTATTATTTTTATATATATATATAATATATATAAAATATATATAACATTATATATAAATATATATATATATATATAAAATATATATAATATATAAAGAGAAAAGAGAGAGAGAGAAGAGAGAGAGAGAGAGAGAGAGAGAGGGGAGAGAGAGAGAGAGAGAGAGAGAGAGGGATCCTCTGAACCTCGTCCACTTTGACGGTTACTGTTGTGATTCAATTGACTACACCCCCAAAAGTTAGGGGGCCGATTTTGAAACCACAACCCTGTCTTATCCTTTGATATATAAAAAAAGACGCAAACTCGTTTGTTTGATGTTTTGAAATTATGTTAATGTCCCAGTGGAACATCTCCGATCATTAAGGGATTGTGGTCGCAAGTCATGCCACATGAGCGCCGAGGGCCACCCTAAAAATAGTACAATAAATTGTGAAGCAGCTGAGCCAAGCTTGCCAAGCACAAGTCCCTTTATTGTAGTCGGGAAATCCCGATGACAAAAGTAACCTATCTTATCCTCCAAACTCTGGCTATAAATATCTGTTTTAAACGTGCTCGCGCGAAGACCAACCAAAAACAAACAAACAAAAAAGGGCTTGAAAGTCACAGTATATCTGTTCTGCAAGCAGTCTGGCGCCGAGAAAAAATTTAAACTAAATTTAGAAGTTCTATGACTTACTTTCTGACATCATCATCATCATCATCATCATCATCAATTAGACCTAAGTAGTTGTCGAAGGAGAAGCATTTATAGGGACGCCCATGGTCGACAGTCTTCTCCAGGCTGGTCCCGTCTCCAACTTTTCCATTCTGCTGTGCTCTCTGCCCACCTCTTCTGTCATATCAAAGGACTTTTTATGTTGATTTAAAACTGGACACAGGACTGTATGATCTCACTTGCATCCTTTTAATAGAAAAAAGGATCCCCAAAGAACATAAGGCACAAAGATTCATTGGCCACTTATTTTCATACGCATTTTTAAAGAAAAACTTTTATAACCACTATTTTTTTTGCATAGTTTTCTTCTCTTTCTGTTTTTCATCTTTCGCTGGCAGCGGTGGTAGGCCACAAAAATATCTATTTATTCTTAGGGTGGCAATAGACACTTATAAATATTCTGGAGGGTGTCTTGCTGTTACCTACCACAAAGGATGAGTGAGGTTTCAAAGAGTGCTGGGACCTCTGAAGAGTGCTCAACCAGGAGCCGAAACTCAGTCAGGTCAGGCCAAAGGCATGGTCCTTACTCAAATATTCCGCTAATGCTGCCTTCAAAGTTTTATCTTGTAGTGATTTTTTTCCCCCTCGAATCTTGGACAAATATTAGTTTATGATCAGAATGAAGTTGTAATTGGTTACCTGCACTTGTTTTTCCTCACTCTTTTGTCTCAGTGTTATATATATATATATATATATATATATATATATATATATAAATTTTGATCGTTGCCTTTTTTTTTTTTTGATTGATGCATAATGTATAAAGATTGTCAAGTTGTAATAAGTTTTGTACTCACGGTCATTTATATGACATAGATGCATTAGTTTTGTTTTGTTTTTGATTTGGTCATTGCCCCCCTTTTTGTGTGTGTCTGGTGCATTATGTGTGGAGAATGTCAAGTTGTGATAAGTTTTATACTCACGGTTATTTATATTACGTCAATACGTTTGTTCAGTTTTGTTTTAATTTGTCCTATAGTACTTTAGTTACACACTCTGCGGTGACTGTGGAAGCTGAGTCAGTAGTTGTTGTCGATGTTATATTGAAGTCCCACGGACGCTTTAGCCGAGTGGTTAAGACTGCTCGAGTTCAATCCCATGGGTCCATGAAGTCGTGGGTTCGAATCTCGGCGGCATCTGATGAGGATTTTTTTTATGGTGGTGACTTTTACCATCTCCCAGGTCAACTTCAAGTGCAAACCTGCTGGTGCCTTATACACGTGCAGGAGATCAAATATATAATTATAGCTTGTAGGCCTCATCATCATCAGACCCGTGACCTTGGCGGTCGTGGGGGAGACACGAAAGACGATGCCGTGGTAAGCCTCCTCCATCCATCTCGGTCCTCGGCTCTGCGCAGTAGTGCCGAGTCATTCATCCTGGTCCATTCTCTGATGTTGTCCATCCATGACTTGTTCTGTCTTCCCCTCCTTCTGCCACCTTCGAGTGTTCCCTGCAGTACTGTTTTTGGCGAGTGTTGTGGCGGGGGGACGGGGCCAAACCCATGTCAGCTTTTTCTTCTTGACGATGGTGAGAAGGGTTCCTGTGGACCTGCACCCGGGTTTATTTGACTCTTGACAAATTCATTGGTCCTTTCGTTCTCTCCAGGATATGCCCATAGTTTTCTATGGCATTTTGTTTCGAATGACTGGATTCGCTTTGCTGTTTCAGCAGTCCAATGCCCCAGGTTTCACTTCCGTACAGCAGGATTGTCTGAATTGGGGCTTTGTAGAGCTTTAGTTTGATTGGGAAACTGTCTCTTTACTTTTCCATATGGTGGTGAGTTTTGTCATGGAAGATGTTTGCCATGGCTATTCTAAACTTTGATTTCTGTCGTCGATTGCCCGTCCTTTGGGTGTAGCGCCAAGGTATTTTAAAAGCGTCTACCTCCTCCAGTTGTTGGCCGTTCATGTAAATTTTAGCAGTGGCGTTGCTAAATGCTGTTCACAAGTACTTTACTTTTCTCCGAGCTCACCTCCATCCCATATGCACCGCTCTGTTCTCAAGTCTGGTTGTAAGATCTTGCAGCTCTGTTTACTTCCGCCCAGAGGTCAATGTCATGGGCAAACCGTAAGTTGTTGAGGGGTCTGCCGCCAATGGAGTGGTAGAGTGGAAGTCAAGGAGGGTCTGCTCATAATGTTTTCCAAGAACAAATTAAACAAAGACAGAGATAACAGGGATCCTTGTCGGACCCCAACGTGGTTTTTTAAGTAGTCTCCGACCTGATTTTTCAGAAGGACTGCACTGCTTGCGGGGTTGTATAGTGCTTGAATGGTTTGCACTAGTCCTTCTTCAATGCCAAACATTTTGAGGACCTGCCACCAGGCCTTCGTGCCATACTCTGTCGAAAGCCTTCTTGAAGTCGATGAAGTTGGGGAAAACAGGTCTCTCTGAGTTGAAGAGGTTTTCCATCAGAGTGGGTAGTTAAAAATCTGTTTCGATTGTGCTCCTGCCTGCCCCCTGAGGGCCCAGCTTGTTCCTCTGAAAGGTGTCTTCTGCCTCCTTCTTGAGCGATTCAAAATAACTTTGAGCATGATCTTGCTGGCGTGGCTGATGAGGCTGATTGTTCTATAGTTTTTGGCATTGGCGTAAATTTCCCTTCTTGGGCGGGGGTAATGAAGTGATTGTGTCCATTCTGTTGGCCACTGTTTTGTCCCCCAAATCTTCTGACAGATAGCTGTAACATATGTAAATTACTGCTTCGCCACCAGGGCTTGAGCAGCCTGCTGGTATATTGTCTGCTCCTGGGACTTTCCTACTGGTAAGCTGCGGATGGCTTCTTCCGCTTCTTTCCCTCAGTATAGGTAAATGGCGAGGGTACTCTTGATGTTGCTGCTTTCTCTTCTATTATGCTCTTGTCAGGTTGTATTGGGTAGTTGTACAGTTCTTGACAATATTCAGACCACACCTGTTCAAATGCAGCTGAGTTTTCTGTGAGGAGGTTTCCGGAGCTGTCTTCAATGACTGATGATTTGGTTTGAAGTGGTTTTGTGAGTTTCTTCAGGGTGTCGTATGCCTTTTTACTGTTTCCCACTTTCATGCTTTTTTCGATCTCATCACATTGATCACTGATCCACTTCTCTCTGGCCTTTAACTTTGACTTTTTCACGAGATTGTTGGCCTCCCCGGTTTTCTTTAGGTTGGAAGACCGGGTTGGTTTCAGTGCCTTCTGTATCGCAGAGGTCCAAGTGTCATTGGTATCCATGGCTGGTGTTTATTCCTCTGACGCCGAGTACCTCCTCTGCGTTTCCGGACGCCTCTTTAAATTTGTTGGTGAGGTCATTGGCTTGTCCGGGAGGGTTAATGCCGAAAAACGTCCGCCACCTTACTTGGAAACTCCTGACATCGGGTTTCAGTTTGTCCACGTCAAATTTATACGGGTTTTTGCAGGCGTTTTTCTTCAGCTTCATTTTGAATCCCACACACAAGGTCGGGGTCGCTGCCTATTCAGCTCCAGGGTAGGGTTTTGTTCGGCCCGTTGATGCGGATTTGAAGCGCCGTGTGTTAAATAAAATCATTTGGTTAGGATCTTCCCTTTTGGCCCAACCGGGTTTTCCCCCTTGTGGGGATAAAGGTTTTGGAAATGGAAGTCTTGGGTGCAGGCAAACTCCAACAACGTATCCCCTTTTGTTTGGCTTCCCATTCCCAAACGCCCAAACTGTTCCG
>CM054148.1:28723287-28733287 GCA_028751875.1 Rapana venosa | reverse complement strand
ATCCATCTATCATTATCTATCACTACTTTTACTATCTATCCATCCTCATTTCATTATCTAGATTCTCTTTTCACCACTGTCTATCTATCTATCTATATTTTATCATATATCTATCCATCATCCTCTACCTATCTATCTATTTATCTATCTATTTTATCTATCTCCCTACATCATTTATCTATCTATCATCTACTAAAATCTATCTATCTATCTATCTGCTCACACACACAAATTTAGATATATGTATAACACACACAAACACAAAACCACAAACAACCCCCCCCCCAAACATAACAAGCACCCACATACCTCAACTCCTCCCCCCCCCCCCCCCCCTTTTAAACCACCCAATCACACGCCCCCACAACCCCTCGCCCCACAAAAAACACAACCATCATAACCAAAAAACAGGGAAAAAAAAAAAACTTTTCTTCAATAATAATATTGATACACCCTACACACACGCCCCTTTGGTAACCCGAAAAAATAACTTGACATTTTGGGATGATCTTTCGAGTGAGCAAAGTTTGATAAAAACACAAAAAATAAAACAGGGGTGGATTTAAAAGGGGATAAGTGTGTGTGTGAGAGAGAGGAGAGAAAAAGAGAGGAGAGAGAGAGAGAGAGGAGGAAAAGAGAGAAAAAGGGGAAGAGAAGGGGGGGAGGGAGAGGAAAACAGGCAACAGTGCCATACCCCCCCCCCCCCCCCCCTTACCCCCAAACCCCCCCCCCACACACACACACAACCTCACACAACAACAACACACACAACACAACACAACATGAACACAACGCACACACACACCCTGTCTCTCTTTTCACACAACAACAAAACAAAACAACACACAACACATCAACAACACACACAACACAATAATAATAATAATAACAATGTATGAAATTTATATAGCGCTGAATCTTGTAAGCAACAAATCAAAGCGCTTTTTTTTATCGAGGATAATGGAATAAGAACTCATGTGCTTTTTTACATCCAGTCCCGTGTGTATGCGGTTTTTTTGTAAATTTTGTCATCTGTTCCCACCGGCACATAATGGCCTACTCTTTCGAAAAGCGGAACAGGATTTAACATGTGCGCAAGATGTTCTGCATGCTTTCACACACGGGACCTCGGTTTATAGTCTCATCCGAAGGACTCTCTCTCACGATACAACACAACACACACAACACAACACACACAACACAACACACACACACACACTCTCTCTCTCTCTCTCTCATTCTCTCATCTCTCATCTCTCTCTCTCTCTCTCTCTCTACTCACACAGGAGCAACAACACATACACAACACACACAACACAATACACACAACACAACATACACACACACACACACACACACACCACGCACGCACGCACGCTCTCTCTCTCTCTCTCTCTCTCTCTCACTCCTCTCTCTCTCTCTCTCTCAAAAACAGCAACGACAACAACACACACACAACACAACACATATAACACAACACACACACACACTCTCACACACACACAACAACAACAACACACACACACACACACAACACAGCAATACACAACGCAACACACACATACAATCTCTCTCTCTCACGCACAACAACAACAACAACAACACACACACACACAAACACAACAACAACAACAACACACACAACACAACACACACACAACACAACACACACACACTCTCTCTTACTGTCTCTCTCACACACAGCGCAACACAACACAACACAAAAAACAACACAACACAACACACACACACACACACACACACACACACGCACACAACACACACACACACACACACACACACACACATACACACACACACACACTCACTCACTCACGCACTCACTTACTCACTCGGGACTAGATGTAAAAAAGCACATGTGTGTTTATTAATTATCCTCGTAATAAAAGAATTAGTCATTGTCATTGTTATTGTCAATTTGTCATAGTCATTGTCACACACAACTCAAACACAACACCACGCACACACACGCACACACACACACACACACACACCACACCACACCCACACCACACCACACCACACACACACACACACACACACACACACACACACACACACACACACACACACACACACACACACACACACACATAATGACAGAGAGAGAGAGAGAGAGAGAGAGAGAGAGAGAGAGAGGAGAGAGAGAGAGAGAGAGAGAGAGAGAGAGAGGAGAGAGAGAGAGAGAGAGAGAGAGGGACGCAAACGCAAACACATATTTTATTTTACGAGGGTAATAGAATAAGTTACAAAGACTTTTTTTCATCCAGCCTTCAACATGAAAAAAAAGCAGAAAAAAAAGAAGAAGAAAGAAGAAAGAAGAAGAAGAAGAAGAAGAAGAAGAAGAAAGAATAAGAAGAAGAAAGAAGAAGAAGAAGAAGAAGAAGAAGAAGGAGGGAGAGAGAGAGAGAAAGAGAGAGACAATGACAATGACAATGACAAATTCTTTTATTTCGAGGATAATGAATAAGCACAACATGTGCTTTTTTACATCCAGTGCCGCCCGTTAGGGATACATCTTAATAATAATAACCCAATACTATACAGTCTCGCAATAAAAACAAGGGGAAATAACCCTTTTCAAAACAGCTCCCCCCCCCCAACAACCCTCCCCCCCCCCCCCCCAAAGCAAGCAATTAAAAGAAAACCCTAAGAATACCCCACCCCTACCCCCACCCCCCAAAAAACCCTAACCAAAACAAACAAACAAACAAAAGAAAGGAAAAACCAAACCAACAAAAGATGATAAAAAAGAGAAAAAAAGACAAACAACAACAACAAGAACAAGAGCAACAACAAAGCCAAGAAAAATAACACAACCAAACTTTTAAGTCATAAAGATAAACATCTACATATTGTCAAATGGTACACATACTTTTTACACATAATTATAAGATATTGAAATAGGGCACTCAATTAAAACTTAAGTACAGAGGCAAGTCCAATAAAGTAAATTTAAAATATAAAAATATGAATCCTTCATCAGGATAAACTATGACTATAAGCAGACGATAAAAGGTAGAGAGAGAGAGAGACAGAGACAGAGAGTGTGTGTGTGGTGTATTTCAGAGATAATATCCAATAATAAATCCCAAAACAGTATGCGATCCCATCAACACTAAATTTTAGATTATACTCGTTTAAATTATATGTCATGATAATGAAATAAATTTAATACCCAACATCTACAACAATAAAAACAAGAAACAAACCAAGAAGAAATTTTTAAAACTATAAAAGTCGTTAGGAGAGAATATGGTGGGTGAGTGAGTGAGTGGTGTGTATGTGTGTGTGTGTGTGTATGTTTGGGATGTGTTTGACGTGTGTGTGTGGGGTGTTGTGTGTGTGTGTGGTTGTGTGGTTTGTGTGTGGTTGTGTGTGTGTGTGTGTGTTTGGGTGTGGGGTTTTGTGTTTGAGTGTGTGTGTGTGGGGGTGGGGTAGGGGGTGTTTCAGGGATAATACTAAATATGTAATACTCACATAGCACACGATCAAAACAAACACTTTTTTTATTATGTTCATGCAAATTGAATGTCATGGTAATAAAATAAGTGCAATACCCATACACTCTCATAATAAAGAGGGGGAAAAAGCCAATAAAGTCATAAAAAGAACATCTACACATAAAAAAATAAAAGAAAGAGAGAGAGAGAGAGAGAGAGAGAGAGAGGGCGAGCGAGCGAGCGAGAGAGAGAGAGGGAGAGAGAAGAGAGAGGAGAGAGAGAAGAGAGAGAGAGAGAGAGAGAGAGAAAAGAGAGAGGGGGGGGGGGGCGAGGGAGAGACTTCAACCAAAAACTTTCTAAAACAAGGGCGTTAGTAGGCTCAAAAAATTTGCTGAAATTAGCGATAGAAACTGTCCTGATATTCTATTCAAGGAGCGTCCCACGATGTATCTTCTTTTTCTGATTTCTTTTTCTTGTTTGGTCTTTTATATCTTGAACGGTGTGTGTGTGTGTGTGTGTGTGTGTGTGTGTGTGTGTGTGTGTGTGTGTGTGTGTGGTGTTGTGGTGTGTGCGGTGTGTGTGTGGTGTGTGTGTGCGTGGTGTGTTGGTGTGTGTGTGTAAGTGTGTGTTTTGTGAGTGTGTGGTTTACTCTGCGTGAGTGCAAGTGTGTGTTGTACTGTATTGTGTGTGTGTGTGTGTGTGTGTGTGTGTGTGTGTGTGTGTGTGTGTGTGTGTGGTGTGTGTGTGTGTGTGTGATTGTGTGTTGTGTTGTGTGTGCGTGTGCGTGCGTGCGTGTGTGTGTGTAATGTGTGTGTAAGTGTGTGTGTGTGTTGTGTGTGTTTGTGTTTGTGTGTGTGTGTGTGTGTGTGTAAGTGTGTGTGTGTTGTGTTTTTGTGTGTGTGTGTGTAAGTGTGTGTGTATGTGTGTGGTGTATGTTGTAGTGTATGTATTGTGCTGTGTTGTTTCTCTGTGTGTGCGTGCGTGTGTGTGTGTGTGTGTGTGTGTAAGTGTGTGTGTAAGTGGTAAGTGTGTGTGTGTTGTGTTGTGTTGTTTTGTGTGTGTGTGTAAGTGTGCGTAGTAGTTCTTCAGTTTAACGTCCTTCCACTAATAGTGATATCAACGGGAAAGTGTGTGTGTGTGTGTGTGTGTGGTGTGTGTGTGTGTGTGTGGTGTGTGTGGTGAGTGTGTGTGTGTGTGTGTGTGTGTGTGTGTGTGTGAGTGTGTTTGTAGAGAGAGGGGTATGCACATAAATAAACAATAGCAATAAACAAATATGAAGAAAAAACAAAACAAAAAAAAACAACAACAACAAAAAAACATAAACAAGAATTCTGAACAGAAAAAATGAACAGTTAAAATATTAACGTTGCAATTCATATAACTAGAAGCTATCCTCATATTAAAGGAGCCTAAACATAGGAGTATGACTTAATGACAAAACAATTTGTTTCATTAGAGGAATGTCTTGTAGAATTTGCTGTAAGCTACGAACTGGGAAGGCAGGTAAAACGTTTTTCAGATCTCTGCATCGTAAAAGAATATGATCATTGGTAAGATTTTCGCCACAGATACATGTTGCTTTTTTGGAAAATTTAGTTTTAAAAGCATTGAGCTTAAACCTGTAGATAATAGATACACATGTCTATATTCATGTAAATTACGACATTTGATCTTATCAAAAGATAATACATGGGCTACATCATCACTACCAGGAATAACTGGTACCTTGTAGCTTCTTTTTAAAGTGTTTCCAACATGCATTTTGTAACATGTTATAGCCCTCGTGGATGGATAGAGGAACACTTATGCTGCAAGACCCATCCCTATGTTGAGCTCCACCTTTGCTATTCTGTCAACTTTTTCATTAAAGTAGATACCACAGTGCGAGGGTATCCACAAAAGGTAACACCAGTGCCTCGTATCATCAGAAAATGAATTAGATGACTAATTTCGATTATGAGATCTTGTCTCACTTTTGAACTGAAGTTTCTCAGAGCAAGTAAGACTGACCTGGAATCAACACAGAAAAGCGTTTGAAATATTCTTTAGAAAATCTAGAAGATAATATAAAGCCATCAAAATAGCAGATAATTCAGCTGTAAATATAGATCGATTTTTCCCAATAGAAAATGATCTCTCTACTTTCAAAGATGGAATTACAAAAGCTGCACCCGCCTCATTGTTGTTCAAAAGGGAACCGTCTGTGTATATTTTTTAAATGATTTGGATATGTAGTTTGTATATATTCTTTTACTGATGAGCTAAGGATATTTTCATTACCTTTTTTAGTTAAAGAGGAATAATTTACGTCAAAATTAGCTCTCTTAAGTTCCCATGAGGGACAAGGCGAGGAGTGAATCTTTGATTTAGCTATTTTTGTGGGAAATATTTCTGCTTTATCAAATAATTGAGAAGTATAGGTTCTAGGTGAGGTGACTGAGCGAATAGAATGTGCTCTTTTAGGAAAGTTGACATCGGATCTTATACTAATTTCGTTGTCCACATGGTTTTCTTGTGTTGAACAACGTAAGAGATATTTAGCCACAGCCATTGTCGATATTTGTCTAATGGCAAAATTCCTATTTCCTTGTAGGTACCCACAGATGATGCATGAAAAGGTACTCCCAGAGCTAATCTGAAAGCCTTGCAGTCTAGTCTTGTCATTTTCTGTAATAAATACTTTGGAGCACTAGAAAAATGCTTCCTGCCATAAATGAGTCTGGACGTACAAGGATAATGCCAGGTGTTTTAAAACTGCTACATCAAGCCCACACTTGTTTACTAATAACTTTGAGGAGGTTAAGACTTTTCCGAGCCTTAGTATTTAAATAGTCAATGTGATAATTCCAACTTAGTGTAGACGTAAAATGTACCCCTAAAAACTTCACCAAAGTTATATATCCAAAACTTTCCCATCTAATTGGAAAACAGGTAGAACTGGTGGGTTAGCTCCATTATGAAAAGTACAAGACTATCTTTTCAGAGATAGGGAAAGACCATTTTTAAAAATGTAGTCATTAAGTTTGTTTAGCTCAAGCTGATACATATTTTTTATGTAGTTTAGATGCCTCTTTTGTGTTTTCTTTTTCATTGTAACTTTCATCCACATACAAATGTCATCAGCATACTGTACATGGATGGCATTACTGGAAAGACACTTAGGAAGATCATAAAGAAGAATATTGAAAAGATACGGAGCGATGACTGAACCCTGTGGAATACCCATTGTTGGAAATCGTAAAGTAGAATAGGAATTTCCAACTTTGGCCTGCATGCATCTTTCTGAGAGAAATGCTTTAATATAATGATACAAATTACCAATAAACCAATAGTTTTTAATTTATATAGAAGTCGTTTAATGCCAGACCTGATCATAATGCTTTCTTTATATCAAAAAAGGTGGCAAGCAAATTTTTCCTACAAGCAAATTGATGTTTAATCTGTGTGCTGAGTTTAATCAGATGATCTGCTGTGGATCTACCTTTTTGAAAACCTGCCTGACTAATAGGGATAATTTGTTTTTACCGCAATAATGTATTAGTCGGTTTAAAATTACTTTTTCCATAAGTTTTCCTGTGTGAGAGGTTAACGCAATAGGTCTGTAACTGTTTTTTATCACTTTTAGATTTACCCTGCTTTGGGACTAGCACTAAAATGGAATGTTTCCATAATGCTTGGAATGACCCCCTGAGACCAGCAGCATTGGAATAATTCAAGCAATAACATTATCAAATTTTCTGGCAGCTGTTTTAAACAATTCATTTGAAATAGCATCAATACCAATGGATGTTCTTTTTGTTCCAAGAGATAGGAGAGCATCTTTAAGTTCTTGCAGTGTTAGGGAGCATTGACGTAAATGATTATTATCTCCCACAGGGTCTTTATACATATCTTTTTGTGCCTCTTTATCTCTGTACACTTTGCATTTTTCTGAAAGACTTTTATCACTCATTGTGTCTGTAAACATTTCTATGAACGTTTCAGCTTTCTCTGAATTAGTTGGAAGTTCCTTGTCTTTAATCTTAATTGGACAGTTAGGAAGCCTAACCCCACTTTCATATCTTTAAATTTATTCCACACCTTTTTTCAGATCGTTACAAGTGTTAACTTCTTGAAAGCAAAAGGAAGACCAAAATTGACGTTTGCTTGTTCAATGGTTTTATTACAAAGTAATTTTGCCTTTTTCATAAGAAAATGATTTTCTGAAGTTTTATTTCTTAAATATACTTTATAGGCAGCTTTCTTGTCATTTACAACTTTTTGACAGGCAGGATTCCACCATATATTTCCCGAATGCTTTTTCGACTTCATGGGTGAATACTTAGGGATAGAACTATCAGCTGCTTGCAGTACAAATTTTTTAAAATTGGCATAAAAAAATATCAATATCATTACTTTTATACTTTCACAATTAATCTGTGTCAAAATATCTTTAAACTTATTCCAGTCAGCATAACGATAATTATACTTTGGTATAACATCTTTTTCCATGTCATATTCTAAAGAATCATTATTAAGAGTGATAGCAATTGGAAAATGATCACTTCCTAAAGTATCACCTTCTATTTCCCAGTTACAGTTATGAGCAAGGGATGGAGAAATGAAAGATAGATCTAAAGCGCTAGGTCTTTGAGTCGAAATATCTGGGATTCTTGTAACATTGCCATCATTAAGTAGAAAAAGACAAGAATCAATAATGTTTTCAATAAACCGATTACTGGTTACTGATGTACCAGTCTTTATCCCAGAAGGGGGAGTGTGCATTGAAATCCCACAATATAACCATTTATTATTAGATTCTGGCAATGTACGCAACCATTCTGTGTTTGCTGTCATTGGGGCCTTTAGGTAAATACACAAAACAACGTTTAGATTCATAGATTGGTGAGTTTTACGCATAGCAGCACAAGAGTGTAGATTTGGTACATTTGTTGGAACTGCGAGGTAACATACATTATACTCTATGCCTTTATGCACATAGATGGCAGCCCGAATCTTTTCAGCATCGTTTGCAACAACTTCATGGATTGGTGGATAATAGTAATTTTTCAGATTGGTAGTCTGTTTTTAGTAATGTTTAAAGACTGTAAGACTAAAACCTCAGATCTGAACGATGCAAGGTGCTGAATCAAATACGGTAGATTTGTTGACACAGATCTACAGTTCCACTGCAAAATTTTAAAGGAACAAGTTTTTATCATTATAAAGAGAAAAAAAAAACCCAACAAAAAGCAACTAATGTAACTTTTGTACAAGTACTAATACAATATAACAGGGATTAAAAGTACAAACAACTCTCAGGTTAAACAAGAATGTAATCCAGTGTATGTGTGTGTGTGTGTGTGTGTGTGTTATAGTACAAATCTCAAGAGAGGAAAAACTAATAGTCTAGGCCCTAAACAAAGGGGTAAAATCAAAATGTTTGTTCGTCTTCAAATGACACGGAAGAGTACAGCAAAAACAAGTCGATCTCTAGGAAGTCAGAGTTATGCAATAATATTCAAATGACTTTAGGACGTCCCTAAGACCTTTAGATTGTTATGGTGCAGTGACCTGAATTTTATGAGCAGTATGTCTTGGGCACATTGACATTGTGGAACCCATCCCATTCCAGGTAGTGGAGAGCATGCTGGACAGTTTTTGTGTCGTCGATTCCACAGTCATAGCTGGCCTTTTTATTTATAAAAGTAGGATGACTTTGAGCTTGAAACATGCCTACTCTGCATATGTGGCCTCTGTTACTAAGTCTAATCAAAAGGACTTTAAAGGGAATGTAGATAATACTTGGGCCAACTTGAAGGGAAACATTCCTTATACTAAATAAGTTGAGTTTGCGCCCGAAATTACATAAGGTTACAATGTTTAAAAAAAAACAAAACAAAAAAACAAAAAAAAACCCCTCCCCCACCCCCTTGCCGTTAACCCATCATCCCAATGGCTTCGATATGAATAGAGGGATTCTTTGTTGCCTGTGGTTGGTTTGGGCGTATGTACTTGCATGCTCACGTGTGTTTGTGTGTGTGTATGTATGAGTGTGCGTGCATATGCCTGCGTGTGTGGTGTGTGGGGGGGGGGATCGGGGGGTGGGCAAGGGGAAGTTTGTTGTTTTCACTTCTGTTTAAAAACAGTCATAGAGCGGTCCATAGGGTCAGCCATGGATCCCGATTCACCGCCAGACCCTGTGGTCAGGGTAGAACAAGTGTTCCTGCTTGTCGGGAAGTCACGGTGCCTTGGCTCCTCGTCGTTTTCGGGGCGATTCCCAGAAGAGATCCCGAAGATGCCGGCCAACGTTCCCACAAGGGCACTGCTTCCTCTCTTGGTGGGGTGGATTCCATCATTCTTCAGGAACACCTGGTTGGGTCTGAGGTTGTCGTGGGCCACGGTGGATATGGTGGGGTTTTCGTAAAGATCATCTGTAAGGATAGCATTGAACAGATCCGTTTTGATTTGTAGTGTACTATCTTTTATTGGTGCTATTTTACTTAAAACGACTTTGCACTTGGGGTGGTCATGAGCGATTTTCTTTGCTTTGAACA
>CM054148.1:28710787-28718287 GCA_028751875.1 Rapana venosa | reverse complement strand
TGTTACTGAACTGAAACAGGAAAACCAAAGACTGAAAGAACAAAATGGAAAATTGTGTGAAAAGGTGGAAAAGCTGGAATTAAAGACTGATGATTTGGAGCAGCATTCTAAAAAAAACAACATTCTTTTCTATGGCATACCAAGACAGGACATGAAACTCGTGACGACTGTGAAAAACTGATCAAAGACTTACTGACTGACAAACTAGGACTGAGTCATGACATGGAGTTTGACAGGATCCATCGTTTGAATAGAAACCCTAACTCCCCTATCATAGGTAGATGTGCATTCTACAGGGATAAAGAAATGGTTCTGAAGGCAAAACGCAAACTCCGTGGAAGCAATGTCTTCATTGGAGAAGACTTCACTCCACGTGTGCGTGATATCAGAAGGAAACTTGTTCCTCATTTGAAGGATGCCAGGAATGATGGGAAAAGAGCGTTCATGGTCTTTGATCATTTGATCATTGATGGTAAGAAACTCTATCTAGACGAAAGTCCAGATCCTACAAAAACGGTCTAGCATTCTGGCTGGCTTACATTAAAACTAAGCCCATGCTACATTATCAGTCTCTGGTGGTTTTTTTTCCACTGGGTTTTCTGTTTTTCAGTCAGAGGGAAGTAATGAAAATCAGTCACTGCCTGCATTAAATTTTGCCCCCTCTCCTCCAATTGCAAACTGCACTGAATTCTGTCCTGGGCTTGTCACATAGGCTGCTGACACGGTAACTGTGTCAACGTTGCCACCTAATGTCAGTGCCCACGTAAAGTGTGTGAATCAGCTCCTGTTTTCTGGCCATTCAAATTCAAATGCACGATGTTAAAAACGAAACTGATATAATTATGTGTAAAAAAAAAAAAAGGTTTTGATCATGATAACGCTAATAGGTGTGTGTGTGCATGCGGGTGTACGAGTGCGCGCGCGCGCGCGCGCGTGTGTGTGTGTGTGGTGTGTGTGTGTGTGTGTGGTGTGGTGTGTGTGAGAGAGAGAGAGAATTTAAATCAAAACTAAATCCATGTTGTTTTTACTGTCGCATTGGAATGTCAATAGGTTGGTGTCTGAGATAAACGATCAAAAAAAAAGTTTTGTTACATTATGATGTTGGTTACCAGATATTGTATGGAAACTCTTGTGGGAAATTTATAGTTGAACATGTTGTTGTTGTCGTTGTTTTTCTTACAATTACAGTACATTATAAACCAGCTAGCTATTCAATTTTATAAACGAAAAAAGGTACAGAAAGATAAATTGTTGGATCAAGAAGGCACTTTTGTTATTCATTAAAGGAATAAAACATCACTGAAGTAATGTTAGTATGTTCATTTTATCAAAAGGTCATGAAGGTTTGGAAAAGGATGTATTATGTGCTTGTGTTTATCTACTACTAGAAAATCATTTGATGTTAATAGTGGTATGCTTATGTCTGAAAGATAGTTGCAGATAAAATTTTAGAGCTTTCAGATGTGCATGTATTGAAGAAAAGAGAATTCATTAAATTGACTGTAGCTATTGTCCCAGATATCATAGGTAAAGATTCTCAATGTTTTAGTATTACAGTGAGTGCATAGTGTGGAAATATGGCAAATATATGATAAATATGTGTATAAGTCTGAATGTATGTATTCTAATTTGGTAAATTTGTTGGATTTGATCATGGTTGTTATGTGTATATCAGTCACAGGTAAAAGTGTAATGATCTTATTTTGTTATGTGCTGATTTGTATGAAGTTTATAGATAGATGACACAACTGAAATGAACATAATCAAACAACAAAGATTTTCCTTTGGGTTTGAACCATTTACTGTCAAAGATATCTTGTGCTTTATGTTGATCTACATATTGAAAATTGCATGTTTACAGATTAAGTTTTGGAACACCTGGCCACTGTTTGGCTTTGAAACTGGTGTATTGTACCCCCTTCAGTAAGGGGCCATGGCCTATACTGAATAAACCAGTTCGAGTTCGAGTTCGAGTTCGAGTTCTCTGTCTCTCTCTGTCTCTGTCTCTGTTTTCTCTCTCTCTCTCTCTCTTCTCTCCTCTCTCCTCATCTCTCTTTCTCTCTCTCACTCTCTTTTCTCTCTCTCTCTCTCATCTCTCTCTCTCTCTCATCCTGTCGATTGTTTTGGGGTTTTTTTTATAAAAAAAATCTGTGTAGGGAAGACAGATAGAGAGCAAGTCAAGTCAAAAAACCACTTTAATCATCCCATGAAGGGCAATTAGAGCAGAGCAGAGCAAGCAAGCAGAGAAGAGCAGAGAGAGAGAGGGGAGAGAGAGAGAGAGAGAGAGAGAAAAGAGAGAGAGAGAGAGAGAGAGAGAGAGAGTGTGTGAGAAAGAGAGAGAGACAGAGACAGAGACGAGAGACAGACAGACACAGAGAGAAACAGACAGACCAAAGAAACAGACAGGCAGACAGACAGAGACAGACAGACTGATAGAAAGAGAGAGAGAGAAAGAGAGAGACAGACACACAGACAGAGACACAGAGAGAGACAGACAGACAGAGAGACAGACAGACAGAGACAGAGACAGACAGACGAACTGACTGACTGACACACAGACAAACAGATAGATTAAGAGACAAAAAGAAATACAAAGAGCGTGACAGTCTGAGAGAGAGAGAGAGAGAGAGAGAGAGAGAGAGAGAGAAGAGAGAGAGAGAGTGTATATATGTGTGTGGTATGCGTGCGTGCGTGCGTACGTGCGTGTGTGTGTGTGTGTGACATGTCAAATGTTTACCCCCTAATCAACTTGCACACGGACAATTCCGGGGTGACAGTTCCAATCTGAAGGGAATGCAATTCCAGAATTCAGGTGACAGGGACAGTTTATGTACCCCTCCCTTCAAAGATAGACAGACAGATAGTATGTGTGTATGTGTGTATGTGTATGTGTGTGTTTGTGTGTATGTGTGTGTGTGTCTGTGTTTGTGTGTGTGCACGTGAGAGAGAGAGAGTGTGTTTTGTGTGTGTGTGTGTGTGTGTGTGTGTGTGTGTGTGTGTGTGAGAGTGAGTGTGTGTGTGTGTCTGTGTGCGTGTATGTGTGTGTGTGTGTTGTGAGCGTGTGTGTGTGTGTGTGTGTGCGTGTGTGTGTGCGCGTGTGTGTGTGTGTGTAATGTGTGTGTAAGAGAGAGCGAGAGAGAGAGAGAGAGAGAGAGAGAGAGAGAGAGAGAGAGAGAGAGAGAGAGAGAGAGAGAGAGATTTTATTCTTTTATTTCGAGGATAATGGAATAAGCACTCATGTGCTTTTTTTCATCCAGTCCCCGTGTGTATGCAATTTTTGCAAATTTTGTCATCCGTTCCACCGGCACGAAATGACCTACTCTTCCGAAAAGAGGAAAAGGTTTTAAAATGTGCGCAAGATGTTCTGCGTGCGTTCTCACACGGGACCTCGGTTTATGGTCTCATCCGAACGATTTTGTTCATTTTATTTACTTTGTCATTTTTTCTTTGCTCTGGCAATCAATTCCCCAATTATATGAATTAGTTATGAATTTGTGTACATATTCTGAAATAGCGCTTTGATTTGTCTGTGCAAGATACGCGCTATATAAATTCCATTTATTCTTATTCTTATTCTTATTAAATAGAAAACATAATTATTCTAAATTTGTTAATGAGTTTATCAACAAATTCTAAAATAGAAACCATATCCTGCATCTAATTACGAATTTACCTTCATGCTTTGAACCTGAAGCAATCTCTCACCCTATCTCATCTATCCCGTAGTCCCTTGGACCGTGGGGGCACTACTGAAGATTTTGCAACCAGCTTCCTCCACTCCCCGTCGTCCTCTGCTTTCCGTAGCAAATTGTTTCACTCCAGGCCAGTCCTCCACTCTCTGATGTTGTCCTCCCATCGTTTTCTCGGTCTGCCTCTTCGTCTCCTTCCTTTTACACTGAAACAGTGCTCTGCTTTTAATCATGAATGTAACAAAACGATTCTAAAATAGAGAAACCATGTTCTTTATCTTCAATTTTGTAACAGAATTAATAATTATTCTACATTTTTTTATGCTTCTATCAACAGTTCTGAAACAGAAACGATCTTGCTACATCTAACCGCGACAGATGAATAGATTCCAGCATAAAAGAATTCTGTCCTTTTTTTTAAAAAAACCATCCTGACTCAAGGGAACATATTCTAAAACATCGTTTAAATTGAACCAATAAAAACCAGAACTTTTCCTCGCTACGGAAGTGATCGGCATCCTTGAAAGGCTAAGAAGTGATTCTGTGACTGCCTCATGTGGAAACCATCCCGCGTTTGTCTGAAACCTGTATCTTGCGTAACTTTTTTTTCTTCTCTGCCCCATCTTCTGTGATGCTCCCGTTCCGCTGGTTCCACGCCGCTCATTTGGATCTCAGCGGTGTTTTTCATGTTTCATCTTGGAGTCAGGAGCTCACATGAGCTTATTAGTTAGTGTTAGACGGCCGTCAGGCCACCGGCCAGATGGGGCCCTGCACTGCTGCTGGGTCACGTTGGTGGCGTTCAGTGTACCGTCCTTGTTCTGAGCTCACATACGCGGGACACTACCTACCTAAGCCCCCTACTGACGACGATAATAATAATAATAATAATGATAATAATAATAATAATAATAATAATAATAATGACGATGATGATGATAATAATAATAATAATAATAATAATAATAATAATAATAAACGGAATTTATATAGCGCTGTATCTTGCACAGACAAATCAAAGCGTTTGCACTCAACTCATTCTTACACAGTCATGCAACCAATGGCAAAATAATAGTTCTAACAAGTTCAAATGCACACACCACACACACCACTCACAGAACAAGCACACAAACACACACAAACACACACACACAAACACATACACACACACACACACACAAACACACACACACATACACACACACATATACACACATACACACACACACACACACACACTCAACACACACATACACACACACACATACACACACACATACACACACAACACACACACACACCACACACACACACACACACAAACACACACCACACACAACACACACAACACACACACATACTATAATGGAATAATCACTCAGGGCTTCTTTTTTTACATCCGTTACCATGCATAGCAGTTTTGTAAATTTTGTCACCGTTCCCACCGCACACAATGGCCTACTCTTCCGAAAAGCGGAACGGGTTTTAAACGTGTGCGAAAAGATGTTCTGCGTGCGTTGGCACACGGACCTCAGTTTATAGTCTCACCGAAGGACTTTTGGGAGGAGTGAAGTGGGCACTGATGTTAACTCCAAGGAAAAATCCTCTTGAACGAGATTCGAAACCCGGCCAGCAGATCACGAACGCAGTGCGCATCACTCTAACCACCGGGCATCCCAGCTCCGTGTGTGTCAACCGGGCCAGAAGTTTGCTCGTCTCTCTTGGAAAAGTCTGGTCCTAAAAAATGGGAATAACCAACTTGTCAAAAGACCTGACATCCTTTGTGTGGCCTAATCTTGTTTGCGTCAATGAATACAATTAAAAAGTAAAGCTGTCCCATAACCTATGTGGTCGTAGGGGAGCGAGGCGTCAGAGACCTCAGCTTCTCCAGGGGGCCAGTATATTGAGGGTGACGCCCATCTCCTCTCCCTCGCTGCTTTTTAAACCTTTCCCCGACCCTAAAGAGGGGCCCGGGACCCATTTACAGCTGGTGAACTGGGGGACTGTACTGAAGCCAAGACGGGGCAAATGGCACGATCACCCATCCAATGGTAACTAAAGCTCGAGCTGCTTAAACTTAGCTCGGGGAAAGCGAATGCTCTGACCACTGAGCTATCCCATTATGATTACAATACTGTAGCCAAAAAAAAACCGATGTCACAAATAGCCGTGGTTTGTTTTGTTACTTTTTTGTGGCTTTTTCGTTTTCTTTCTTTCTTTCTATGTTTTAAAAATTGATAGAGATTTTGCGATACAGAGGGTTGGAATCTTTGACACGATTTAATATATAATTATATATATCTATCTATCTATCTATCTATATATAATATATTATATATAAAATATTTTATATATAATATAAAATATAGAGAGAGAGAGAGAGAGAGAGAGAGAGAGAGAGAGAGATTTTTGGGCATCAGTTTCAACTTTCAAGAAAGTGATACGGCCTCGCAGTCGACTGGGCTAAAAATATCATCAAATTTAACGACTGAAACTGTCCCACATTATTTTACAAAATGAATTTAAGGATCTTATCAGCGTTAATTTGTGTGCGTGAGAGAAGCATTGACAAAGAATGGGTTGTCGTAGCCTGGCAGTTATCTTCAAAGCTTTTGCTAATAACTGGCCATCCTCTAATTGTTGTCCGAAAAACATCATAGTCCCTTATCCTTCCGTTTTTATTGGTCAACTTGCATTGACGTCATTTTGTGTGATGGTGTCATTTTCATCCTCTGCAAAAATTTGGGTTTCGGAAATATCCTTGATAAACTGTAGGTTTCCGAATATTTAAACACGGTATGGGTTGTTGTTGTTTCTTTTATGACTATTGTTTAAGAAAGTAACAAGAGATGCTGGAATCATGACAGTTTACATTGAAACGCAAGGAGTCCATGATGGAATTGTGTATGACGTCAGTTATGTAAGAAATTGTTTGAAAAATGAAAAGTAAAAAAAAAACACACCACCAAACAAAGCAATAATCCATGTAATTACAGCCACAGCAGTACTAATGATAGAATTAATCGGCCTACTTAAAACACCAGACTTATGTAAAAGACATTTTTTTTCAAAGTCTTCTTTATTCTTTCGTTTAACTCAGACCGTGTGATTATGCCTTTTTAGCTTCATACCCCCAAAACACACGATCTTTACGTCAGATATGTTTCTATTTCTGTTTCTCTCTGTCTCTTTGTCTCTGTCTTTCCTTAGTCTCTGTCCCCTGTCTGTCTGTCTGCTGTCTGTCCCCTCTCGCTCTCTCTTCCTCTCTCTCTCTGTCTGTCTCTGTCCCTGTCCCGTCATCTGTGTGTCTTTCTCTTTCTCTCTCACTCAGCTCCCCTCTCTCTCTGTTTCTGTCTGCCTGTCTCTGTCTCTGTCTGTCTCTCTCTCCCCCATCCCCTCTCTCTCTCTCTCCCCTCTCTCTCTCTCTCTCCCCCCCCTTTTCTCCCCCCCCCCCACTCCGCCCCCCCCCCCTCCAATTTTGTGGCAGAGAGACCCGAGACGAGAGACAGAGAGAGAGAGAGAACAGAGAGATAGAGAGAGACAGAGGGAGAGAGATACACACACACAAGAGACACAGAGACAGAGAGAGACAGAAACAGACAGACAGAGAGACAGAAACAGACAGACAGAGACAGACAGAGACAGGGACAAAGAGACAGAGACAGACCCAGACAAGGACAAAGAACAGAGACAGACAGAGAGTCAGAGGGAGAGAGAGAGAGAGAGAGAGAGAGAGAGAGAGAGAGAGAGAAGAGAGAGAGAGAGAGAACTTTAAACATTTAAGATAAAGATAAAACAAAACAAATATCCCGCT